>CM053030.1:385434075-385521575 GCA_028564925.1 Lithobates sylvaticus
AAGTTTGTTTGGAATCTTGGCAAATTTATTAAAAATAAAAACAAAATAAATCACAAGTACATAAGCATTCACAGACTTTGCCATGACACTCAAAATTGAGCTCAGGGGCCTCCTGTTTCCACTGAGTAGTGATGGTGTGCAGTAACCTCTAGCAACCCAATCAGTGAGCGGTGATGGTGTGTAGTAATCTCTAGCAACCCATTCAGCGAGCGGTGATGGTGTGCAGTATTCTTTAGCAATCCAATCAGTGAGTGGTGATGGTGCGAAGTAACCTCTAGAAACACAACCAGTGAGCGGTAATGGTGTGCAGTAACCTGTAGCAACCAATCAGTGAACAGTATTGATCTGCTGTAATCTCTCGCAACCAATCAGCAAGCGGTAAGAATAGGCTGTAATCTCTATCAACCAATTTCAATTGCTGCGTGATCTGCTGCAGTAAACCGATTTTGAGCCGACCTGCTATTTTTTGTCTCAAAATGTAGGGGGAGCCCCAAAAAAATGTTTGCCCAGGGCCCAATCAATATTAAAGACGGCCCTGCTGATCTTCCTTGAGATGTTTCTACAACTTGATTGAAGTCCACCTGTGGTAAATTCAGTTGATTGGACATGATTTGGAAAGGCACACACCTGTCTATATAAGGTCCCACAGTTAACAGTGCACGTCAGAGCACAAACTAAGCCATGAAGTCCAAGGAATTGTTTGTAGACCTCCAAGACAAGATTGTATCGAGGCACAGATCTGGGGAAGGGTACAGAAAAAATGTCTGCAGCATTGAAGATCCCAATGAGCACAGTGGCCTCCATCATACATAAATAGAAGTAGTTTGGGACCACCAGGACTCTTCCACCAGGCCAAACTGAGCGATCAGGGGAGAAGGGCCTTAGTCAGGTGACAAAGAACCTGATGGTCACTCAGAGAGCTAGAGCGTTTCCCTGTGGAGAGGGGAGAACCCTCCAGAAGAACAACCATCTCTGTAGCACGCCACCAATCAGGCCTGTATGGTAGAGTGGCCAGACAGAAGCAACTCCTCAGTAAAAGGCACCAAAGACAAAATTCTCTGGTCTGATGAAACAAAGATTGAACGCTTTGGCCTGAATGGCAAGCATCAAGTCTGGAAGAAACCAGGCACCGCTCATCACGTGGCCAATATCATCCCTACAGTGAAGCATGGTGATGGCAGCATCATGCTGTGGGGAGGTTTTTCAGTGGCAGGAACTGGGACACTAGTCCGGATCGAGGGAAAGATGAATGCAGCAAGGTATAGTGACATCCTTGAAGAAAACCTGCTCCAGAGCGCTCTGGACCTCTGGAATGAGGTAAAGGTTCATCTTCCAACAGGACAATCCTAAGCACACAGCCAAGATAACAAAAGAGTGGCTTAGCCAGAGCCCAGATTTGAACCCGATTGGAGATCTCTGGAGAGATCTGAAAATGGCTGTACTGACGCTCCCCATCCAACCTGATGGAGCTTGAGAGGTCCGGCAAAGAAGAATGGGAGAAACTGCCCAAAATAGGTGTGCCAAGCTTGTAGCATCATACTCAAAAAGACTTTGGAGAGGCTGTAATTAGTGCCAAAGGTGCTTCAACAAAGTATTGAGCAAAGGCTGTGAATACTTATGTGTATGTTTTTTTTTAATAAGTTTGCAAAGATTTCAAACAAATTTCTTTCACGTTGTCATTATGTGGTATTGTTTGGATACTTTTGAGGAAAATAATGAATTGAATCCATTTTGGAATAAGGCTGTAACATAACAAAAATGAGGAAAAAGTGAAACGCTATGAACACTTTCCGAACACACAATTTCTGGGGGTCAGACATATGGGCAGTATTTAAAGATAACCTAAATGCTAAACTACAGCCAATGTATTATGAGCATTGATAAAATATAGAATTGATAGAGCCTCTGCTCAAAATGTGTGACCCTGTGGGGGAGATTTTCTCTTATTTCCTTTCCCAGTAATACCCTACCACACCCTTGGACAAAGCAACAAAAACCTAATTGAATTTCCGCCCCTTCACCCCTCTACTAACCCAAACAATGTTGGAGTGATCGAGTCAATACCTGATACACAGGTTTTTTTTCATTCAACCCAGCGGGCGGAACGAAAAAAATAAAACGGAGGCGCTCGCTGTACTAACTATGCGATGCGTTCTCCCTGCTGTGCTGTTGTGTTCTGACAGGGGCACCCAACCCCCGCCCCCCCACCGCGCAAGAACACACCGGTCAGCACTCGCTGCCATAGGCTGCAATCGCTGATCAGTTGCCAATCCCCTGCTGTTTTTCCACCATGCCTTTACGACAGAAGCCAGAGGTTAGGCCAGCTTCTGTTGGACAGGCTGCTGTACACATGGGCCAAATGTCGGCTGGTTTCTGTGGAACCGCCGGATATAAAGTGGAGGTAAACCCAATGTCATCCTTTCTAAACTACTGCCATAGGGGTTATCTATAAGCATATACTCCTGCATGTATCTTTACCTGTCCCAACACTACGAATCAGCCACTATTTCTAATATGGCATATACAGGGTTCATTATTTTCTTGGTCACCCTGTGCCCAAAAGTGACCCCCGTCACATACTTAAAATTTAAAAAGGTATAGTTATTTTTTTTCCATTTCTTTTCATTCTGCATACACTGCTACTGGTGTAGATGTAAGGCCTGTTGACAACTGAACCCAAATGTGCAAATGTATAATAACTGAGTCGTTAACCTAATAAAAAGTTATATTTATATACTTAAACAAGGAAACCTATTAAAGCAAGCCTTTGATTTTATCACATTAGTCTGTGCAGCTATAAAGCGGTAAGTATTTAAATCAATTTTGGATATACTCCACATTGGTACATCATTGCTTGGCATACTGTATGCTTAACTAAAGTGCATCAGTATATCAGGTTTCATCTTAGACTTGCACAATAGCCTGGCCCTCTTCTGTGTAAAAATCCTTGTCCTTCAGCCAGAGAAGTGTCTCTGAAGTCAGGATGGGCTGAAGTTTAAGCATTTTACCCCACTGTATAGAAAAGAGTTTATTGTATTTCTCAAAACATGTCAGTACAGGCATACATGTTTATAGCTGCACCATAATAGCACTTCGGAATACTGTTATGACCCATAGATAGAAGATGAGCATTAAAACAGGGCTTGACAAATTTGCTTTGAATCTAGGAGCCAGCTAAAAAGTTAGGAGCCAGTTTTTATTTTAATTACTTCCCTATCAGGGACATTTACCCCCTTCCTGCCAAGGCCAATTTTCAGCTTTCACATTTTGAATGACAATTGCGTGTACCCATGCAAATAAGCAATTTTTCGTCTTCCCCGATGTGTGGTGATGAGGATGCACCAATAGGCACTAATGAGGCTGCACCGATGGGCACTGATGAGGCTGCATAGCCGGTTATTGGATTTCCTTTCCTCACACCGCTGAGGAAAGGAAATGCCAATAGCTGCATGTGATCAGCTGTGAGTGGACACAGCTGATCACATGGTAAAGGGCCACTGTGATTTGTCCATTTACCTCGATCTGTGATCAGCTGTGTCTGAAGGACACAGTGATCACAGAGCGCATAATGCGTGCCCTGGGGGGGGGGGGGGGGGGGGCGGGATTCTGTAAAAATGTCAATAAAAATGCCCTCCTAGAACCGGAATCCAGATTGCCCATTTTTGGGCAATTGGGAGGCAGATGCGGATGGCTGATAACAGCCCAGGTGCCAGGATGCAATTTCTACTCGCCATGGCGACCTGGTACCTGGAATTTGTTGAGCTCTGCATTAAAAGACATTGTAAAAAAAAAAAAATCAATAAAAATACAAAGTATATGCAAACAAAAAAAAAAAAGTATTTTTAGAAGAAACTGGACATACATTGTGTGCCTCTTACCGTATGCCTCGGAGTGATTTTTTGAACAATAAACTCTGCTAATGAGGTGATAGAGTCATCATTGCTATATTTGCCCATTCGAAGACTCAAAAATTGTTCGAATTCTAATGGTTCTTTTCTTATCCTCAAGGAAATTCCTATGTAGTTTCCAGCATGTTCTATGGCACTTTTAATGATTTCATCTCTTTGTTCTGTTGCAAATAAATGCTGAAAAAGAAGTTGAACATACATTTAGAAAAAGGCATTTTCATCAAATGTTTAGCAAAGGACATATGCACATTCATGAATAGAGTGGGTACAGATTTCTCTAATATCCTATAGTAAAACACTTGTTTGTTTGTGTTTTGCATTCCACAAAAGAGATTGAATATGAAAAAATTGAACATCATGTAAATGATCAAAAAAGGGGGTTGGGATAGTGGGTTAGAATAGGAACTGATGGCGGTAGAGGATGGAAGTTGACAGCATGGCAAAAGTGAGTAGTGATGGGGAGAGGGACTTGATATGTAAACCCAACATTTCATATTCCTGATATGTGCCTGCTGTACCATGTACTTGTATGAAAAAGTATCCTGTGATCTTTGCATTGCTTTCTTTGTGAGAAATCCCTGGTGTTCCTACCAATCCCTCTGCTTTTCTATTAAAAACTGTAGAGTAGCGGCGCTTTTGCTGCGGTATTACCGCGGTGTCCCATTGAAATCAATGGGTAGGAGCGGTAGGAGCGGTGAATACACCGCTCCTATACCGCTCCAAAGATGCTGCTAGCAGGACTTTTTTTTACTGTCCTCCTAGCGCACCGCTCCAGTGTGAAAGCCCGCCAGCTTTCACACTGGAGTGAATGTGGCCGTTTTTTCAGGTGGTGTACAGGCGCTATTTTTAGCGCTGTACCGCCTGAAAACCACCCCAGTGTGAAAGGGGCCTTAGGATCTCAAAAAGGAATGGGAATGGTAGATGTCCAAAGAGGGAACTTTTTTTCACAGAGGAACAGCTGGCCTTGGTGATTTTCTGATGGAAGTGCAGAGTGTATAGAAAACCAGATCATAAATAAGCAGCAAGGACACCCAAGACAAAATGCAGCATTTAGGACTGGATCACCTATAGGAGGGCGTAAACAAGATGCAAAGTGAGAAAAACACATACAGCAGGCTGGAGAATTAACTCCATGGAAGCAGGCTTTGGTTATGGATAAAAAGCGTGATAAATAAATAGTAATGGTTTATATACTAAACGTTTCTCAAAAACTCACCAGACGACTAAAACCTCCATAGAGAATGCAGAATCCTCCTTGGTAGTCGGGGACCTCTGCAAAGCCTTCTATATTCCGATAGTCATAAGAGCAGAGGACACGATTTGTTGCTGAATCAATTTGGTCTATTCCCCCAGGAGTGACTTCCAGAGTGACTAATCTTCTCGTATCACTCCAGTGATGTTTATAGCAGTTATACCTCTAGAATGAGACCAAAGACATGCAAAATAAGACAACTACAGTACAGTTGTAAAAGTTACCCTAATTGCATTCCTTTTTCTTCTTTGCATGGTTTGTGAATGGAGCAGATTAGATACGAATCTGAATCATTTTTAGCAGTATGTCAGCTTCAGACTGCAAGGCCCCTTTCACACTGACGGACCGTTGAGGTCCGCCTGTCAGTTTTGACGGCGGACCTGAACGGGCGCTCCATGCTAGTCTTTGGAGCGACGAATGTCAGCGGTGACATGTCCGCTGACATCCGACCCAGTCCGATCCGCCAAAAGCAGACGGATGGCCCTACGTCCAGATCTGTCGCTGGCGGATCGGGTGAGATCTGATGAAAACGGACACGCTGTCCGTTTTCATCCGATCTCTCCATAGAGACCAGTGGCGCTCGACAAGCCCCTCCCTGCTCAGTGAGCAGCGAGGGACCTGTCATCCGCCGGCTCAGTGGAGATCAACGGAGAGACAGAGGCAGACTCCGTGCAAGCGGATCCGCCTCGTGTGAAAGGGGCCTAAGGCTTAATTGTACACGGGGCGTTTTACAACATCCCCTGAATGATTTAACTTGACAGATAGTAACCGACGTTTAAACAACATCAGTTTTGCCACGTTTACATGCCGCGTTTGCCTTTAGGCGATTTTTATTATTTTTATTTTTTTTAAATAGTCAAAAATTAAAAAACAAATGTAAAACTAAATGTGGCTAAATGCGAGTTACCGCGTTTACAAGCTGTTACAGGCGTTTGGCGTTTCAAATGCCTCTGAAGGTCTGTCTTGAACGCATTCTTTTTGTTTTCCACAAAATGCTACTAAGCTTAACTGCCTAGAAACTACTATAAAACGACCCTGTGTACATGTACTGATAAGATAACAGAGGAGAGTTCAGGGGCAGCTGAAAAAAGCATCCAACTGCCTCTGAACGTCCGTTTACCAGCAGCAGTGTACATGAAGCCTAACGCTACAAAAGTTTGTCATCAATGTACAAAAACTCCAAAATCTGGAGAAACACAAAGCAGTTGCTTATAGCCACCAATCTGGTTTTATCTTTTATTAATGGTAGACGATGAAATAAAAAATCTGATAGGTTGCTATAGAATCAAAGTACAAAAGAGCTCCATGGTAGGTAAGCATTAAAAAAAAAAAAAAAAAAAAAAGCTGCATTAGGCCCCTTTCACACGAGGCAGATTCGCTTGCACGGAGTCCGCCTCTGTCCCCCGGCTCAGCGGGAGATCTCTCCGTTGATCTCCGCTGAGCCGGCGGATGACAGGTCCCTCTCTGCTAACTGAGCGGGGAGGGGCTTGTCGAGCGCCGCTGGTCTCTATGGAGAGATCGGATGAAAATGGACAGCGTGTCCGTTTTCATCAGATCTCACCCGATCCTATCCACCAGCGACGGATCCGGACGTATAGCCATACGTCTGGCTTTTGGCGGATCGGACCGGTTGGATGTCAGCGGACATGTCACCACTGACATCCGTCGCTCCATAGACTAGCATGGAGTGCCCCTTCAGGTCCGCCATCAAAACTGACAGGCGGACCTGAACGGTCCGTCAGTGTGAAAGGGGCCTTAAGGGCCAACTAGAAATAACACTACTTGCTACACATCAACTTTAAACATTTCTATGTCTAACATTAGAATCAGCAACATTGGGTTGCAAGTCTATAAATACTATGATTATACTTGCCCTTCCAGTAATCTTCCCTTCAGAAAAGTCAGTTCTAAATCTCTAAGGGCAGAAAAAAATAAAAAATACACATTTGTAAACTTCTTACAGTACTGTTCAAAATAAAATTAGCATACAAGTGACAATTGAGACAAACATACACATTCCAGTAAATGAACAGTCTCAAAATATGTATGCAAATCAGTTGCCGTCAATTGAGAAAAAAAATGCTCATTCAGCAAATATCTTACCAGGGCTTCAGTAAGAAGTTCTGTTCTGTGATCTGTAGAAAATTTTAATGTTTCAGACTTCTTCCCACTGCCCTTTCGAAATGTAAGAGCAAATTCTGATCCTTGTCCTTTGCCCACAGGGCTGATACCGCAAATGTCTCCATAAGGCCACTGATACATGCAAAAAAAAAAAAAAAACACATCATATTCAAAATAGCCATGACACAGCAAGCTAGTTTATCGAGATTGTACATATTTTAAATAAACTGGATTGAATCTAGCAACAGATTGCGACACTCTCTTTTTATTTTGAAAATTCTTTATTTAAAGTAGCCAGCATTCATAAAGAAAAACGATGGAACATACAATAGAGAGCCAAGTTTACATAGTAATGCAGTAACATTCAAAAACACTGCATACAGTGTATACATTCTAAAGTGCAGAGAGAACCAATCAAGGAGATACAACTACAGTATGGATAATCTAAAAGACTTCCTACAACATGAGCATATTGGCAAACCCTTACCACTCTAGATCATACTGAACTGTATGAATGCTGAAGATACAAAACTTTTGACCCCCATGCCATGCAAGTACAGGGTATATATAATAAGGAAACAGGGTAAGGGATTGGGAGAGGGGTAGAAAAGTGGGGGGTGTAGGCAGGGGGCATGGAAGAGAAAAGAAAAGAGATGAAAAAAAGGCAAGAGGTTGGTAAAGGGTGGTTGCAGTACGCAAGTGGAGGGGGCGGGGAGGCATGTTATCTCACTTGGAGGAGGAACTTAAAAGGGTCTCATCTGAGAAAAGGATATATGTTCCAATGGATCCAAGGATTTGCGCAAGGATGTTTTCCATGCGGCACCATCTTTTAATCAGCACCAAAACTGTGATTATTTGAAGGGTATGTTCCTAATTGCACATTGATCTCAAAAAGACCCCTCTTTTTTTTTTTTATCTTTGTGAACTTGGTCAACTGAAGCGAAAAACATCCTAAATGTGAACCATAACCACCTTTTGATAAGACCTCTCCCTTTACCCTACATTCACACCTGTGTTTTTTAGTGCGTTTTGTAGTAACGCACTACAGTCCATTTAACATGGTTTCCTATGAAACACGTTCACATTTATGCATTTCTCAGCCAGTGCGTTTTTGGAAAGGGTGAGCTCCTTTTTTTCCCGCAGCAGATTGCGTTTTGTGTGTAATAGACCCGCACCAAAAACGCAAGTGTTTTGCATTTTGATGCAATCCTTGACAACCGATGAGTCATCAGCGGAGTTCCTCGCTGACAGCTGAACGTAGAAAAAATAAATAAATAATAATTTGGGAGACAAAAAAATCCAAATCCATACTAGGCCCTTCGCCAAGCATGCAGCTAATGGCATGGGGTCCCACCCAAAATCCATACCAGACCCTTATCCGAGCATGCAGCCCGGCAGGTCAGGAAAAAGAGGGGAGGGGATAAGCGAGCGCCCTCCTTCCCAATCATACCAGGCCACATGCCCTCAACAAGGGGGGGTGCTTTGGGCAGGGGGGCTCTGCCCACCCCACCCAAAGCACCTTGTCCCTATGTTGATGGGGACAAGGGCCTCTTGCCCACAACACTGGGCTGTGGGGGTCTGTGGACTTATCAAAATCTGGAGGCCCCTTTTAACAAGGAGACCCCCAGATCCCACCCCCACCTATGTGAATGAGTATGGGGTACATAGTAAAAAAAAAATGTAAAAAAGTGAATAAAGACAGTACAAGAGTTTTTTGAAAAGTTACTTTTTTTATTATTATAAATAAAAGAAGTTGTTTTTTAGTTAAAAAGGGCTTCAAGATTCCGATAAGCCCCCACACCCACCCCCCCCCCCCCCGATGACACAACCCAGGGTTGTGGGGAAGAGGCCCCCTGCTCCAAAGCCCCCCCTCCCCATAGGGCCTGCTATGGTTAAGGGGGGGGGGGCGTTAGCTTGCCCCCTCCCTTTCCTGACCTGCTGGGCTGCATCCTTAGATAAGGGTCTGGTATGGATTATTTTGGCATGGGGTCACCCTCAAAATCTATACCAAACCCGAACGGCCTGGTATGGATTTGGGGGGGACCACACGTAGTCTTTTTTTGCCCCCGATTTTTTTCTTTTTTGCCAGCAATTTTTTTTTTTTTTTAACATTCAGCTGTCAGCGGGAAACCCGGCTTTCCGGCCTGCTCCTTAGCAACCAGCTATTCACAGCGTGTTAAAAAGAAAAAAAAAAGAAAGAAAAATTGCATGAAAACTGCATGCAAAATGCATTAAAAAACAAGTAAACCGCATAAAAAACGCAGCTCCCATAGAGTTGGACCTACACTTATGATGCCAATAAGAAATCTGATACACTCAAGGCAACTGGAAAACTAAACTTTTTAAACTTTTTTTTTCCAACTGGAAAACTAAAGCTGATGAATTGGCTGAATTCTGAAGATTCACTTCCTGGGTGGCCTTGTCAGCCCGCTCCCCCCTGACAATCATCGACTGAGATGGAAAATTGTCTGCCAAACAATAAATGCATTTAGTCAGATGCAGCTGCTGCTCAGGTATATTGACTGCTGCTGGCAGCGGTTCTCAAAATATAGTAGCCACAACAGGAAATTCATCTAGCCCCAATGTAGCGTGCATAGAGTAATCTCTTCCTTCACGCTGGATAAGGGTCAAGCTGCCCGGTCTGTGATGGACAGGATGGCTTGAGAGCGAGTCAACGTGAGTGCCCCCATGAGAAGCAGATTTCCACAAGGGCACTTGCCAAAGAGGAGGCGCCTAGAGCGCCAGCGGGGTACCCCAGAAGAGGATTAGGGCTGCTCTGTGCAAAACCATTTATTATATTAAAATAACAAACAAGGAAGGTTTATCACTTTAGTCTTGGTTCACACTGATGAGGTACACAGCGATCCCTCCGTTCATGCAAACAGATGTGGTCTTAAGTTAATGACACCCCAAAAATGGTTCGCAAAAGGCAGTGTGATTGGCTGAATCGGATTGTAATCCAATTCCAGTGCGGCAAAAAAAAGGTGCATGCCCCTTTTTTGTGCGGGTGTAGCAATTTGAGCTTTACAAAATGAATGGGCTCAAATCGCATGCAATTTGAACAGGAATACAGTGCGATTCCTGTCCGAATTACATGCAGTTCCCCACCGTACAACCAAAAACGTAAATTTATTTTATTAGGATTTTATGTGATAGACCAACACAGAGTGGCATATAATTGTGAAGTGGAAATAAAATGATAAATGGTTTTCAAAAAAATTTAAAACTAAAACTAAATATCTGAAAAGTGTGTGTGGATTTGTATTCAGCCCCCTTTACTCAGAAATCTAACTAAAATCAAGTGGAACCAATTGTCTTCAGAAGTCACCTAATTAGTAAATAGAGTCCTTCTGTGTGTAATTTAATCTCAGTATAAATACAGCTGTTCTGTGAAGCCCTCTGAGGTTTTTTTTAGAGAACCTTAGTGAACAAACAGCATCATGAAGGCCAAGAAACACACCAGACAGGTCAGGGATAAAGTTGTGGAGATGTTTAAAGCAGGGCTAGGTTATAAAAAAAATATCCCAAGCTTTGAACATCTCACTGAGCACTGTTCAATACATCATCCGAAAATGGAAAGAGTATGGCACAACTGCAAACCTACCAAGACATGGCCATCCACCTAAAGTGCCAGGCCGGGCAAGGAGAGCATTAAATCAGAGAAGCAGCCAAGAGGCCCATGGTAACTCTGGAGGAGCTGCAGAGATCCACAGCTCAGGTGGGAGAATCTGTCCACAGGACAACTATTAGTCGTGCACTCCACAAATCTGACCCTTATGCAAGATTGGCAAGAAGAAAACCATTGTTGAAAGAAAGCCATAAGAAGTCCCATCTGCAGTTTGTGAGAAGCCATGTGGGGACACAGCAAACATGTGGAAGAGGGTGCTCTGGTCATATGAGACCAAAATTGAACTTTTGACCTAAAAGAAAAACGCTATGTGTGGCAGAAAACTAAAACTGCACATCACCCTGAACACACCACCCCCACTGTGAAACATGGTGGTGGTAGCAGCAGCATGTTGTGGGGATGCTTTTCTTCAGCAGGGAAGCTGGTCAGTTGATGGGAAGATGGATGGAACTAAATACAGGGCAATCTTAGAAGAAGACCTGTTAGAGTCTGCAAAAGACTTGAGACTGGGGCAGAGGTTCACTTTTCAGCAGGACAACGATATTAAACATACAGCCAGAGCAACAATGGAATGGTTTAGATCAAACCATATTCATGTGTTAGAATGGCCCAGTCAAAGTTCAGACCTAAATCCAATTGAGAATCTGTGGCAAGACAAAATTGCTGGTCACAGTTGCTCTCCATCCAATCTGACAGAGCTTGAGCTACTTTGCAAAGAAGAATGGGCAAAAATGTCACTCTCTAGATGTGCAAAGCTGGTAGAGATATACCCAAAAAGACTTGCAGCTGTAATTTCAGCGAAAGGTGGTTCTCCAAAGTATTGATTCAGGGGGGCCGAATACAAATGCATGCCACACTTTTCACATATTTGTATCATCATTTTCCTTCCACTTCACAATTATGTGCCACTTTGTCTATCACATAAAATCCCAATAAAATACGTTGTTGGTTGTAACATGACAAAATGTGGAAAATATTAAAAGGGGTATGAATACATTTTCAAGGCACTGTAGATGGCCAACAGGCTCAATGCACAAATATACAGAACCCATGTAGACAAGTGTGATATTTTTTTTAATACTATTTACTGTATTCTATTTCAACCTCTTCGCGCCCGCGCTATAGCCGAAAGACGGCTTCAGCGCGGACCTCCCTGCCGGGTGGATGTCCCTGGACGTCCTGCTGTTTACTTCCCTAATGCGCGCTCCTGAGAGCGCGCATCGGGGAAGTTCTGTGCTGGCCGTGTCGGTCGGACGCAGCCAGTCACAGACCGCTGTAAACGGCCAATCACAGCGGCCATTTACAGCGAGATCGGCGTGTCCAATGAGAGATGATCTCATATGTAAATATATGAGATCATCTCTCAGCGCCGCTCTCCCTCCTCACACAGACAGCATGTGAGGAGAGAGAGATGAACGGCTGCAGCGAAATGTGCGATCTGTCCCCATCTGTCCCCGCTGCCATCTGTCCCCATCTGTCCCCGCTGCCATCTGTCCCCACCTGTCCCCGCTGCCACCTGTCCCCACTGCCACGTATAAGTGCCATCTGTCATCAGTGGCACGTCAGTGCCACGTGTCATCAGTGCCACGTGTCATCAGTGCCACGTCAGTGCCACGTGTCATCAGTGCCATATCAGTGTCACGTGTCATCAGTGCCACATATTAGTGCCATCTGTCATCAGTGCCACGTATCAGTGCCATCTGTCATCAGTGCCACCTGTCAGTGTCACGTGCCATCTGTTATCAGTGTCACGTGTCATCAATGCCACATATCAGTGCCATCTGTCATCAGTGCCACATATCAGTGCCATCTCTCATCAGTGCCACATATTAGTGCCACATGATATCAGTGCCATGTATAAGGGCCATCTGTCACCAGTGCCACATATTAGTGCCATCTGTCAGTGTCACGTGTCATCAGTGCCCCGTATTAGTGCCATCTGTCATCAGTGTCACGCGTCATCAGTGCCCCGTACTAGTGCCATCTGTCATCAGTGCCACATCAGTGTCACGTGTCATCAGTGCCACGTATCAGTGCCACCTGTCATCAGTGCCACGTCAGTGTCACTGTCCTGGTGCTCCAGGGCCTTCAAAAGTGTAATAGGTAGTCAACAAGTTAGATGTGTAATTTATGCTCCTAGAACACGTGATGGCGCTCCCTGCTGTGTAAAAGTCCCACATATGTGGTATCATAATACTCAGGAGGAGTAGCAGAATTTATTTTGGGGTGTCATTTGTGGTATACACATGCCATGTGAGAGAAATAACCTATTACAATGACAAATTTGTGGAAAAAAAAAAAAAAAAATTCATTTTGCAAAGAATTGTGGGAAAAAAATGACAACATCAAAAAGCTAACCATGCCTCTTACTAAATACCTTGGAATGTCTACTTTCAAAAAAGGGGTCATTTGGGGGGTATTTGTACTTTCCTGGCTTGTTCGGGTGACAAGAAATGAGATAGGCCACCAGTACATCAGATGTGATCAATTTTGTATAATTTGCACCACAGCTTGTAGAGTCTGTGACTTTCACAAAAACCAAATAATATCCACTAATTTGGGTTATTTTTACCAAAGATATGTGGCAGTATAAATTGTGGCCAAAATCTAAGAAGAAAAATTAATAATTTGCTAAATTTTATCACAGAAACAAAGAAAAATGCGTTTTTTTTCTAAATTTTCGGTCTTTTTTCATTTATAGCGCAAAAAATAAAAAACCCAGGAGGTGATCAAATACCACCAAAAGAAATCTCTATTTGTGGGGAAAAAAAAGGACAAAAAATTAAAGGCTTCTTGGAAAATTATGAACCAAGGCACTTTACTGACTTCCAGTATACAACACATACAAATATGGTGGAAACTTCTGCCATGGCAAAGCTGCACATGAATGATGGAAAGCACACTGATGCTTCCATACGAGTTCCCAAGGCATGGTCGTGTTATCTGCGATATCACATTATCTGGGGCTCCAGATAATTTCGATAAGTCACCCCCCGCACTCCCACAACCACTGTACCAGAGTTGTGAGAAAAATGCCCTGGCTAAGTACCCCCCCATGTTTAAGGCATGTGGCCTGGTATGGTTCATGAATGGGGGACCCACATGCTCCCGGCTCCCCACTCCGCCCCCCTTTTCAAGCCTGCAAAGTTGCAGGCTTGGATAAGGGTGGTATGGATTTTAGGGGAGACTTTTTTTATTTTTGGCGTGGGGTCCTCCTTAAAATCTATACCAATGCAAAAGGCCTGGTATGACTTGTGGGGGGACCTCCACGCCATTTTTTTGTACATGCGTTTTTCCTGCTTCTCCATTGAAGTCTATAGGGCACAAAACCGTGCTGCATGAAACAAAGGTAGCACAGGTACCTTCCCAAAAGCCCCACTGCGGTTGCGTTGCACTCATGTGAATGGGCAGCACTGAAATCAATGTGATTTCCATTGTCATGCGTCTGTTGCATTGAGTCGCATGTGAAATCGCACTAATGTGAACCAGGTCTCAATTAATCAAATTATGAAAATACATACCTGATTTGTAACTTCAAGGGTGGTTGGGTTGTACGTGGTAATGGCATGTGTTCCCACAGAAAATACTCTCTTATATCTGTGCAAAAAAACAAAAAAAAAAAACAAAAGGACAAATAAATATCAAAACAGATTGACATCTTCTTCAATTCACTAGTGAAAACTGGCATTTATTGTCTGTATTGTTAAAAGAACAAAACTTTGGTAAATAAGTCTTCAACTTAAATTTGGAATAAAAAAAAAAAAAAAAACACGAAAAAAAAAAAAAAAAACTCTTGTTTGAAGAATCTTAAAAGCCAGTAATAATTGCTTATGGAGTCATCACTGACTTTGGTATAAAATCCTTATAAAAAAGATATGAATGTGTGTTAGATTGCATACTCTCTAGGTGCAAAACATTCTTGAAAATATCTACTAGGTAATAAACAAATCAGCCCAAACAGACCAGGTATGCAGTACAAAATGGCATATGTACATTTAAAGTTTATAGGCAAACATTTTTTTAGTTTTGGATCGTGGGGAGAGGGATAAGAGCCCCGGTCCGGTTTTTAGTGTCGTCCTGTTTACGGTTATCACAGAGAGATAAAGTGAAAGAAAATTCCCAATTTAGAGTTGTCACCTGAACAGAAATAGAGGGGAAATCTTCCAATAGAAACACTTGTTCTGGTGACCCCGGTGGCAACCAGGGATTTTCTCATTTATGAGGGATTTCCTCGCACGTTCTGCTTTGGCTATGGGGACAAGTAGTAAAGGAAATCATCCCAGTGGCTCACAGATGGGTAAATAATCTGACAGGGGTTACGACCCTCCCTTAGGCCGGCCATACACCATTTGAATCCCAGCCGGTTCAGCAGGAACCAGATTCAAACTGTTAATGGGCAGGATGAATGTATCAAGTTGATCAACTTGGTTACAACCAGCCTACCTGATTCTGTTGCGATCATGGTGTTCTCCCAGCAGGGGCGGCTTCCCCCATCAGGAGCAGACAATTGCTCAGCACGATGGATTTTCTTGTCAGCACTGCCTGTGTTAAAGGGGGGATCGTGCAACGAAATTTGCACCATGTATGGCCTGGTGCAAACGTTTTTTTTGCCTTTATTTCAACTTTAAGGAAGAGTACTAAAACACAAACAGGATTCCTAAAAACTGAAGCTTTTATAGATCATTCAACAACAATGTCAATTGTGGGACTAGCTCCCACTACAGTGGAAGGTACAAGTTGTGAATATAGAACACAAACTACTCCAAAAATAGTCATTATCTACTAGGAGACAGTTCTTTTTTAACCACTTAAGGACCAGAAGGATTTACCCCCTTACTGACCAGGCCATTTTTTGCAATACGGCACTGTGACGCTTTAACTGACAATTGCGCGGTTGTGCGATGCTGTACCCAAACAAAAAAAAATATGTTCCCCCCACAAATAGAGCCTTTTGGTAGTATTTGATCACCTCTGCAAATATTTTTGGCACTATACACAAAGAGCGTAAATTTTGAAAGAATTTTTTTTTTTTTTACTTTTTGCTAGAATACATATCCAATAAAATATATATTATATGTATATGTCCCTGCCAGTGACATTTACACAGTAATCCGTGCATTTTTATAGCACTGATCGCAGTATGATTGTCAATGGTCCCAAAAATGTGTCAAAAGTGTCCAATTTGTCTGCTGCAATATCACGGTCCCGATTAAAAAAATAAATAAATAAAAAAAAAAATCGCTGCCCTTACTAGTAGAAAAAAAAAATAATAAAAATGCCATAAATCTATCCCCTATTTTGTAGATGCTATTTTGTTGACTAAAAATATGTAGAAAAATACATATTGGTCTTAACTGAGGAAAAAAAATAGTTTTTTGAAAAAAATGTGGGATATTTAATATAGCAAAAAATAAAAGATAGTGTTTTTTTTTCAAAACTGTTGCTCTTCTTTTGTTTATAGCGCAAAAAATAAAGGACATCAATTTTGTTTGGGTACAGCTTCGCACGACCACACAATTGTCAGTTAATACGACGCAGTGCCGCATCACAAAAAATGGTCTGGTCATTGAGCAGCCAAATCTTCCGGGCTGAAGTGGTTAAAAGTAATTTTTTTTTACTAAAATCACCGTGTATATATGGGCATATCTGTTCTGCAGTGGTTACTGGGCTGCTTTCAAACTGATCCAAAAGGTGCAGCGCATCTGCAGGTTACCTGCACTGAGCTATAGAATTTTGTTATTACCTTCGGGTTTGGAGCGCTTTCTGAAAATGCACCACACCTGCAGGATATAATAGAAGTCTATGGCAAAGTGCAGTTAACCTGTAGGAAAGTCACAGGTGCGCTGCACCAGCGGTGCGGGTAAACCACAACGCATCAGTGTGAAAGCAGCCTTAGGCCTCATGCACACGAGACGCTGTTAAACGCGCGTTCAGAGGCAGTTGGACACTTTTTTCAACTGCACCTGAACGCATGCATGTTATCCTATGTGTCCATGCACACAGTCTTGTTTTTTCCCGTTTTTATGCAGTTGCATTTAACCTCGTTTTTCCAGAAGCAAAAAAATGCGTTCAGACACTTTGCTTTTCTGCGTTTGCGTTTATAAGCCTTTTTAAAAGGAACCCAATTTTTTGGAGCAGAAAACTCAGAAATATGATGGTAAACCATAAATAAATACTAAAAAAATTGGTTTAAAATGTCGCAATTAGTTTAGAGTTCATAGAGCATATATACTGACTGATGCATACATGTTTGTGAAATGCATACATGTTTTTGAAATATCCAACGGACATTCGCTGTGCCATCAACGGATGGCTCCAATATCGACAAGCTCTGATTCTGGACCTCTCATGCAAATTTGCAACGACGTTGCTGCCGCATCAAGAGCGACACCAGGAGCATTTCCTGACATTTTCAATATGGGATCCATTTCAAAAAAAAAAAACACAGAAAGAGGCAAATGCAAGTGTACAACTGCTCTCTCTGCTGCTGCTCACTCTGATCAAATTGGCAGAAATAGTTAATAATACATGCTTTCTGAGCTTGGGGAGGGTCTATATGATGTTATCTTTACAAATGCTCATAGACGCAAACGCGTCTAAACGCGGCATGAAAACATAGCAGAACGCGCGTTTTTAAACGCAGGTTTCTGCTTTTTAAAACGCGCGTTCAGCAGAGTTTGCATCTGCGTCTCGTGTGCATGGGGCCTTAGGCCACTTTCACACGATCAGTCCGACCCAATCAGACCTTCCATTTACCTCTAAGTAGCGGCAGATGTAAACAGACCTCCAATCTGATCCGATAGAAAAAAAAAAAGGAGAGCGGGCTGTGTTCATGTTTGCTCTGCATATGCAGCAAAATAAACTAAGATCTGTCGTTTTCATTACGTTACTATGGAGCAGTTCCCTAACCATCAATATATATGGTAGGGCTACTCTGATAGCTTTAGAAGGTACAACAAAGTTGGTTTCATGTACAACTTTGCATGCTTATTTGGCATCTCTGCACCGGGGGGTCTGTAGTGGGGAGGGAGGCCTGCACCCGAGGGGTCTGTAGTGGGGAGGGAGGCCTGCACCCGAGGGGTCTGTAGTGGGGAGGGAGGCGAGCACCCGAGGGCTCTGTAGTGGGGAGGGAGGCCTGCACCCGAGGGCTCTGTAGTGGGGAGGGAGGCCTGCACCCGAGGGCTCTGTACTGGGGAGGGAGGCCTGCACCCGAGGGGTCTGTACTGGGGAGGTAGGCCTGCACCCGAGGGCTCTGTAGTGGGGAGGGAGGCCTGCACCCACTGAGGGGTCTGTACTGATGAGGGCTCTGTAGTGGGGAGGGAGGCCTGCACCCGAGGGCTCTGTTGTGGGGAGGGAGGCCTGCACCCGAGGGCTCTGTAGTGGGGAGGGAGGCCCGCACCCGAGGGCTCTGTAGTGGGGAGGGAGGCCCGCACCCGAGGGCTCTGTAGTGGGGAGGGAGGCCCGCACCCGAGGGCTCTGTAGTGGGGAGGGAGGCCCGAACCCGAGGGCTCTGTAGTGGGGAGGGAGGCCTGCACCCGAGGGCTCTGTAGTGGGGAGGGAGGCCTGCACCCGAGGGCTCTGTAGTGGGGAGGGAGGCCTGCACCCGAGGGCTCTGTAGTGGGGAGGGAGGCCTGCACCCGAGGGCTCTGTAGTGGGGAGGGAGGCCTGCACCCGAGGGCTCTGTAGTGGGGAGGGAGGCCTGCACCCGAGGGCTCTGTAGTGGGGAGGGAGGCCTGCACCCGAGGGCTCTGTAGTGGGGAGGGAGGCCTGCACCCGAGGGCTCTGTAGTGGGGAGGGAGGCCTGCACCCGAGGGCTCTGTAGTGGGGAGGGAGGCCTGCACCCGAGGGCTCTGTAGTGGGGAGGGAGGCCTGCACCCGAGGGCTCTGTAGTGGGGAGGGAGGCCTGCACCCGAGGGCTCTGTAGTGGGGAGGGAGGCCTGCACCCGAGGGCTCTGTAGTGGGGAGGGAGGCCCGTACCCGAGGGCTCTGTAGTGGGGAGGGAGGCCTGCACCAGAGGGGTCTGTAGTGGGGAGGGAGGCCTGCACAGAGGGGTCTGTACTGGGAGGGAGGCGAGCACCGAGGGGTCTGTACTGGGAGGGAGGCGAGCACCGAGGGGTCTGTACTGATGTGCTGTGTGAGGGAGGGTCAGTCAATACTGAGGGGTTTGTACTGGGGAGGGAGGCCTGCACTGAGGGGTCTGTATAGGCTGGGACAAGCAATTTATGGACATTATGGAATATCTGTACTGTGGGGAATATGGGCTTGGGGAAGGGGGGCTCAGGCCTAAAAGGCCTTTAGACGCGTTTGCGTCTATAAGCATTTGTAAAGATAGCATCATATAGACCCTCCCCAAGCTCAGAAAGCATGTATTATTAACTATTTCTGCCATTTTGTGAGCAGCAGCAGCAGAGAGAGCAGTTGTACACTTGCATTTGCCTCTCTTTCTGTGTTTTTTTTTGGAAATGGATCCCATATTAAATATATGTCAGGAAATGCTCCTGATGTCGCTCTTGCTGAAGCAGCAACGTCGTCGCAAATTTGCATGAGAGGTCCAGAATCAGAGCTTGGCGATATTGGACCCATCCGTTGATGGCACAGCGAATGTCCGTAGGATATTTCACAAACATGTATGCAATTTACAAACATGTATGCATTAGTGAGTATATATGCTCTATGAACTATATCTAAACTAATTACGACATTTTAAACAATTTTTTTAGTATTTTTTTATGGTTTACCATCATATTTCTCAGTTTTCTGGTCAAAAAAAATTGGGTTCCTTTAAAAAGGCTTATAAACGCAAACGCGGCTAAACGCAGGTGCCTGCGTTTAGCCGCGTTTAGATGCGTTTTGCGTCTGAAACGTGGAAAAGCAAAGTGTCTGAACGCATTTTTTTGCTTCTGGAAAAACGAGGTTAAACGCAACTGCATAAAAACTGTTAAAAACTAGACTGTGTGCATGGACACATAGGATAACATTGCATGCGTTCAGGTGCAGTTGAAAAAAGTGTCCAACTGCCTCTGAACGCGCGTTTAACTGCGTCTCGTGTGCATGGGGCCTAATAGATATTTTAGGTCACTGCACAGTCAACAGAGTATACATAATAACATACCACTTCTTAATGTGCCAACAAACATAAAAATACATTTTGAATATTTATTTTAAAATATCTGCTACACATCTTTTTGGTATATTTTTGGCACATTGCACTTTAATTGATTTATAAATTTAATGGGAATAGCTGGTTGATGCCATATATGTACTTGTACCAGGTTGTTTGTACGATTGTCCCTAAAAAATAATTTTGGCAGGAAGTTTTTTTGCACTAGCACTTTGTTGATTATTGTTAATATTGCATGTGGGTATTATCTATTTGTATTGGTGGATTTATTATAGTACAGATTTAAGTAGAAAGCACTAGGGATATTTATTTTGTGAGGATTCCCCACACTAAACAGGGCGCATAAATATTCAAAACGTATTTTTATGTAGGATGCAAATTATTTAAAAAGTTAGCGCAATCCAGTCAACGATTATAATTTAGATATTCCATTCCAAGGTGGTATATACATTTGATTGCAGCAAACTGAATTACTGGAGTGACATATATTTTATTGTTTTTTTTTGCGCCGGTAGCATTTCTTCTTTCCTATACATAACAACCTGTCCTGAATCACAATCTCAAAATCGCTAAAACAATACACTTAAAAGGAATTTATAAGGATTTTCTTTCCTCCGATAGCAACAGGTGTCATTGTGACTTTACTTTTGAAAACATTCCCTAAAAATGCTTCAGGAAAACAGAAACGCTGACAGTGCACACTGCTGAGCACACATTTTAGACAACAGGAAAGAATAGAAGGTTTTGTTAGAGACTTATCTTCTGCAGTGAAGCAAAGCGGATGAAGAATTTGACCAAATGGCACAATACAAAATACAAAAATACAAGCAGAAGTTCGCTGGAACATTCAAGAGTGAAGATAACAAAGCACATGATATAGGATATGTGTATTAAAAAAAATAAAAAAAAATTTATTAAAAACACAGAAAGCCTATTCCTGCAAAGTTTTTGTGGTCACATGAAAAGTAGCTCAGTTGCAGAGAAAAAAAAGTTAGGACTGAAATAAAATCTTTATGGCAAAAACTAAATTTTTTGCTCTTTAAACCCCTTTTTTTGTTTTTAACCACTTCCCATCCAGGTCAATTCTGACATTTCTCTCCTACATGTAAAATTCATATTTTTTTTCCTAGAAAATTACATTAGAACCCCCAAACATTATATATGTTTTTTTAGCAAAGGCCCTAGAGAATACAATGGCGGTCTTTGCAACTTTTTATCAATGTTTTTGCATAATGTGAAAGATGAAGTTACGCCAAGTAAATAGATACCCAACATGTCACGCTTCGAAATTGCACACGCACGTGGAATGGCGCCAAACTTCAGTACTTAAAAATCCCCATAGGCGACGCTTTAAATTTTTTTACTGGTTACATGTTTTGAGTTACAGAGTCTAGGTCTAGAATTATTTCTCTCGCTCGAACGTTTGCAGCGATACCTCACATGTGGTTTGAACACCGTTTCCATATGTGGGCGGGACTTACTTATGCGTTCGCTTCTGCGTGAAAGCACACGGGGGCAGGGGTGCTTCACGGATCACTGTTCAATCCATCATCCGAAAATGGTGAGTGCATTCCTGGCTAATGGTGAGTGCTGCATTCCTGGCAATGGTGAGTGCTGCATTCCTGGCAATGGTGAGTGCTGCATTCCTGGCAATGGTGAGTGCTGCATTCCTGGCAATGGTGAGTGCTGCATTCCTGGCAATGGTGAGTGCTGCATTCCTGGCAAGTGGGGGTCTGCAGATGGGCACTGACCCTTATTTTGCTTCACAGTTCTCTATTTAAAATTACGTTTTTTTTTCCCTGAAACTTCCCTCTTAAAGTGAAGGTGCGTGTTATACGGCAATAAATACGGTATATCCAAATAATACGCCTGAGATCATCTCTTTACTCACACACAGCCACAAAGGCAAGAGAATTCTGGTTGGGCAGCGTATTAGTGCTCGAACAAACACACTTAGACGGAATTTTAATGGTTCAAAGAATGTCAGGCAAAATGGTCGGCCCTCGCGCATGTTCACTTCATCAAATCTGGCCCTCTTTGAAAAAAGTTTGGACACCCCTGGTTTAGATCAAAGCATATTCATGCGTTAGAATGGCCCAGTCAAAGTCCAGACCTAAATTTAACTGAAACTATGAGGCAAGACTTGAAAATTGCTGTTCACAGTAGCTCTCCATCCAATCTGACAGAGCTTGAGCTATTTTGCAAAGAAGCATGGGCAAACATTTCACTCTCTAGATGTGCAAAGCTGGTAGAGACATCCTCAAAGAGACTTGCAGTTGTAATTACAGCAAAAGGTGGTTCTACAAAGTATTGACTCAGGGGGGATGAATACAAATGCACACCACACGTGTCAGATATTTGTAAAAAAAATTGAAAACCATTTATCAGTTTCCTTCCACTTCACAATTATGTGCCACTTTCAATGGGGTATGAATACTTTTTCAAGGCACTGTATGTACAAGTACAATGGACATAAAAACACAAGTTATTTGGTGGAACAACTAGCGAATATAAAAATAAGACCAGACAATGAGTCTACATGCATCCACGTGCAGACACTCCCATGAAATGCTACTGGGGCACAGCGGCTGCACAGACACGGTCACTGCTACCAATCTGACAGCCATGCAGGTGCATGTTCCTGAACACAGACAGTGTGCGTTTGGGGAAAGGAACACCTGTGCAAGAACAACCCTATGCACAGGTCTACGCATAGGTACACCCATGGGTATGAGCCCTAAAACTCCTCTTGCTTTGACAATTCAGTTATAGCACTATAAAACTATTACTCAGCCTATCAGTCTGAGCCTGCAGGGAGTGTGGAGAAAACTAAAAAAAATAAAAAAAATGTAGATCTAAACCCTCACCACCACTTTAAATATGGAATTATGTTCAGCCACCATGGTCACTGACTTCTAAACTGCTTTTCGATAGAAAAATAAAAGCATGTTTTACACAGTGCCCATCTAAAAAAAGTTTCCACTGTTCACAGATACTTCCAGTGTTGTTGCTGTGCCCCACATGGCAATGTGCTGTAATGTGTGCTCCCACAAGTATACATTCCAGCATTCCTGAAGTTGGAGCTTCTGTTGTTCCCCCCTTCATAACCATTAAAAGGCTACATTCACCTTCGCCCATATTTAGGGTGTAACATCCTCCCAATCCAACGAGCACGGATGCTGTACTTTGCATATTTTTTTTCCTGCAAAAATATGTGCATTTACTATTTTTTCCCAAAAGGTAATCCTTTAAGTGGGATTGAGGGGTGCGCATTAGTGAATATTAAGGGGAGTGTATGAGTGAAGATAGGAGGCTGAAGGCTTTGCCAGCAGATGACAAGGAGTGGTATGCCATCGGTTTCATTGGTACATACATCTGTAGGCTAGGTAATCCAACTGAGCAGGCAAAGCATGACTAATATATTTGATGGCAATGTCAATGCATTGAGGTTTGATATGCTGTCAGGATCCTTGTGTATTTTAGGGACCACTTTAAAGGAGAAGCCTATTAATTAAGATTCCGTCTTAACTAAAATGTAGAACACTAGATATCTGCAATATTTTTTCAGCTGCAGTGCCTAAGCATGAAGATTAACGCGGCTCTAAAGGCAAAATATTTTTTACCTTTCTGCATTCTCTGAATTGAGGTTAATAAACCTTCTAATAGCAGCTTCCTCCTGGCGCTCCCCTTAAACACTTACCTGAGTCCATCTTCGATCCAGCTCTGCCACATCTGCAGCAGCTCTCCTCCTCTTATCCTGTATTCACAGGAGGCTTTGACTGCAATAGGAGCCATAAGCTCCTGCTGCGGGACCAAGCTCCACTGTGTGTGTCTATGGACGCTCACAGCCCGGCTTGGGAGCATGGCCGCATGAGTGCCCCATAGCAAGAAGAGAATGATGGCAGGGAACACTGGAAGAGAAGGTTCAGGGCTGGGCTGTGCAATAACATTGCATAGAGCATGCAAGTGAGACATTTATATTTTAAGAGAAAAAAAAAAGGGGGGGGGGGGGTTTACAACCGCTTTAAATGCGGTGAAGCTCCTTTGTCCTCCACCTCTTCCGGTGTTTGACACAGAAATATGTTTATACCCCTGACTTCAGAAAACCTTAAAACATAGCAAAAGGCACAGAAGAGCAGTAAGGTGAGGAGCAGGAGTAAGTGTGATGCCTCATTTGCTATAAAACTAATTTAAAGGTAAACTCAAATCTCAGTTAAGCTTTAGCACAGTAACAACGTTTTAAATGTCACTATAAAATAATTTCCAGCTTTTATTAAAATACCTAGTGATGCTGCTGTAAATGTCCTTGTTGAGGCCCTTCCGTATGGCAATGCTCTTTCCTTGTCTCTCAACTGTGCTCTGCATTTCACATGGATGTCAAATGCCATTCCACGGGCATTTTTTCACTGTTGTCACCAACAAAAAACACCCAGAGATGTTTAATGCAACCACAGCTAAAGGACAAGCATGTGGACAGGAAGTGGCTACAGGAGATAAAAAGTGGAATCTAGTATTGTCAGTTGTGTTTCACACTGCTTTAACACGCCAAATGTCATTTTACATCTAGCATTAAATCCCCACTTTTCAGACATTTATCAGTTTACCAAAAAAAGTAGCTTATAAAAGATTGTTTAGTGAGCAATGAACATTTTAGCTTAGGGGGGGGGGGGGGCTTTCACATGTATACATCCATCCTTGAAACCATCTCTCCATAGCTGATCCAAGTATAGATGTATACATGTGAAAGCCTTTATTTGTTATCCACACCAGAGGCAGCTTCACTTTATTTCTCACACTCTTTCAACACATTTCTCATTGGAATCCCATGCACGTGTCACTTCTTCAGTTTTCATAGCCAATAATGTTTAAAGCGGTTCTGCACTTTTTTTTAGGACGTTATATAAAGTATGCTTACCTTTATTATGGGACTCACCTGTTCCATCTTCCATCTCGATCGCCGCCGGTTTTCGTCCGATGAAGTTCCTCGTCTTCTTCTTTAGTGCTGGGGGCCATCTTGCCTGTGGGCATGTGAAACACCCACAGGACCTTTAGATGGCCCAGCATGCACCGCCGTTACTCGCGCGTGCGCAGTAACGGCACATCTGCCGACATCTCACGAGATTTCGGCAGATGTGGCCGAAATCTCGGGAGATTTCGGAAGATGTGGCCGAAATCTCGCGAGATTTCGGAAGATGCCCGCACTGACTCCTGGGATCAATGACACCAGATCCCAGGAGACAGTGCGCCGTGACGACGATCGACGCAGAGACCCCGCCCGCCGCCGCAGAGAGAGAAGACCGGAAGTCTTCAATTACAAGGTAAGTAAAAAAAAAAAAAAAAAAAAAAACATTTCATTTAGTACTCTTTGCCTGATTTGGAAGGCAAAGAGATTTACTAAATGAATTGGGTGCCGAACCGCTTTAAGTTCTGTTATCCTGCTCTTACACCCTACCCCTATGATTAAGCCCCAGAGGGTGGGGCGAAACAGGTCAGGGGGCAAGGCACGAGCAGCGGCAGTGACTGAGGCTTTCTCATGTATACATCCATACAAGGATCAGCTATGGAGAGCAGCGGTGTCAAGCGAAAATGTTCATTGCTCACGGAATGAGTTTTCTTATGCTGGCATTCCTACTATCCTGAGTGCCAATGGGGCTCTACACCTCAGCCTGGAGTGGCACCACCAAGTACTTCTAGTCTTATTATAGATTCTTTAGGTACACATTCATTGTGGGTAAACGGTTTAGTCTCATGCTCAAAAGGCAGAAAAAAATGCTTTTAGGGGCAATTTTATTATGTTTTAAAGCCTCACACAGTTGGGGAGATTTACAAAAACTGGAGGGTGCAAAATCTGGTGTAGCTGTGCATGATAGCCAATCAGCTTCTAACTTCAGCTTGTTCAGTTAGACCCCTTTCACACTTGTGCAACTTCAAAGTCGCGCGATTTTGCCACGATTCGTGATGCGATTTCACGATTTCAAGGAATGCCTGTGTAAGTGGCATCAAAATTGGACCAAAGTAGTGCAGGGACTACTTTGAAGTCTGAATGACTTGAAGTCGTACTAATGTGAATGGCTGTCATTGGAAATCATGGGGAACGACTTGTCATGCTACTTTGCAGTCCCAAATCGTGGGACAAGTCGTATAAGTGTGAAAGGGGCCTTAAGCTCTAACAAGAAAAACCTGGAATCTGATTGGTTTCTGTGCAGAGCTGCACCAGATTTTGCACTCTCCAGTTTTAGTAAATCTCCCATTTATGTTTGTATTTTTGTATGTTTGCATTTTAAAGCACCACTCTGAGACACATTCAGGGACATAAAAAAAAATTGCATAATTCATGCACATACAATGTAAATTCATCAATGAATTAATATTCTAGCCAACGGCATGAGCTTATGTGCATAAATGCATGTAAAAATAAAAAAAATTTACACAGGATTTTGAAGCCAGCTCCTGACAGGAAGAACCAGTCTAGATGGGAGCCATTGACTATGCCTGGATACATGCAACTTTTTAGGGATCCTGTTGTGAAATAAGTGACAACTAATTCTAAATAAAATGAAATGGATTCTGAAGAAAAAAAAAAAAAAAAAGGAAGCCAGATTATTAACCACTTGCTTACTGGGCATTTAAACCCCCTTCCTGTCCAGGCCATTTTCAGCTTTCAGTCCTGTCACACTTTAACAAAACAAAACACCCCCCTGTCACCCCCAGATCACCCCCCACCTCACCACACAAAACCCCCCCCACCCCCAGTCACAGTGTCACTAATTGCAGTGATCATTTTTTTACTGATCACTGCATTTAGTGTCAGTGTGACTGTAATAACTGTCAGTGCAGTTAGTTTTAGGTCCAAGGTAGCCCCCTACCCCCCCCCTAATAAAGGTTTAACCCCTTGATTGCCCCCCAGGTAACCCTTTCACCCCCTTTTGCCAGTGTCACTAAGCGATCGTTTTTCTGATCGCTGTATTAGTGTCACTGCTGTCGCTAGGTAACCATTTTTTTTTTAGGTAACCGCCATGTTTATATAGGTTCATAAATAGGTTTATAGGTCAGGTACCCCCATATTACAACCTAAATAAAGGTTTTAACCCCTTGATTGCCCCTAGAGTTAACCCTTTCACCAGTGATCACTGTATAACTGTCACTGGTGACGCTGGTTAGCCAGTTAGTTATTTCGTTATTTAGGTTCCCCGTCAGGTTTTTTATATAGCGTCAGGTACCCCCATATATTACCTAATAAAGGTTTTAACCCCTGATTGCCCCTAGTTAACCCTTTCACCCCCTTTTGCCAGTGTCACTAAGCGATCGTTTTTCTGATCGCTGCATTAGTGTCGCTAGGTAACCATTTTTTTTTTTTTAGGTAACCGCCATGTTTATATAGGTTCATAAATAGGTTTATAGGTCAGGTACCCCCATATTACAACCTAAATAAAGGTTTTAACCCCTGATTGCCCCTAGAGTTAACCCTTTCACCAGTGATCACTGTATAACTGTCACTGGTGACGCTGGTTAGCCAGTTAGTTATTTCGTTATTTAGGTTCCCCGTCAGGTTTTTATATAGCGTCAGGTACCCCCATATATTACCTAATAAAGGTTTTAACCCCCTGATTGCCCCTAGTTAACCCTTTCACCCCCTTTTGCCAGTGTCACTAAGCGATCGTTTTTCTGATCGCTGCATTAGTGTCGCTAGGTAACCAGTTTTTTTTTGTATTACTGTTACGGGTGACGCTGGTTAGTTAGCTTGTTTTTTATACTGTCAGGGCACCCGCCATTTATTACCCAATAACGGTTTAACCCCCTGATCGCCCGGCGGGTGATATCAATTAGGTTTTAGGGTCAAATAAGGTCTGCGTCGCCCCAGGTTAGTGCCAGTACCGCAAACACCCACGCGCAAAGCATACACCTCCCTTAGTGGCACAGTATCTGAACAGATCAATATCTGATCTGATCAGATCTATACTAGCGTCCCAGCAGTTTAGGGTTCCAAAAAAAACCGCATTGTTAGCGGGATCAGCCCAGATACCTGCTAGCACCTGCGTTTTCCCCCTCCGCCCAGCCCAGCCCACCCAAGTGCAGTATCGATCGATCACTGTCACTTACAAAACACTAAGCACACATAACTGCAGCGTTCGCAGAGTCAGGCCTGATCCCTGCGATCGCTAACATTTTTTTTGTGGTAGCGTTTTGATTCAGTCGCTTCAGTCAGGAGCTTTTTTACCTGTGAATCTCAAAAAAAAAAAAAAAAAAAAAAAATAGTTGTCGTTTTATTGTTCTCTCTCTCTCTCTATTGTTGCTCTTTTTTTACTCCATTCTATTCTGCAATGTTTTATTATGTTTTATCATGTTTTATCATGCTTGCTTTTCAGGTATGTAATTTTGTTTACTGTGTTTTAGTGTTAAGCATTTTTTTGTTTTCAGGTGCGCCATTCAGTTGCAACGCGGATTTATTTATCTTGACAGCAACAGCGTTTGCTCCCACGATACATAAAGCCGCGACTCCAACGCTGTAGGAGGTGATTTCACCACCACAGTTAAAAAAAAGAGCATATATGCCGAAGCATGGGGGCAGCAGGGGGGGGGGAGGAGCGATTGGCTCCTAATGCCACGTACATACGGTCGAAATTCCGACCGTGTGTACACGGCATAACTTTTGCGGGAGGATGCCCCCATGCATCGGCATATATAAATGGTGCATGTATGCCCATCATTAGAAGTGGGTGGATGAAGGGAGGTATTCTAATGGTGGGCACACCCACCAATCAATCTCTTTTTTTCGTTCAGCCAAGAGGCTGCATGAAAAAAAAAAGATTACAATATATGTCCAGTATGTTGCTGGACTTTGAATGGTTATACCAGAATGATGCCTGCAGGTTTAGGTATCATCTTGGTATCATTCTTTTCAGCCAGTGATCGGCTTTCATGTAAAAGCAATTCTAGCGGGTAATTAGCCTCTAGACTGCTTTTACAAGCAGTGGGAGGGAATGTCCCCCCTCCCGGATATAAACCGCGCCATTGGGAAATTGGGAAAGCATTTTATCACACCAATCTTGGTGTGGTCAGATGCTTTGAGGGCAGAGGAAAGATCTAGGGTCTAATAGACCCCAATTTTTTCAAAAAAAAGAGTACCTGTCACTGCCTATTGCTATCATAGGGGATATTTACATTCCCTGAGATAACAATAAAAATCATAACAAAGAAAAAAAATGGAAGGAACAGTTTAAAAATAAAATAAAAAAGCTAAATAAATAAAAAAAAATCCAAAAAAAAAAAAAAAAAGCACCCCTGCCCCCCCTTCTCTTGCGCAAAGGCGTACACAAGCGTTGGTCTGGCGTCATATGTAAACAGCAATTGCACCATGCATGTGAGGTATCACCGCGAAGGTCAGATCGAGGGCAGTAATTTTAGCAGTAGACCTCCTCCGTGAATCTAATGTGGTATCATGTAAAGGCTTTTAAAGGCTTTTAAAAATGTATGTAGTTTGTCGCCACTGCGTGTTTGTGCGCAATTTTAAAGCATGTCGTGTTTGGTATCCATGTACTCGGCCTAAGATCATATTTTTTATTTCATCAAAAATTTGAGCACTATAGTGTGTTTTAGTGCATTAAAATAAAAAAAAGTGTATTTTTTCCACAAAAAATGCGTTTGAAAAATCGCTGCGCAAATACTGTGTGGAAAAAAAAAAATGCAACACCCACCATTTTAATCTGTAGGGCCTTTGCTTTAACATTATATATAGTGTTTGGGGGTTCAACGTAATTTTCTTGCAAAAAAAAAATATGTTTTCATGTAAACAAAAAGTGTCAGAAAGGGCTTTGTCTACAAGTGGTTAGAAGAGTGGGTGACGTGTGACATAGGCTTCTAAATGTTGTGCATAAAATGCCAGGACAGTTCAAACCCCCCCCAAATGACCCCATTTTGGAAAGTAGACACCCCAAGCTATTTGATGAGAGCAATGTTGAGCCCATTAAATATTTTATTTTTTTGTCCCAAGAGATTGAATAATGAAAAAAAAAAAAATATATATATATTTTTTTTACAAAAAGTTGTCACTAAATGATATATTGCTCAAACATGTCATGGGCATATGTGGAAATACACCCAAAATACATTCTGTTGCTTCTCCTGAGTACGGGGATACCACATGTGTGGGACTTTTTGGGAGCCTAGCTGCGTACGGAACCCCAAAAACCAATCACCGCCTTCAGGCTTTCTAAGGGTGTAATTTTTTTTATTTCACTTCTCACTGCCAATCACAGTTTCGGAGGCCATGGAATGCCCAGATGGCATAAAACCCCCCAAAATGACCCCATTTTGGAAAGTAGACACCCCAAGCTATTTGCTGAGAGGTATGGTGAGTATTTTGCAGATCTCGCTTTTTGTCACAAAGTTTTGAAAATTTAAAAAAAGAAAAAAAAATGTTTTTTTCTTTACTTTCTTCATTTTCAAAAACAAATGAGAGCTGTAAAATACTCACCATGCCTCTCAACAAATAGCTTGGGGTGTCTACTTTCCAAAATGGGGTCATTTGGGGGGGTTTTGTGCTATTTTGGCATTTTATGGCCTTCGAAACGGTGATAGGTAGTGAGGAGTGAAATCAAAAATTTGCACCCTTAGAAATCCTGAAGGCGGTGCTTGGGTTTCGGGGCCCCGTACGCGGCTAGGCTCCCAAAAAGTCCCACACATGTGGTATCCCCATACTCAGGAGAAGCAGCAAAATGTATTTTGGGGTGCAATTCCACATATAACTATGGCATGTGTGAGCAATATATCATTTAGTGACAACTTTTTGAAAAAAAAAAAAAAATCTTTTTTATTTTTGTCTTTATTCAATCACTTGGGACTAAAAAAAAAAAAATATTCAATGGGCTCAACATGCCTCTCAGCAAATAGCTTGGGGTGTCTACTTTCCAAAATGGGGTCATTTGGGGGGGTTTTGTACTTCTCTGCCATTTTAGCACCTCAAGAAATGAAATAGGCAGTCATAAATTAAAAGCGGTGTAAATTCCAGAAAATGTACTCTAGTTTGTAGACGCTATAACTTTTGCGCAAACCAATAAATATACGCTTATTGGCATTTTTTTTTACTAAAGACATGTGGCTGAATACATTTTGGCCCAAATGTTTGACTAAAATTGAGTTTATTAGATTTTTTTTATAACAAAAAGTAGAAAATCTCTTTTTTTTTCAAAATTTTCGCTCTTTCCGTTTATATCGCAAAAAATAAAAATCACAGAGGCAATCAAATACCATCAAAAGAAAGCTCTATTTGTGGGAAGAAAAGGACGCAAATTTCGTTTGGTTACAAAATTGCATGACCGCGCAATTACCAGTTAAAGTAGTGCAGTGCGAAATTGAAAAAAGACCTCTGGTCCTTTGGCTGCCAAATGGTCCGGGGCTGAAGTGGTTAAGTGACAATTGCGATCATGCAACACTGTACCCACAGGAAATTTGTATCATATTTTTTCCCACAAATTTGTTTTTTTTTTTTTTAGCAAAAAATAAAAAAACTCATTTTTTTTAAAAACGGTAATTTTTCTCCTTTACTGATGTGCGCTGATGGGCACCAATAGGCTGCACTGATGGGTGGCACCAGTAGGCACCGATGAGGCAGCACTGATATGCATTTGTAGGTGGCATTAGTGGGCACTGCATAGGAGCAGTGTTTGGAACAGATTTCCCTCTGTCAGACCAGAAGCTGGTGATCGGCTTTTTTCCCCCTCAGCGTGAGGGAAACAAAAAAAGCAGATGACCAATCTTTTGTTTACATCATGCGATTGTCTGACAGCTGATCACGTAGTAAGGGGCCGGGATCGGACTTCTATTGACGGCATTCGGCTATAGCGTGGGCGGGAGGTGGTTAATATTACATTTGTTTCTCTATTGTTTTAGTAGCAGTAGGGTGCTAATAAAACATGCACAGCAGCCGGTTAGGATTAGACCTATTGTAATAGTTTGAGCAACTCAACAGCATAATTACATGGGACTGGAAGTATATGCTTGGTACAGTCACAAGATAACTGAAAACTGTAGACAAGGAAGGATAAAACTAAAAATATATTCAGGATTATATTCTATTGATGAAAAAAGGGAAAAACATTACAGAGCAAATTCCACCCATAGGATAATGTATAGAATAATAAACCAGAACTGATGTATCCTATCTGGGAAAAGCAACAATCTGGCTGAAGGTTTACTACCTGTATTATATGCATGTGTGCCGCTTCCCCCACAGCCCCCTAATACTCACCTGAGCCCCTTCTCGATCCAGCAATGTGCACGGGAGCTTTGGCTGTCCCGGGTCTCTCCTCATTGGCTGAGACACAGCAGTGGAGCCATTGCCCCCCCCCCCCGCTGTCAATCGCTGCCAGTGAGTAAATGAGGAGAGAGTGGGGGACGAGAACGAGCTGCGGTTCTGTGTAACTTATGGACGCATAGAGCGGGGCTCGGGAGCGAGCATGCATCAGTGCCCCTATAGCAAGCAGCTTGCTATTGCGGGCACTGGTCAAGGGGGATGAGCCAGAAGCACCGGCGGGGACCCAAAAACATTACACAGAGCAGGCAAGTATGAAGTTTTTGTAAAAAAATAAATAAAAAAAACTTTAATTATCACTTTAAATCCAATCCCGTTATAGAAATATATTCCTACCACTATTTACATGTTCTTGACAGATTAGACTGTCATTGTACTTAGCAATCTCAAAGTTACAAGTCCATCTCCAGAGATCCTAATATTCCTGTGTCCACTGTGTGCAACATTGTCAAGTTTACAACCCATGCAACTGTAGCTAATCTCCCTGGACATGGACGAAAGAGAAAAATTGATCAAAGATTTCAATGAAAGATTGTTTCGAATGGTGGATAAAGAACCTCGGTCAAATTCCAGACAAATTCAAGCTGACCTTCAGCCACAATGTACAACTGTCAGCTCGCACTATAGGTCGCCATCTGAAAAGGGACGCTATGGTAGGAGACCCAGGAGGACCCCACTGCTGACACAGAAACATAAAAAAGCCAGATTGGAGTTTGCCAAAACTTACCTGAGTAAACCAAAATCCTTTTGGGAGAACGTGCTGTGGACAGACTAACCAAAATTTCAGCTTTTTGGTAAAGCCCATCATTCTGTTTTCAGAAAAAGAAATGAGGCCTTTATAGAAAAAAATACAAATACAGTCCCTACAGTCAAACATGGTGGAGGTTGGGTTTCTTTGCTGCTTTAGGCACTGGATGTCTTGACCATGTGCATGGAATTATGAAATGTGAAGACTACCAAAGAATTCTGGGGCACAATGTAGGGCCCAGTGTCAGAAAGTTGGGTCTCTCTCAGAGGTCATGGGTCATGGGTCTTACAGCAGGACAGTGAACCAAAGCACACGTCTAAAAGCACCCAGAAATTGTTTAAGAAAAAGCACTGGAGATTACTGAACTGGCCAGCAATGAGTCCAGATCTAAATCCCATAGAGCACCTGTGGAGAGATCTCAAAACAGTTGGGAAAGGGAACCCTTCCAACCTGAGAGACCTGGAGCAGTTGGCAAAAGAAGAGAATGGTCCAAAATTCCAGTAGAGTTTAAGAAACCCAATGATGGTTACAGGAAGCGATAGATTTCAGTTATTTTTTTCATGGGTGTGTTACCAAATATTAAATTGAGGGTGGCAATAATTTTGTCCAGTCCATTTTTGAAGTTTAGCGTGGAATGTGTCAGATTTTGCTTTTTGTTGCTCCACTTTTTTGTGTCATACCAATACAAATATAGCAAGGTCTCTGGCCTCCTTCAGTCTAACGAGAACCTCCAGGGCCAGAGATAGCTGACATCCTTCTGTATATGGTGGGTTGTGAGGCACAGTGGGTGCAAGGTGGATAAAGTTATTGGGCACCAGACAGTTCTTGGATGCAAGAGAAGTTTATTTCTCATACAAACTTTTATTGGGGAATGAGGGTTAGGACCAGGACCCTTAAGTAGTTGCAAGTTCAAAAAGCAGACTCCGAGACTTCAATAGGACGACAGTCGTGCAGGGAAAGGCATCCAGCAAGACGCCACATCTGCACGTGCAGGAATGCTGTCTCCTATGGCAAGTCTTTAACAGTTCCTAACACAAAGCGCAACAGTTCTTTCACCTTCACTACAACTTCTCCTTGTAGTTCCTTAGCCGACTGAGCACCCGGTCTTTCACTAGACCCTCTGATTCACTGCCACTGAATCCCTTGAGCTCTTCCAGTCTTCACGGTGGTATCTTCCTCAAGCGTCACCCTAGTCTCTCTGCTGTGTCCCTAGCTTGGCACTCACAGATACTTCAAGCTTCACCCCACTGGCCTGCTCGGTCCCAGGCTTGGCACACAAGGCTGCTCTGCAAGCATCACTTCCGCTGGCTGGGTCCCTGACTTGATCACCGCCTGAAGTTTCCAGATTCCCCACTGTGCCCATTCGGTGAGAATACTGCTCTAGTACTTGCTTCAGTTACTCACAGTGGCCCCTGGTAATAAGATGGATGGTCCCTTAGTGGCAACAGCTTCCCCTCTACCTCTGACAGGTTCTCCGGCCGGCAGAACCATCACTTCTGGTTGGACTGCAAGCCACAATCCCAACCCTGCACTCTTGCTTCTGGATAGGCCCTCAGGCAGCTGAGCAGCCAGATGCCCCCAGGATAGGCCCAATCTCCGGCCTAGCAGCCCAGGGAAACATGACACACGTCCACCCAGACAGCCATCCAGGCGGCACAGAACATAGATCACCTGACTCCACCCAAATATATAGGTGCTCCCAGCAGGCCATGGGATTCAAAGATATCCACATACCCATAACTTGACCTTGTGTTGCCCTAGTGGTAGTAGAGTCAAGTGCAATCAGGCCAAACTTGGGGAGGAATCAATAGATCTCTATCAACCAGGGTAACTACTCCTGGCAAGTAAGTATGTGAGGCGCATCCCTGCCTAAACTCCAGGGTGCTACATAAACAAAATAAATAAACATGAGAATGCATAAACATTTGTAATTGCAAAATTTTCTGGGCAAAGTGGTGAACTGACAGAAATGCAGTGGTGCCAATATTTTTGGCCATGATGACTGTAGGCTAGCAAAGAGGCATTTAGAGGCAAAAAAAATAAATAAATTCAACACCATTAAAAGTGCAATTTTTTGACAACCAGTGTGCCTGAGGCCTAATGGCAAAATCGGAGATCACAACTCAAGCTTTTGAAGAAACCAACATTTTAGGGCCAAATGCAAAAAATGCTTATGGCCCATTCACACTTGTGCGGAGCCATTTATTGGCAATGGCACCCTAACACATTGTAAAGTAGAGCCCAACACACAGTAGAGCACCATTTGTTGTTTTGTTTATTTTTTGTTTTTTTAATGAGCAAAATGACACCTTTAAAACGTACCACTTCAAGGCACCTGCAATACAGTGCAACAACATATAGCAACACACTAACACATGTTTTTTTATTTTTTTAATTCAATAGATTTTTATTCAAGAATTTTTTAACAATACAACAAAGAAAAAGAGTATTACATATCGAATTTCGAGCAATTGTAGTTTACAAACAGTTAGTTGGCATTTCGCAACATTAACTTATAGGCCAATATTAACCAACATTTATATACCGGTAGTTACTCAAAATATTCACTCAGTAATACCATCATATTAAATGTAATCAATAAGTACTCTGGATTGCCCGCCCCCAAGAGCGCCCCAGCCGGGATCATGCTGCGCCCCAAGGGGTAGCAACCCAGCGCCCCATGGTGTCCATCTATAGCCTTGTTTTGAAGCATGAAGCTTTCTAGTAATAGATTGATTTGTCAATAGTTTCCCTGAGGATAAACATCCTTAACATGGAAAATCAATATGTAAAAGGGAAGAAAATGTAACTGTAACTGGGGAGCAGAAGGAAGGGGAAGGAAGAGGAGAGAGCCTGTAACAAGGCTCAAATTAGCAGGAAGATTGTCAATAAGGAGGAGTATGCACTCCTAGTTATGTTGAGTCTCATTTACTCATATCCAATTGTGATATCTCTTTGCTATTTTTTTTATAGGATTTGTACCAGTCTATCCATGGTTGCCAGTTGTTCAGAAATGCAGTGTTTCCCTGCTATAGATGCCAATATAGGTTCATAAGTGTAATGAGTGGAAAAAGGGTTTGTATAACGTTATTCACCTCTGGGGTGTCAGGCGATTTCCAGATTCCGAGTATGACTAATTTCGCTGCTAGAAATAAGTGGGTGGTAAATTGACGAAGTGTTGGTGGGATATCTTCTATGCCGATATTTAGCAGAGCAAGGGAAGGAGATATTGGAATGCTCAAGCCCCTCACTTGTCGATAGATTGTAAATATTGTTGACCAGAATTTTGCAAGCTTGCTACATGACCATAGTATGTGGAAGATGTTGCCTACTTGGGAGCAGTGCCTCCAGCAAAGGGGGGATGCTGTGGGGCTAAACTTAGTGATTCGGTAGGGTGTCAAGTACCATCTCTGTGTGACTTTATGGGATAATTCCCAGAGGGAAGTACATTTTGTGGCGGAGTATGTGTTGCTTTACTCCATTGTTCTATTGAGAAGCTAGTGTCTAAGTCCCTTTCCCAGGCCAGCATAGAATTGGATTTTTCCAGTACGGATTTATTATGAAGAATGTTGTAGAATAGGGATATTCCGCCTCTACGACATTCGTTGGAGGTAAGATATTTTTTAACTTGCCAGTGTACTTCATATGGTGAAATATAGGTGCACGTGGTGTAGGATTTTAGTGGAGCATAAGTGAAATATGCTAGATGGGATAAATTGTATTCCTTTTGGAGAGATACAAAAGGTTTGAGCTTAGGGCCATTATATAGATCTTGTAACCATTTGATACCTTGTTTGGTCCACTCATCTAAAGATAATTCAGGAATTAGTAGTGGTAATATGGATAAAGGTATTGGGATTTGGACAGTTGGATAAATAGAAGCGTGTTGTATAGATAGGGTTTTCCAGGATTGTAGAGTCGCTAGGACTGGAAGAGGTAGGTGCTTGGGGACCTGTTTGAGGTGTGGAAAGGCTAAGGTATGCGTGTATAAATTGCCTCCTGGAATGATGGATTGTTCTATTTCTTTTCACAGTGAGGTGGATTGGTCAGAAAACCATCCTTTAAGTTGCACTAAAATAGCAGAACGGCTAGGCTAGGCGCTCCTAGCTTTCCTACCTTCCCATAGGAATTTGGATATCAGTGATTGCGACATTTTAAAGAATTGTTTGCTTACTGGTATTCAGACAGAACGGTATACGTACAACAGTTGAGGTAGTACTTGCATCTTAAACGGCGCCAGGCGGCCTGACCATGATAGAATGTGTCTACTCAAGGTCAAAAGATTTGTTCGTAATTTGGATTCTAGGTGGAGATAATTAGCTTTAAACAACAGTTGTTCCGGATGAGAAGTGAGTGTAATTCCTAAGTATGTGATGCAAGAGTTTTGCCATGTGAATGGGTATCTATTTTGAAGGCGTGTTTTTTCCCAGGATGGAAGCCCTAGGTCAAGAACATAGGACTTAGTGTTATTCACTTTGTAATAAGAGACTTTGCTATATTGCTCCAATAGATCTGTTGCATGTGCTAATGACGTTGATGGTTTCGTAAGCATTAGTATTAAGTCAGCGAAAAGACTGATAACATGTTTGCGATCATTTATGACAAATCCGTGAATATCAGGGTTATTTCTGAAGCTCGAGGCCATGGGTCCATTAGCATGTTAAATATTAGCAGCGATAATGGACACCCCTGTCGGGTGCCATTTGTGATTCTAAAAGGCTTAGATAACATGCCTGAAGTATATACTTTAGCAGATGGGGAGGTGTAAAGGGCTAAAATAGCTGAGAGTATATGGCCAGTGAAGCTGAATTTTGCAAGCACCCTGGAAAGGTTAATCCAGTGCACTCGATCGAACACCTTCTCCGCATCCCAGGCTAGGAGCAGAGAAGGCGTTCGAGATTTCCTTGCTATACTTATAATGTTGATGAATCGTCTTGTTGCGTCTGAGGTCTGTCTCCCCTTTGTGAAGCCCGATTAGTCAGGATTGATTATTGTTGGTAATATATCCATCAGTCTCAATGCTAAGATTTTTGCATATAATTTCAAGTCATTGTTCAATAATGATATAGGCCTGAAATTCTGGGGCACGTCAGGGGTTTTTGCCAGGTTTTGGGAGGGTTACAAATGCAGAAGCAGCTGCAGCATTGAATACTCCAAGGAGGTGAGGACTCAATATTGTCTTAAAAGCTTTGCAATATTCTCCTGTTAGTCCATCAGGACCAGGGGATTTGTTGTTAGGTAAGACATCTATAGCCTTAAGTATTTCAAGGATTGTAAAGGGTGTATTTAAGTCATCAAGTTGATCAGAGTTTAGTTTAGGGATATCAATTTTAGATAGAAACTCATCTATACTGGCCATTGAGGGTTGTGGTGTTGAAGCATAATTTTTAAGGTTATACAGGGATTCATAGTATTCGCTGAAAGAATCAGCGATTTTTTGTGGGTCCATTTCTTTTTTATTGGTCTTAGAATTTATCATATATGGGATTTTAGTTTTGAAACGTTGTCCTTGTATTTTACGCGCCAACGCTTTCCCTGCTTTATTGCTGGTAGAATAGAAGGACAATTTCATTTTTCTTTCTGTTTGTTCGAATTTATGTAATAGAATAAGTCTGAGTTCGTGTCTCAGATTTGCTAGTTTCGTGTGGAGGGACGGTGTTGTTTGGATTTTATTTTGGTCTTCTAAGGATCTAAATTCTTTCATTAGACTACCACATGTTTTTGTGCACATAGTCAAAAAACTCATACCCACATACTGTGGGCATGCTTATTTCACCTGCTGTGGTGTGTTAAAGGCCCATTCAAATGAATGTGCTGCCTTAAAGTGTTTTTATGCTCTCACATACAAAAATAATATAGTGCTGAATCACTACCCAGTTTTCGGTGTTCATTTCTATGCAAGCCTATGGTTTTTGGTGTTCATCTACACAAATATTCTCCTTGTTTCCCATTTTGAGGTGGCTCTATTCTCTTACAAGCCTTTGTGTACACGTTTTTTGCTGGGACAATGGGTGTGTCATGCGCCAAGCCACACCCTTGCATCCCTTCCTCCCTATTCGCACGCACAGACCCGAGCGCACTGTGCATATATGAGGCACTTAGGGTGCACATTCAACACTAAGAAATTTGGGGGAAGCTCAGACATGCAACCTTAAGCCGGCTGTGGTCAGTAGACAGTAAAGGAATAGTTTATGCCCACATTTCAAAAGAATTGGGTAATGTGGAAACTTTAGGTTACTTAGCATGCATAAATAAAAAATAAATTGGCATTTAATACTACGTTAACACAATAGACCATAACACAATTACAAAGCTAAGCAGGGTAATAACTTCTGCACAGGATGTGGAAACCTTGCAAGAAGAACTAAACAAATTAATGGGGTGGGCAACTACAAGGCAAATGAAGTTTAAATATTGAAAAAATGTAAAATAATGCATTTGGGTGCCAAAAATATGAATGCAATTTACTCACTAGGGGGAGAACCTCTGGGGGAAGCTAGGCTCGAAAAGGACCTGGGGGTCCTAGTAGATGACAGGCTCAGCAATGACATGCAATGCCAAGCTGCTGCAAGCAAAGCCAACAGAACATTGGCATGCATTAAAAAGGGGATTAACGGCATGTATAAATGATATTTCACCCACTCTACAAGACTCTGGTCCGGCCGCACCTGGAGTATGCCGTCCAATTCTGGGCACCAGTCCTCAGTAGAGATGTGCTGGAACTGAAGAGGGTCCAGAAAAGGGCACCAAAGCTAATGGAGGATCTCAGCTATGGGGAAAGACTACAAGTATTGAACTTATTCTCTCTGGAGAAGAGACGCTTGAGAGGGGGATATGATTTCAATGTACAAATACCATACTGGTGACCCCACATTAGGAAAAAAAAACTTTTCAGCGAAAGGGAAATTTAAAAAGACACACCAATTCACTAAAATTAGAAGAAGAGAGGCAGTTCAACCTTAAACTGCGCAGAGGGTTCTTCACTGTATTCCACATCTGTGGTAAGGATGTGGAATTATCTTCCACAAGCAGTGATTTCAGTAGGAAGCATCGATAATTTCAAAAACCTATTAGATGGGCACCTTAGCCGCTTGCCGACCAGCCGCCGTCATATTGTGGCAGGTTGGCACAGCTGCACAAATCAGCGTAGGTGTACATCGGCCGCTTTAGAGGGGCGCACGCGACCCCAAACCGTTGCGGGTGGCCAGCAGCCGCAATGTCCGCTGGCGACCCGCGATCACTCCTCAGAGAGCCAGAACTGGGATCTGTCAATGTAAACAGACAGATCCCCGTTCTGACAGAGTAGTAGAGCAAGATCTGTTGTTCCTAGTGATCAGCAACAGCGATCTCTCCTCCTCCAGTCACTACACTCCCCCCACAGTTAGAAACACCTCCCTAGGAAACACTTACCCCTTGATCGCCCCCTAGTGTTAACCCCTTCCTTGCCAGTGACATGTATACAATAATCAGTGGCTATTTTTTTTTAGCTCTAACCGCTGTCAATGGTCCCAAAAATGTGTCAAACGTGACCGATCTGTCTGCCGCCATGTCACAGTCCCGCTAAAGATCGCTGATCACCGCCATTACTAGTAAAAGAATAAAAAAAAAAAATAATAATAAAATGGTCTATACCCCTCTTGTAGACGTTATAACTTTTGCGCAAACAAATTAATATATGCTTCTTGTGATATTTTTTAGTTTTTAAATTTTTATTATAGCAAAAAGTAAAAAAAATATTTTTAGTTTTCAAAGTTGTCGCTTTTTTGTTTTTAGCGCAAACAATTTAAACCGCAGAGGTGATCAAATACCACCAAAAGAAAACTCCATTTGTGGGGGGACATTTTTGTTTGTGTACAACGTCGCATGACCGCGCAATTGTCAGTTAAAATGACGCAGTGCCGTATCGCAAAAAATGGCCTGGTCATTAAGGGGGCAAATCCTTGGGTCCTTAAGTGGTTAAACGACCACAACATAAAGGGGTATACAATGTACTATTAACATATAAGCGCGCACACACGCACAGGTTGGACTGAATGGACTTGTCTTTTTTTTTCAACCTCACCAACTATGTAACAAAAAGCCAGCTTATGGGCCTGTTCACACAAGCATTAAAAGCAGGAGCTTGAAGCATGTTTTTAACTCGCCTTAAACTCCTAGTAAAGCAGTCTGCAATTGATAACATGGAAAGCACACAGTGCGGTTCACATTATAAAAACATGAATCCCCCCTTTTTTTTACTTTCTCCTGCTCTTCCCTTCATCCTCTCACCTTCTCTCTGTCTGGCTATGTTTTTCATTCATGCCAGTATCCACCGGGAAAAAATAAATCTTACTGGGTGCAGAGACTCTTTAGTGCCATGGGTTCACTTGTTTTCCAAAAGTTATGATTTTCTACTCGATATATTTTGACAAGTTTGTCATTGGTCTCTGTATTTTATGTGAGTGGTCTTAAAATAAAGTATTGCAAAAAAAATTAAATAAAAAAACATGCCTAATTACATATTTGTAACACATTTCCCTAAAAATACCATCTGAAATGCCTCTTCAAACAAAGCATTATTTTCAAAGAATAGTGTCCAGATCAATAAAGAAACATGTAACATATTTGTTTAAAATGATCTTGGAAGGCAGGATCTTCTTCAACAGATAAGCAGAATATGAATTAAAGTCATCAATCCTAAAAGTGCTTAATGATCCATTTCAACATGATGTGTTATTATAATAAGAAGTCAGGGGGGGGGCAGAAAGATATTCATCTGACTGTTCTACAAATGCAGTGGAAATGGAAATTTCAACACCTCAGAATAATTTGAAATGCCTAGCTAATCAGTCAAAAATCTTTGAATGAAGTTTGAGAAATAATGATCAACCATTCTTAGCACAGAACTCCATGAAAAAGAATGCAGTGGGGCTGTGACTGCACTGCATGGGTTAACTGCTTATTTTGTCTAGTGGTGCACCGAAAAGCTATACTTGCCCAATCCTTCAGAAAACCAGGGTCCCTCCACGGCCAGCGGTGGATTGTTCCTACTGTCCCTACATCCACGGCTGGTCTATGGATGTGATGACGTCAGTTACAGTCCATTCAAAAGACTTAGCGTGCGCGGGGGCAGGAGCAGTGGGGACCGGTCTTGCGCTCAGAGGATCGACCGCTTGCTGACCGCCTACTGTACATGTGCAGCAGCAAGGTGGCCTCCATGATGCATGCTGGCCCCCGCCGGCATGGCTGTGCTGTGATTTATCACAGCACAAGCCAATCAGCGGGTCTTGGCCAATGATTGGCCCCCGGCACCCACTGACCGACTTCGATTCATGTAACAGAGCTCTGTGATTGTTAACAATACAGAACTCTGTTCACTGACAGGGGAGTGGATCTTGCTGTGCTCACGTGACCTGCTGCCTCTCTCCTCTCTCAGCCTGACAGCTGCAGCGGGCGGGGCAGAGGATCCCCCACTGAATTCAGTCAGGAGGAGAGAGGCGGCGGGTCATGCGAGTTCCGATCTGTAAACAGGTATATAGCTGCATTATTTTTATAATGCACAGACACAGGGGCACTTTACATGAAAAAACAGAATACTGTAAAAAATGTACAGTAATTTGAGCAGCAGGAGGGGAGGGGGCGGACACGGAGCCGACAGGCAGGGAGGGGAGCACAGAGGAGAGCTGCGGATGATGGGAGGCACATAAACTGACCACAGTTTCAGGGCTCAGCACCCATGATACACCGTGTTCATTTTAAAGGGGGTGGGAAGAAACTGGCAGGATCAGCCAGGTATTTCAGGTGTTACATGGGGCCAAATTACACAGCACAAGCACTGTGCTGTATAACATGCTTTAAAAAAGGAACAGGATCTTTTTTTTTTTTTTTTTTAGATTAACAAAACACACACTTTAACTCTTTGGTCGCCCTAGATCAGGGGTCTCAAACTGGCGGCCCTCCAGCTGTTGCAAAACTAGTCCCATCATGCCTCTGCCTGTGGGAGTCATGCTTGTAACTCTTAGCCTTGCAATGCCTCATGGGACTTGTAGTCATTAGCACAGTGAGTGCATATTATTAGCACTAATCACTGTATAATTAGCATAATCACTGTATTCATTTCACTGGTGATGTCAGTGCCACACTATCACAGTCCCCTGATCACCGGCATTAGTAGTTAAATTTTTTTTAAAAAAAATATATATATATATATATATATATATATATTATATATATATATATATATATATATATATATATATAGCGCATCATTTGTAATTGCTATAACTTTACACTTATTGGGGTTTTTACCAAAGATGTGTAGCAGAATACATTTTGCCCAAAATGTATGAATAAATTCGTTTTTTTTTAAATAATTTTTTTATTGGATATGTTTTATAGCAGAAAGTAAAAAATATATATTTTTTTTAAATTGAAAAAATTCAAAAACCCAGTGATCAAATACCACCAAAAGAAAGCTCTATTTGATTGAGAAAAAAAAAAAATTATATAACGTTTGGTGTACAGTGCCTCATGACCGTGCAGTTGTCAGTAAAGTAGCACAGTGACCAATAGCAAAAAAATGGCCTAGTCATGAAGAGGGTAAAATCTTCCAGAGGGCAAGTGGTTAAGTACTACTCCGCTTCTGAAATCCCCTACACAAAGACAAGCAGTTAACCCATGCAGTGGGGGCACAGTCCCACTGCATGGGGCAACAAAAATTGCTCGGAGTTCAAACCTTTTTATTTCCTTTATATTTATTTCTTAGAATAGGGAAGGGTAAGGACCTCTGTGAGGTTTATATGACCATCACTGAACATGAAAGGAAACCTCACCAACAGACAGTGGGGGCACAGAGTAGTATTTTTCACCCTAGGCATAAGTAAATAAATTAAGCTGGCATTCCATTTTAATTTATAAAAAAAATTTGGAGTCCAAAAACTAGAATCCAATCCATTACTGTGAGGCAAGAAACTTGTTCTATCAGAAAAAGATGTAAATAAGGCCCACTATATGGAGCACTGTATACATTATTTACATAATGTTTACTCTGGTAGCAATTTCTGCAAATATGTTGTGGAGCTTGGAAATGACAGAACAGAAAAACGTGGCTGTATCACATAATTAGACAGTGCTAACTCTTCCCACGAGGGTGGCAAACAAGAGCCATATAACAAGGCACATGAAAGAGAGGAGGATGGCTCCACTGCTAGTGTTACAGCAAGTAGTAATGGGATTGAGTAGGGAAACATAAAACAAGTTCACCCAACATACAACCCAAAATGTAATAAAGATGTGCCTCCAGACATTATAATATATATATATATATATATATATATATATATATATATATATATATATATATATATATACATATACATATATACACACACACACACATACACACACACACACACACACACACACACACACACACACACACAGTTATTGAAGGAACTCGGCAGGTAGGTTGTTCCAAACAACTCGGAGAACTAGCCACAGATCTTTTGTGGATGCTGGCTGCCTCAGCTCCTTCTGTCTCTTCATATCATTCCAGACCGACTCAATGGTGTGATCTGGGCTCTGTGGGGGCCAAACCACCACTTCCAGGACTCCTTGTTCTTCTTTATGTTGAATATAGTTCTTAAAAGTGTAAGTAAAACTCCATATCGTTTTCAGCCAAGGAAGCTGCCATCTTTGCCTCTGTTTATTCTTCTACAACTGCCATGATGCTGCACATGCGATCAGTTATCACACCAGCCATTGGATGGTTTGACAGTTTGGTTGAGATCACAACCAATGGGAGCGTTACATTTCCGGCACGTGACGGAAATTAAACTGTTTTATGGATGGGTTTACTTGAGCTTTAATGGCATTTGCTGTATGTTTGGGGTCGTTGGCATGCTGCAGAATAAATTTGGGGCTAATCAAATGCCTCCCTGATGGTATGGCATGGTCTTCATACATTTCTCAGCATTAAGGAAACCATTGTTTAGGTAACATTAAGGGCTGAAGACGCAGTGGTCGGTCAAGGAAATGTACTTCCCTTGCCATCAGCACAGAACTGGCAGAAAATCAGTAGGACCCAGGTACACCTATCCATTGTATGGAGAATTCTGGCCACAAGTGGTCTTCATGGAAGAACTTCTGCCAAAAAGCCATACCTCCAACGTGGAAACAAGGCTTACCGACTCAACTATGCACAAAAACATTGGAACAGGGGTGCAGAAAAAATAGGATTTTTTGTACTCACCGTAAAATCCTTTTCTCTGTAATTCACTGACCGACACAGCTCCTCTCTTAGCCATTGGGTTGTTATGCCACCTTTAGGAGAATACTAGGCATTACTTGTTATGTAACACACAGAACTTTCCAGTTCCGCCCAGGGGGCGGTCCCTTGGGTAAAAACCCCCCAGCCTGCCCTGCAGCCATCAGTACGTCAACAAGCAGTATAACGTAAAAAAAAAAAATAGGAGGGGCGGGTGCTGTGTCGGTCGGTGAATTACAGAGAAAAGGATTTTTACGGTGAGTACAAAAAATCCTATTTTCTCTTATATTCACTGACCGACACAGCTCCTCTCTTAGCCATTGGGACGTCCCCAAGCAGTGCCAAACGAGGGGTGGGAAAAACAGCATAAAAAAAACTTCATCCACCAGGCCAGTGGGAACTAGTGAAACTTCACCCACCAAAAAAAAAAAAAAAAAAACACAGTGCGTGGATAACCACCACAAAAACAGGGTACCCTCAACAGGAGTGACTACCCACAACCGCACCAAACTGCGGAATGTAATGCAACAGTGCATTAACTTAACGGTACTGTGTTTTTCATCGGAAAACCAGGAAAATAAAAGTATTGCATACTCATTGCAACTATACGGCCGCCTGCAAAACAGGCATCAGTGGATGCACTGACGTCTACCTTGTAGAACTTAGTAAACGTGTGGACAGACGACCAGGTCGCCACTTTACACACTTGAGCGACAGACGCTTGGTGTCGGAAAGCCCAAGACGTTCCGATTGCCCTCGTGGAGTGGGCCGTGACCGGAAAGGGGGGCACCTGCCCCTTCAAGGCGTAGGCTTGTACTACGATCTGTCTGATCCACCTAGAAATGGTGGCCGACGAGACCGCCATGCCTTTCTTTGGACCAGCCACCGAAACAAACAGTGAGTCTGACTTTCGGAAGGGAGCTGTGGCAGACAAATACACCTTCAGAGCCCGAACCACATCCAACGCATGAAGGGCCACCTCCTTAGGATGTGTCGGCTTAGGACACAGGGATGGTAACACAATGTCCTCATTGATGTGAAACGCCGAGACCACCTTCGGCAGAAAAGATGGTTCCGGACGCAACACCACCTTATCCTTGTGGATAACCATATGGGGAGACTTGCAGGACAAGGCCGCCAGTTCTGAAACCCTCCTGGCTGATGTGATAGCCACTAGAAAAAACACTTTCTGGGAAAGGGTCAACAGAGGAATCTCCCTAATATTTTCAAACGGCAGTTTTTGAAGCGCCGATAACACCAGGTTCAGATCCCATGGAGGCAACGGTGGACGCACCGGAGGGACCACATGTCGCACCCCCTGAACAAAGGTACTCACTAACGAGTGAGACACCAGGGGTCGCTGGAAAAAAAAAAAACAGCCAGGGCTGATATTTGTCCTTTAATGGTGCTTAATGCCAACCTCTGGTCTACTCCTTGCTGAAGAAAAAGCAGGATTCTGGATATAGAAAAAGAGCACGGATGCCACCCTTTCTCTTCACACATGGAGATGTAAGCCTTCCAGGTGCGATGATATATATTCCGAGAAGAAGATTTCCGTGCTCCCAACATAGTGGGGATCACAGAGTCCGACAGTCCCCGGTCCCTAAGTACCTGGCTCTCAACAGCCATGCCGTTAAAGCCAGCGATGGTAAAGCAGGATGGAGAAATCGGGCCTTGAGACAGAAGGTCCTCCCTTAATGGCAGTCGCCACGGGGCGTCTGCCACCAGGCGCACTAGGTCTGCGTACCAAGGTCGCTGAGGCCAATCTGGAGCGACCAGAATGACTGGAATCCCCTAGACTCCTACTCTGCGGAGCAGACATGGTAGCAGCTTCAACGGAGGAAAAGCATAGATCAGCTGATACTGATCCCACGGAGCTACCAGCGCGTCTGACGCGTCTGCCCAAGGATCTCTTGGTCCTGGACATGAATCTTGGCACCTTCCGATTGAGACGGGAGGCCAGAAGATCCATGTCTGGTGTGCCCCACCGCAGGCACAGTAGCCTGAACACCTCCGGATGTAACGCCCATTCAACTGGGTCCAGCATTTGGCGACTCAGAAAGTCCGCCTGCCAGTTCTCCACTCCTGGGATGTAAATGGCCGACAGGGCCGGTACATGTCGCTCTGCCCACCGAAGTATGTGAGCGACCTCCTGTGCGGCGGCTGAGCTTCTTGTTCCTCCTTGGTGATTCACATACGCCACCGCAGTGGCGTTGTCTGACTGGATCCTGATCGGACGCCCCTGCAGTCTTACTGACCATGTGGAGAGGCATAGCCTGATCGCCCTCAGCTCGAGCAGATTGATCGGCAATTTGGATTCCTCCGTCGACCAGAGGCCCTGAGCCGACTGAACCCCCATCACTCCACCCCAGCCGGATAGACTGGCATCCGTAGTGATCACCGTCCATTTCAGAGGAAGGAACGACTTCCCGGATTGAAGCACCGGGGACCTCAGCCACCAGACCAGCGAATTTCTGACTGGCTGGCTCACCTGGATCAGTCGATCCAGGGTCAATTGAGATTTGTCCCATTGTGATAAAATCTCCTTCTGTAGGACTCTGGTGTGGAACTGGGCATACGGCACTGCCTCGAAGGCGGCCACCATGAGACCCAGAACTCGCATACAGAAGCGAAGCGACGACCGCTTGCGGTCCATCAGCCGTTTTACTGAAACTCTGAGAGTCTGCAGCTTGTCTGAAGGGAGAAAAACTCTTGCCTCCCTGGAGTCCGGTATCAAGCCTAGGTACTCCAAACGCTGGGTCGGTACTACCACCGACTTCTTTAAGTTTAACAGCCACCCAAACTCTTGCAGGGTCTGTACTGTGATCGCAACATCCTCCTCTAACTCTGAGGCGGAAGATGCTCTCAGGCGGAGATCGTCCAAGTATCCCACGATCGCGATCCCACGTTGCCGCAGCAATGCCAAAACTGGAGCCAATACTTTGGTAAAGACTCTGGGGGCTGAAGCCAAACCAAAAGGGAGAGCCACGAACTGATAGTGGGCTTCCCCGACCGCAAACCGCAGAAACTTTTGATGCCGGAGGCATATGGGTATGTGCAGGTACGCATCCTGGATGTCCAAGGACGCCAGAAAGTCCCCTTGATGGAGTGCCGTGGCTACCGAGCGAACTGATTCCATTCTGAACCTCTGCACCTTCACAAAGTGGTTGAGAGCTTTCAAGTCCAGTATTGGACGTACCCCTCCCTTCTTGGGAACTACAAACAGATTCGAGTAGAACCCTTGGAAATGTTCCAATTTCGGAACAGGCACAATCACCCCGCGATTCAGCAGGTCTCTTACTGCCCCCAAGAGGGCCTCATGGCGAACCGGGGAAACGGGTATGCTGGAGGGGAAGAACCTGTTCTGCGGCCAGGAGAGGAACTCTATTTTGTAGCCGCAGGAAATCAGGTCGCAGACCCATTGATCGGATAGTCGGGCGGACCACCGGGCTGCAAATTCCCGAAGGCGTCCCCCCACCCGAGACATGGGTGGGGGAAAACCTTCATGCGGTAGCACCTTTGTTCGCAGGCTTGCGGTTCCAGGGACGTTTCTGTCCTTCCGTGGTCGTCCTGTCGGACTGGGGACGTTTTGCCGAAGCTCCGGGCGGACGAAAAAGCCGTTTATGAGCGGAAAAAGAGGGTCCCTGCCTACGGCGTGGCTCCTTAGCCTTCCTGGCCTGTGGGAGTAGCGTACTCTTACCGCCTGTGGCATTCTTAATAATGTCATCTAAAGAGGCTTCAAAGAGCCGATCGCCAAGGAAGGGAAGATCCATCAGGGCTTTCTTGGATGCCTGGTCAGCCGACCAGCATTTTAACCAAATCAAGCGCCTCAGCACCACTGCTGACACTGAAGCCCTGGATAACAGGGGAAGAGTATCCAGGGCCACGTCACAAACGTATTTAAGGCCTTGCACTAGTTGGTCTGCTAGTTCCACGCAGACCGGAGAAGCCTGTTGTTCACCCAATTCGCGGTGCAACAGTTTCGCCCACTCAGTTAGTGTCTGCGACACCAGTGCGGATGCCAGTACTGGTCGCACGGCTGACCCCACCACCCTAAACAAAGAACGAGCTACTGCCTCGGCCTTCCTGTCCGTGGGATCCTTAAAGGCAGGAGTCCCTTCTACAGGGATCGTGGTTACTTCGTTTAACCTGGATACTGGGGGGTCCACGACCGGAGGAGCCGACCATTTTTTGAGAAGGCTCTCCTCGAAAGGGTAATGCACCGCCATGTATTTGGGGACCGAAAAGGTCCGTTGCGGTCGACCCCATTCCTTGTAAATGAACTTGTCAAAATAAGTCAGATACGTGAACACCCTGGGTGAACGGGCTGGCTTACGGGACCCAAAAGGGACCGCTACCTCAGCAGAGGAATCTGCTGGCTCCTGAATCTTCAGGGTATCACGCACAGCCGTTATAAGAGCTCCAACCAGTGCTTTGTCGCGCACGGACCCGGACGGGAACTCATCCTCACTGTCCGAAAGGTCCTGGTCAGCGTCCTCTGACATGACAGAGCAGGGGCCACCTGCCTCAGCGGGTCCCGAGTCTGCGTCAGAACTCTCCCCAGAGGACGGGGGGGGCATGGGCCGCTTTTTAGCACCTTTGCGCCCATGCACCGCCTCCATCTTGGCAACGAACGAATTGAGGACTGCCGACAAGGTGTCCAAGGGTACTGCACCGTCTGCAGGCGACCCGGTTGCAATTGCCTGGATTTCGGGGGAAGAAACACCAGTTTCTGAAGCCATGCTGACCCTACCCTGTCTGCCACCCAAAGGGGACTTAGGACAGTGACAGTCCCACCCTCCTTACTGCTGCCGGCTGAGGGGCCCTTTCCCGCGAGACTCACCACCCTGAAGAGTTCTGCGCTGTTCAGCAGGTAGTGCCTGTAGTCTCCGTTAGCTCCCAGGTGCAGAGAAAAAACGGCTCGGTGTCGGTGAAGCAGCTGCTAATGGCACTGAAACCGTCCTGTAGTGTGCTCAGGCTCAAAGAAAATCCCAGGGAAAATGGCCGCCAGAACACAGGAGCACATGCTGCTGCTAGAGCACCAGTGAAAAACGTGTTTCAGGCTTCTGGAAAATGGCCGCTGACAAAAACACAGGGAAAATGTCCGCTGAGAAAAACACAGGGAAAATGGCCGCCGAAGCCATGCCCACACTCAAGATGGCCGCCGAATGTGAACCCATGAGGAGACAAGCACTTCACAGGCACCTCCAGGGACATAGAAAAACAGGACCCAGGACACAACCAGCGCTAAAAACCCCCAGGTGAGAGCCCTGCACAGACACACACACCCCATAGCAGCATACAGGGAGGGAGAGGGGACAGGGAGAGAAGAGAGGGAGGTGAGGGACCCCCGAATCGACCTCCCAGGGAATGCCCAGCTGCTCAGCCCCACCGAGGCAGGGAGAGCTGTACTTACCAATCCTGGGAGACATTCCATTGCAGAACTACTCACTAAATAGTATAGGGCAGCTGCTGGTCTGGCATACTGTGACGCAGACATCAGTAGCCCGGTCATATGTATGCCCCGGAGCATAAAAGCTCACCGACCACCTCTGGAGCTGAGGTTTCGTCGTGGCCTGCCGAGCCGTAGCTGCGACCTGCACACGCTCGATGGCCGGACTGGGGAGACTACAAGGATAAGGGTATCTAGCCTGTCACCCAGCCGGCTGTTGATAGCAGATCACAGGATCTATCATCTTGCGCAAAAACCAAACTTCTGCAGAAAAAGACAGACCGATGGGCCCATCAGGGTTCCTAGGTCTTTCTCCTTCACTAGGCAAAAAAAAACTGATGGCTGCAGGGCAGGCTGGGGGGTTGTTACCCAAGGGACCGCCCCCTGGGCGGAACTGGAAAGTTCTGTGTGTTACATAACAAGTAATGCCTAGTATTCTCCTAAAGGTGGCATAACAACCCAATGGCTAAGAGAGGAGCTGTGTCGGTCGGTGAATATAAGAGAAATGGCAGGCAAAATTTAAATATTTGGCTGTAGTAGGAGGCAGTTTATTTGCTGGTGGGCTGGAGAGCAGTACGAAAAATAAAAAAGTGTCTGCAGACAACAGTGAAGCATGGTGGAGGTTCCGAGCTGGATGGCGCGCGTGAGTCCCTGTTGATTGGACTCACGAACCTTGAAGCAGATGGGCTATAGCAGCAGAAGACCACACTGGGTACCGCTCCTGTTAGCTAAGAACAGGAAGTTGAGGCTACCATTCACACAGGCTCACCAAAATTGGACAACAGAAGATTGGAAAAACATTGCCTGGTCTGAGGAGTCTAGGATTTCAGCTGCGACAGTCAGATGATAGGGTTAAAATTTGGCGTAAACATCATGAAACCATGGATCCATCCCGCCTTGCATCAATGGTTCAGCCTGGTGGTAGTGGTGTAATGGTGTGGGGGATATTTTCTTGGTACACTTTGGGCCCCTTAGTACCAATTGAGCATTGTATAAAAGCCATGGCCTACCTGAGTATTGTTGCTGACCATGTCCATCCCTTTATTACTACAGTGTACCCATCTTCTGATGGCTCCATCCAGCAGGATAATGCACCATGTCACAAAGCTCAAACCATCTCAAACTGGTTTCTTGAACATGACAATGAGTTCACTGTACTTCAATGGCCTCCACAGTCACCAGATCTCAATCCAATAGAGTATTAAAGAGATGCCATCTTTCTTTAATACACAAGATGGCGGCAGTGAGTATTCTCCGATTCAGCAAAGGTTTTCAAACTTAGTTACACCATATTGCCACTAGATACAGCTGAACCAGCTTAACCTTGACGAGATCGGAAGGGGGTTCTTGGAGCCAATTTGCTCTATTTAGGGTGTTACCAACAACAAAGGCCTGTGGATCCTCATTTGGAGTTTGCTTTCCATAGGGAATGTTGATATTATTGTTGTGACACCAGGAAGGGAGCTTTTTGTGGTTGGCTTTTTGATGTTTTCTGCCATGATTGAAGGTAATTTGTATTTAGTTTGACTGATATGGTATATGTAATCATTAGGAGATGGGGACAGATTCTTATTCATCTGTTTTATGCAATTTCAGATTTAACATTGTGACCATATCAGCATTTGGAAGCTGCTTATTACTTTTGCAGTTGTTTGTGGCTATACTGGGGTGATTGATATGGTATGTGATTGAATAGGCTGTTGCACCACTTGATTAATTTCAAGTAAAGAGATATTAGTTACTCTCTCCTTTTTGTTGTAGTGCCATAGAACTTTGATCAATTTAGCTTCAAATTGCAATTTCCTGTGTATGGGATCTCTGAACATGCAACGCCTCTTTTGAGGTTTCCCAGAACTACTACTTACTCAATGTAAGTTTTTTTTTTTTGAATGAACACAGAAATGAATAATTGACAGTGATGTTTTATTGTACTATTGTCTATGAATATATATTATCTGTATCTATGTTTATTTTACAGCAGCTCTAGTGCACCGACCTCTGTCAAAAAAATAAAAATAAAAAAACCCTAAAGAAGCTACCATGCGAAACGCATTGGGCTGTGTCTTTTCTCATACCTTGGTCCTGAGTGTTTATAATGGTTCACGATTACACATGCGACTATGGGAGGAAATTGTTCACCTTGTTGTAGGGGCTGTTTACGAGTGTATACAGAGTTTGCTGTTTTATATTTTTGTTACACGTCTTAAATAAGACATTTTTATGTATTTAATAAAACTTTGGTATTTTTATACATGTGTCAGATATTATTCCATTAGGAGGTTTCAGCATTTATTAAGTCCCATTACTCTATACTCTTTTTTTCTATTTAACCCGGGATGTGGTGCTGTACCTTGGGAGATATATATATATATATATATATTATATTATAGATATAAACACAACTCTAATGCCATGTACTCACGGTCTGAATTTCCGACAACAAAAATTTGAGAGCTGGTTCTCAAATTTTCCAACAACAAAATCCGTTGTCGTAAATTCCAAGCGTGTGTAGACGATTCCAACGCACAAAATTCCACGCATGCTCGCAATCAAGCAGAAGAGCCGCACTGGCTATTGAACTTTATTTTTCTCGGCTCGTCGTATGTGTTGTACGTCACCGTGTTCTTGACGATCGGAATTTCCGACAACATTTGTGCGACCGTGTGTATGCAAGGCAAGTTTGAGCCAACAGCCGTCGGAAATAAATCCAGGATTTTGTTGTCGGAATGTCCGATCGTGTGTACGCGGCATTAGAAAGAAAACCCAACTATGTGTGCACTACTACCACCTTCTGTTTTTATCCACTGTATTTTCATAACATGACTGCTTACTGAGTAATGGATGATGTACTTTCACATTAAAGTCCATCTATGCTAATCAACGTACAGGCAACGGATTCACATATAGTGCCTGCTATAAACACCAACCTTCCATTCCAATCGACTGAGCAAAGAGATATGGTACTTAGGGAAGATTTCACACAGGGGAATAAGAAAGTCATTAGTCCTACGTAAGCTACAACTAGAGTGCTTGTCAAATTCACATACGTTTTATTGGCAGGCCAAATACATTTTACCATTGCCAAAGCAACTGGAGAGCCAATATGGGTTGGGGGGAAGGGGTTCTGGAAGACATGACTTTGATAACATTATTAGGGTCATAGGAAAATATAATAGGAGGTGAGCTCAGGAATATTATCAGGTTGAGGACTTGTCTCTTTCGCAAGGCAGCTTCTTCTCACTCCTGCAGAAAAAAAGAGCCACAGAAGTACAAATGGAAGGCAAGTATAAGCAGCTTTTAATACAGGTTTCTTTCTCTGCACAGGCATAGCACGGGTTCACTTAAATAGAAAAAAAAAAGTGCAAGTCATTTTATTTACCTTCAAGATACAGTATGTATTTGATTCTGACACATAATAGAATGCTGTGCACTGGCTTTAAAAATAGGAAACTGCTATAAAAAGGCCCCTTTAACCACTTCCCGACCGCCCCATGTAGATATACGTCGGCAGAATGGCACGTACAGGCAGAATCACGTACCTGTACGTGCCATTCTTCAGGCGGTTGGGGGTCCGATCGGACCCCCCTCCGCCGGCGGGGACGGTCGGGATCGTGTCAGGAGCGATCCGGGACGAGGGGACGGCCAGTGGTTTCTGGCCACCCCCTCGCGATCGCTCCTGGCCAATGAAAAGCTTCCCCTTCCTGTCTATTGTATAGACAGGAAGGCGGAAGTGATGTCACGCTCGGTGCGCCGGTCTATGTGACCGGAGACGCCGAGCGGCGAACATGTAAAGGTTAGTGCACAACAGTACACTGACACCAGTACAGTTAGGCACATATTCCACCCCCCTGTCACCCCCTGATCACCCCCCAGATCACCCCCTCCCCCCCCAGTCACAGTGTCACTAATTGCAGTGATCATTTTTTTTACTGATCACTGCATTTAGTGTCAGTGTGACTGTAATAACTGTCAGGCAGTTAGTTTTAGGTCCAAGGTAGCCCCCTACCCCCCCCTAATAAAGGTTTAACCCCTTGATTGCCCCCCAGGTAACCCTTTCACCCCCTTTTGCCAGTGTCACTAAGCGATCGTTTTTCTGATCGCTGTATTAGTGTCACTGCTGTCGCTAGGTAACCATTTTTTTTTTTTTTTAGGTAACCGCCATGTTTATATAGGTTCATAAATAGTTTTATAGGTCAGGTACCCCCATATTACAACCTAAATAAAGGTTTTAACCCCTTGATTGCCCCTAGAGTTAACCCTTTCACCAGTGATCACTGTATAACTGTCACTGGTGACGCTGGTTAGCCAGTTAGTTATTTCGTTATTTAGGTTCAGGTTTTTATATAGCGTCAGGTACCCCCATATATTACCTAATAAAGGTTTTAACCCCCTGATTGCCCCTAGTTAACCCTTTCACCCCCTTTTGCCAGTGTCACTAAGCGATCGTTTTTTCTGATCGCTGCATTAGTGTCGCTAGGTAACCATTTTTTTTTTTTAGGTAACCGCCATGTTTATATAGGTTCATAAATAGGTTTATAGGTCAGGTACCCCCATATTACAACCTAAATAAAGGTTTTAACCCCCTGATTGCCCCTAGAGTTAACCCTTTCACCAGTGATCACTGTATAACTGTCACTGGTGACGCTGGTTAGCCAGTTAGTTATTTCGTTATTAGGTTCCCCGTCAGGTTTTTATATAGCGTCAGGTACCCCCATATATTACCTAATAAAGGTTTAACCCCCTGATTGCCCCTAGTTAACCCTTTCACCCCCTTTTGCCAGTGTCACTAAGCGATCGTTTTTCTGATCGCTGCATTAGTGTTGCTAGGTAACCAGTTTTTTTTTTTGTATTACTGTTACGGGTGACGCTGGTTAGTTAGCTTGTTTTTTATACTGTCAGGGCACCCGCCATTTATTACCCAATAACGGTTTAACCCCCTGATCGCCCGGCGGGTGATAATTAGGTTTTAGGGTCAAATAAGGTCTGATCTGATCAGATCTGAACAGATCAATATCTGATCTGAGCACCTGCGTTTTCCCCCTCAGCCCAGCCCAGCCCAGCCCAGCCCAAGTGCAGTATCGATCGATCACGGTCACTTACAAAACACTAAGCACACATAACTGCAGCGTTCGCAGAGTCAGGCCTGATCCCTGCGATCGCTAACAGTTTTTTTGTGGTAGCGTTTTGATTCAGTCGCTTCAGTCAGGAGCTTTTTTACCTGTGAATCTCAAAAAAATAAAAAAAAATAAAATAGTGTCGTTTTATTGTTCTCTCTCACTCTATTCTCTCTCTATTGTTGCTCTTTTTTTACTCCATTCTATTCTGCAATGTTTTATTATGTTTTATCATGTTTTATCATGCTTGCTTTTCAGGTATGTAATTTTGTTTACTGTGTTTTAGTGTTAAGCATTTTTTTTGTTTTCAGGTGCGCCATTCAGTTGCAACGCGGATTTATTTATCTTGACAGCAACAGCGTTTGCTCCCACGATACATAAAGACGCGACTCCAACACTGTAGGAGGTGATTTCACCACCACAGTTAAAAAAAAGAGCATATATGCCGAAGCATGGGGGCAGCAGGGGGGGGGAGGAGCGATTGGCTCCTAATGCCACGTACATACGGTCGAAATTCCGACCGTGTGTACACGGCATAACTTTTGCGGGAGGATGCCCCCATGCATCGGCATATATAAATGGTGCATGTATGCCCATCATTAGAAGTGGGTGGATGAAGGGAGGTATTCTAATGGTGGGCATACCCACCAATCAATCTCTTTTTTTCGTTCAGCCAAGAGGCTGCATGAAAAAAAAAAGATTACAATATATGTCCAGTATGTTGCTGGACTTTGAATGGTTATACCAGAATGATGCCTGCAGGTTTAGGTATCATCTTGGTATCATTCTTTTCAGCCAGTGATCGGCTTTCATGTAAAAGCAATTCTAGCGGGTAATTAGCCTCTAGACTGCTTTTACAGCAGTGGGAGGGAATGTCCCCCCTCCCGGATATAAACCGCGCCATTGGGAAATTGGGAAAGCATTTTATCACACCAATCTTGGTCAGATGCTTTGAGGGCAGAGGAAAGATCTAGGGTCTAATAGACCCCAATTTTTTCAAAAAAAGAGTACCTGTCACTGCCTATTGCTATATCATAGGGGATATTTACATTCCCTGAGATAACAATAAAAATCATAACAAAGAAAAAAAATGGAAGGAACAGTTTAAAAATAAAATAAAAAAAAAATAAATAAAAAAAAAACAAAAAAAAAAAAAAAAAAACCCCTGCCCCCCCTTCTCTTGCGCAAAGGCGTACACAAGCGTTGGTCTGGCGTCATATGTAAACAGCAATTGCACCATTCATGTGAGGTATCACCGCGAAGGTCAGATCGAGGGCAGTAATTTTAGCAGTAGACCTCCTCCGTGAATCTAATGTGGTATCATGTAAAGGCTTTTAAAGGCTTTTAAAAATGTATGTAGTTTGTCGCCACTGCGTGTTTGTGCGCAATTTTAAAGCATGTCGTGTTTGGTATCCATGTACTCGGCCTAAGATCATATTTTTTATTTCATCAAAAATTTGAGCAATATAGTGTGTTTTAGTGCATTAAAATAAAAAAAAGTGTATTTTTTTCCACAAAAAATGCGTTTGAAAAATCGCTGCGCAAATACTGTGTGGAAAAAAAAAAAATGCAACACCCACCATTTTAATCTGTAGGGCCTTTGCTTTAACAATATATATAGTGTTTGGGGGTTCAACGTAATTTTCTTGCAAAAAAAAAATATGTTTTCATGTAAACAAAAAGTGTCAGAAAGGGCTTTGTCTACAAGTGGTTAGAAGAGTGGGTGACGTGTGACATAGGCTTCTAAATGTTGTGCATAAAATGCCAGGACAGTTCAAACCCCCCCCAAATGACCCCATTTTGGAAAGTAGACACCCCAAGCTATTTGATGAGAGCAATGTTGAGCCCATTAAATATTTTTTTTTTTTGTCCCAAGAGATTGAATAATGAAAAAAAAAAAAATATATATATTTTTTTTACAAAAAGTTGTCACTAAATGATATATTGCTCAAACATGTCATGGGCATATGTAGAAATACACCCCAAAATACATTCTGTTGCTTCTCCTGAGTACGGGGATACCACATGTGTGGGACTTTTTGGGAGCCTAGCTGCGTACGGAACCCCAAAAACCAATCACCGCCTTCAGGCTTTCTAAGGGTGTAATTTTTTTATTTCACTTCTCACTGCCAATCACAGTTTCGGAGGCCATGGAATGCCCAGATGGCATAAAACCCCCCAAAATGACCCCATTTTGGAAAGTAGACACCCCAAGCTATTTGCTGAGAGGTATTGTGAGTATTTTGCAGATGTCGCTTTTTGTCACAAAGTTTTGAAAATTGAAAAAAGAAAAAAAATTTTTTTTTTTTTCTTTACTTTCTTCATTTTCAAAAACAAATGAGAGCTGTAAAATACTCACCATGCCTCTCAACAAATAGCTTGGGGTGTCTACTTTCCAAAATGGGGTCATTTGGGGGGGTTTTGTGCTATTTTGGCATTTTATGGCCTTCGAAACTGTGATAGGTAGTGAGGAGTGAAATCAAAAATTTGCACCCTTAGAAATCCTGAAGGCGGTGCTTGGGTTTCGGGGCCCCGTACGCGGCTAGGCTCCCAAAAAGTTCCACACATGTGGTATCCCCATACTCAGGAGAAGCAGCAAAATGTATTTTGGGGTGCAATTCCACATATAACTATGGCATGTGTGAGCAATATATCATTTAGTGACAACTTTTTGAAAAAAAAAAAAATCTTTTTTATTTTTGTCTTTATTCAATCACTTGGGACTAAAAAAAAAAATATTCAATGGGCTCAACATGCCTCTCAGCAAATAGCTTGGGGTGTCTACTTTCCAAAATGGGGTCATTTGGGGGGGTTTTGTACTTCTCTGCCATTTTAGCACCTCAAGAAATGAAATAGGCAGTCATAAATTAAAAGCGGTGTAAATTCCAGAAAATGTACTCTAGTTTGTAGACGCTATAACTTTTGCGCAAACCAATAAATATACGCTTATTGGCATTTTTTTTTACTAAAGACATGTGGCTGAATACATTTTGGCCCAAATGTTTGACTAAAATTGAGTTTATTAGATTTTTTTTTATAACAAAAAGTAGAAAATCTCTTTTTTTTTCAAAATTTTCGCTTTTTTTTTTTTCCGTTTATATCGCAAAAAATAAAAATCACAGAGGCAATCAAATACCATCAAAAGAAAGCTCTATTTGTGGGAAGAAAAGGACGCAAATTTCGTTTGGTTACAAAATTGCATGACCGCGCAATTACCAGTTAAAGTAGTGCAGTGCGAAATTGAAAAAAGACCTCTGGTCCTTTGGCTGCCAAATGGTCCGGGGCTGAAGTGGTTAATTAAATAGCAATGGAGCACTCTGAACCGCAAGAGATGATCGGGTATGTATGTAGCAACTTCTGCAGGTTGAGCTCAGGCTTTTCTGCCTCTAACGTGAGGTATGGTAGGCAGGAGGAGACCAGCAAGATTGAGGATCTGAAGTTGAAGTCACAGTTGGTCAAATGGAACACCCCAGGCGTGGGGACTCCCACAGTGCTCTGGAAACAATCTGAGGTTCATGTCAGTTTATATAGTTCAGCACAAGTTTACTTTAACCACTTGCAGACAGGCAGCCTGCACAGGCATAGCAACGTTCCTGTATGTCGCTGCCTGCTTACGAATCTAAGGCGCACATGCTGCGATTGTACACAGCGGGAGCCTGTCAGCAAGTCTCGGTCAATGATTCACAGGTCCTCTGTGCTGACAATCAACACAGAGCTTGGTTTCTCATCCCTTCTTTACAGAGAGATCTATTAATAAAAGCAGCCCATATTACACATAATTAGGCACACATTTAACCCCTTGATCGTTTCTAGATGTTAACCCCTTCCCGGCCAGTGTCATTAGTATAGCGATAGTGTATAATATTATCAATGATCACTGTCATTGGTGATGTCAGTTAGTGTCAGATTTCCCACTGCACTATCACAGGCCCATTATAAAAGTCGCTGATCATCGCCATTAGTAATATTACAAAAAGAAAATTCCAGTATATACACACACACACCATAGTTTGTAGGCGCTATACATGTAACACAAACCAATCAATATACACTTACTGGGATATTATTATAACAATGTAGCAGAATACATTTTGGCCCTAATTTATGAAGAAATTCAATCTTTATTTTTTTTAATTGGATATGTTTTGTAGCAGAAAGTAAAAAATTTTTTTTTTTTTTTAATTTTTTTTTTTTACATTTTCAGTCTTTTTTTGTTTTTATATTGTAAAAAATAAACCCTGTGGTGATCAAATATCCCCAAAAGATTTAGACAAATTTTATTTGGGTACAGCATTGGATGAATGAACAATTACTAGTGACAGTAGTGCAGTGCTAAATAGCAAAAAATGGCATGGTCATGAAGGGGGTAAAATCTTCATAGGTCAAGTGGTTAACATCTACAGCAGTGAAAAGATACATGAGAAAAGTAATGAAATCAACAAAATCTGATAGAACTGAAAGTGCATTCATGAAATATATAGGAGAAAAAGGAATTAAGTAAAAGACAGACATCTAATAATAATAAAATCCCCAGAACAAGTATATAAAACGCTTTGAAGGAAATCGCATAATACAGAAGCTCTTAAAAGATGGCTTGGGGAAAAAAAATTGTAAAGGATGATGCCATAAACAGAATTAACCTCTTGGCGCCAATGGCACGCAAATATGCAGCTTCTCGGCAGGTGACGTTGGTGCAAAGCAGGCGCAAAAAAAAAAAAATGCATACCACACTGCAAACACAGCTGTGCCGAGAGTGCTTGCCCTACGTGCTCCCGACACAGTTACCGGCGACTAACGGAAAGCTCCCCGAAGCTTTCCGATCATGTGACTTCTGACAGCCAATCACGGCAGTCAAATTATTATAAACCTTACCCCCGACATTTGAACCCCCTTAAAGGGCAGGGAGGCGCTGGCTCCAAGGGGATAAATACTTTTATTTGTCTTCACAAGGAATTAGCCAAACCTAGTAAAATAATAGAAAATCATAACAAAATCCTGACTGAACATTTACTTAATAAAAGCAGACGTGTAGCTACGCCTATAAACAAGATAAAATTGGACAAGCACCTTGAAATGAATTAACCACTATATTTAAAGGGCCAGTTTACACTTACATTTCTGGATGAGTTTCTGCATGCGTTTTTGATGCGTTACAGTGCACCTTTGATAATTTTTCCCCTTGTTTCTTTATCTCAATTAAAAGGACATGTGCATTCTGGTGTGTTTTTGATGCATTTTGCCACATTCCAGATGTGTTTCATACACAAAAAATGCAGCATGTTCTACTTGTATTGACTGCATTGGAATGCACTGCACGGGTGTGAGCTATTGGCAGGGAGTACATGGAAAACACTGTGCATTCTCTTTTGATGCAGATTAAAAAAACACAAGGAAGAAAGCCGAAAACAGACAGGCACAGCACTGGATCGAGTGAGGTCTCAGACAAAGTATAAAGGGGGTGAGGGTGCACACTGCTACCTAAACATTAGGAAGGGATGTGTTAAAGTAAAAAAATTTAGGCTTTAAAGAAGCACTTTAAAGGTAAAAAGGCCTACTGTGCACAGGACCCCCCCCCCCCCCCCCCCCCCCCATTATACTTACCCGAGCCTCATCTCGATCCAGGGCTGTGCATGACAGCAGCGGATGTCTCCCTTCTCCACAAGGCAGGCTGACAGCAGCAGGAGTCGTTGGCACCTGCTGCCGTCAATCAAAGCCAGTGATGAAGAAGCGGAGCCAAACTATGCCGTCTGTGTGTATGGACGCAGGTAGTGCGGCTTGGAATCAAGCCCCCATAGGAAGTGGCTTTCTATGGGGGGGAACTTGTGGAAGAGGTAAAGCCAGGAGTGCCGGTGAACTGAGGAGGATCAGGGCTGTTCTGTTCAAAACCATTGCACAGAGCAGGTAAGTATGACATGTTTACCATAAACACAAAAAACAAAAAAATTATAATAAATAAAACACGGCAGGATAGCAACAAGTCCATGAACAGCTTTGTTAAATGGCAACGTGGCCAATTAAAGAAGAAATCCAGACAGATATAACATTTTCTTTATTTTCATGCTCACACACCATACTGTGTCTTGGAAAAGCTGAGCTGTAAAGCCCACTATTTGGCTGACATCGCAGAGCCACTCAAAGCTCTGGAAGGATCCCAACCATATTGTCGGGATCCACCCAGATGCCCGATTTGACAGCTGGCTCCGGTTCTGAGCACTCAGCCCAGCGCCTACCCCTCTACAGCCCGACACTCCAGTGAGGGGCAGAGCAGAGAGTGGCGGACGAGTAGGGCTGGGGACAGCTGGAGCATCAGATTGATGGTACATGAGTATTTGTGTATGTAAATTAGTTTTTTAACAACCCCAAACTTCTCCTTTAAAGGAGAAGTACAGCCAAGGCTTGTTTGGCTGTACTTCTGTGGATCACAGGAGTGCAGTTCGTTTTGCACGCCTGTGACCTGTTTTTAGCAGAGAGCAGTCTGCAGTCGACTGAAGTCACAGAGCCGGTCCAAGTTCAGGCAGGATTGTGACAATAAAGTCAGGATATACTCACATGCATGGACCGGCACCCAGCTTAGCCACTCAGTGAGCTGCTGAGAGCCTGAGCCGGCCACTCCCACCCCCTCCACAGCCCAGTGCTCCAGTGAGCGCGGGAGGGCAGAGCAGAGAGCTGGTGACTGACGGTCACCAGCTCTCTGCACGGGGATCTCTGAGAACTGAGCGATCTGCAGTGCTTGATCGCTCGGTTCTCAATGTAGAGCCGGCAGGGGGACAATGCTGCATCCACCAAGGTAAGTAGGATTCTGAATTAAAAAAAAAAAAATAAAAATACTTCTCTTAATTATGGTAATGTCCATATCTTGTACCTCAGTGCATTTAATACTTCTGTGTTTTAATCTACATTATTCCCGTTAATGATTTGTGACATTTTCTGTGGCCTCAGTCCAAATCTGTTAATAACTTACAAAAAAAGTCTTTAGTAAAAGATAATAAAAAAAAAAAAAGAAAAAAAAAAAAAAAAAAAAAAAAAAAACGCACATCTAAAAGACTAGCAAACTGCAATGTATTACATGCTTGTTCGTGGGTTTAGAGATACACAAAATTCCAAATTACAAAATATCTACTCAAAAAAGAAAAAAACAAACTTTAAAATACCTTCCCCTCCAGGAATGCTTTGTGGTATAGAAGCAGGCCAGGTCCTTGTTCTCTTTAATTATATTCATTTTGCATTAAGACCTGAAAAAAAGTAAAAAAAGTATAACATTTTTAACAATACTTACATAGCAAAACCGCAGACAGCAAATGAAAAGTAATGAAAGGAAAAGTGTGAAAAATGACACCTATTTTAATGAAGGAAGAACCGCAATCTAATCTAAATATAAACCTACTAAGCAATTTTGACAGTTTCTGAAGCAGCGATGGTTGCTAATATGCAAATTAGCTGATCATCTAAGCCAGATCAATCTGTTTTCTATTGTCACCCAGCTTGAAAATTAACCTTTACTTTGACAATGTAAGGCAAACAAAAAAGAGATTCTTTAAACTATCCCCTACCATCCTGTCCTTTAATGACACAGCTCTCCGTTCACCTTACGAGAGTGAAAATATATTTCTGGCCCCTCTGGGTATGTTCTAGCATGTGACTTAATCCCGCTTGGCCATGTGACAACAGTAAGTGTCTACCGATTAGCTCAACGCTGCTACATGGGGCCAGGGAAAAAGTCCATAACCCTTTGTAAACTCCAACAAGTCAGCTTGGAGCTTATCAGGGTTTCTTTTTCCTTCCCTGGCAGATGAACCAAGTGATGCAAAAGTGGGCATATGCTGCTGGGCGCTACCTGAGCCTTTTACTATTCCCTGAATGGGTAAAAGTTCACTTTATAGCAATACCAAATATATAAAAAATAAAATAAAAGAGATCATTGAAACAAAAAAGTAAAAAATAATGCATGCATACTCGCAAATTTGTGTTAGGTTTTGCTTTGCCCATATTTATATAATCCATTGCCCATATGTATATAATCCATATGCCATCTTGCAGCGATTTTTCCTTTTACCTCCTCGGGATTAGTGGAAGCAGGAAGTGGTGTGATCGATCGCACACCCCCCATTCTTTTTCTCTTTCAATCAGCCACTAGTGACACTTTTTTGTGGTTCTGCATTAAAGCAGAACTATTTCTTTTTTTTTTTTTTTTTTTATGCAAACACTTTGCTATTTCAAAGTAAAAATAGTGTATCCATGCTTGCAAAACTATGTGTCCTGTAGGTTTCCCAGCTGCTGCACCACCATGCTAGAGGCACAGAAGTCATTGGCTGTCTACACCTCCCCCTAAGTAAATTATGGGCATACATCTGCATAAGGGGAAGGGCAAATATGTACACAAAACATTGCGACTCTCTCCCTGTTCTGCCCCAGTTCCCCCCCCCCCCCCCTCCCACGTTCAAAGTGCAAAAGATAGGAAGAATTATGGTGGGGACAAAACCTCCACCAGTACAACCCAGTTCCTAACAAGGAAATAAAGTACAAAACATTTCCTGTGAGGGAATAGGACCATCATTTATTTTAGACATTAAAGTAGAACTATAGGCAAAACTTTATTTTTCCCCATTTTGGACAGAGTAAAGGAAGGTTATAATCCGTCAGATTTTTTTTTCTGCCATCTGTGTCCCATTGCAGAGATTTTCCTTCACTTCCTGTCCCATACCCAAACAGGAAGTGAGAGGGAATCCCTGCAAAATAGGGAATTTCATGGGGGGCCCTGTTCACCAGAACTAGTGTCCCCATTGGAAGATTTCCCCTCTATTACTGTTCTGGGGACAATCCAAAATTTGGGATTTTCTTTTACTTTCAACGATAATGATAAAACAGGACAACTAGAGAGGGGTGAATCTCCCTAACGGGGGCACCAAAAGCAATAAAAACTGACAGGTGTTCCAATTCCTCTCCACTAGCTAAAACTAAAAAAAAAAAAAAAAAAAAAAAAAAAAAAAGAAGTTCTGTCTTTAGCACTGCCTTCACCCTTCAACTCATGCTATGTAAATGGAATGCAAAATGGCATAATGCAAATGTGTATGCAAGCGCTATTTTAAAGCAGAACTTTAAGTGATTGTAAAGACTCTTTTTCTCTAAAAATAACAAAAACATATTATACTTCTCGGGTCCCTTTTTTGGCTCTCCTGGCCCCCACCTCCTGTCGAGTGCCCCCACAGCAAGCAGCTTGCTATGGGGGCACCCGAGCCGAGTCACAGCTCCCTGTGTCCATTCAGGCATGGAGCCCCGATTTGGCCCCGCCCCCTCTCTCTCTGGATTGGCTAACTGACATTGGCTCCCACTGCCGTGTCTCAGCCATTCAGGAGGAGAGTCTCGGATGGCCGAGGAACGCGTGAACATTGCTGCGTTCAGGCTTGAAGGCGTTATATCGGGGTGATGCATGCACCGTTTTTTTTTAGAGTGGGAGGTTGGCTCTTAAGTGATAACAACCGAAGTGGCTAAAAGCTGCGCGGCTGTAATCCTAAAAAATGGGAGGGGACGCCCCTCCTCCCGCCACCTTCCAATGCTCTTTCCAGGGCCTTCAATCCCACCGGGAGACCCAAGCCACCAGCCGGTGCTACCCCCAGCTAGGCCCAGACCCGCATGAAGCCGGATTCGGGGCTCCGAACGGTCTCCGATGTAAAATCCTGGAAGATAAGTCACTTCCGGTTTACTCGGCTGCCATTGGCACCGATTTTTTTAAAATCTACAGTATTCAGGCTCGCAGTTTTTGGCAATCTGAATACTTTTAAGTGCAAAAACAGGGATTGGGGGTCTTTTAGACCCTTAATTAGGAGTACCTGTCACTGCCTATTACTGGATGTTTACATTCCTTGTGACAGCAATAAAAGTGATCAGAATTTAAAAAATGTTTTCATTGTAAAAGTTTTTAAAGCGCCCTCCTCTCTGCACAGCAAAGAAAACGCTTGTGCAAGTCGTGCCTGCAAATGTAAACGGTGTTCAAATCACACATGGGAGGTATCGCAGTGATCGTCAGAGTGAGAGCAATAATTCTAGCACCAGACCTCCTCTAACTCTAACCTGGTAACCGTTACATTTGTGTTGTCTATGGAGATTTTTTTAGGTACCGTAGTTTGTCGCCATTCCACGAGTGTGCGCAATTTCAAAGCATGACATGTTACGTATCTATTTACTCGGCATTACATCTTTCACATTATACAAAAAAAATGGAGTTACGTACCGGTAACATCCTTTTCCAGGAGTCTTTCAGGACAGCACATAGAGAGACCTTGGCTCCTCCCATCTCAGGAAACACCGCCCTTCATTAAGATTTAAACTCCACCGTCCCGCCGGCCCCTCAGTTCTTCACGAGTACCTCCGGCCAGCTGGGGAGACACAAGAACACGTCATACTAACCTTTATCTTACCTGACGTTCTCATGCGATGAGTTCTTCAGTAGTATCCAACAAATTGGGTGGGTATCTGTGCTGTCCTGAAAGACTCCTGGAAAAGGATGTTACCGGTACGTAACTCCATTTTTCCCCTACCGTCTTTCAGGACAGCACCATAGAGAGGATAAGCGAGCACCTTACCTTAGGGGGGGACTACTGCCTGCAGAACTTTGCGCCCAAAGGCTTGATCCTTTGCTGACAGCAGATCCAATCTGTAATGTCTTACAAACGTTTCAAAACTTGACCACGTTGCCGCTTTACAGATCTGCTCTGGAGAAGCACCAGCCCACTCTGCTTGGGAAGTCGCCATTGCCCTGGTAGAATGTGCCCTAATACCCTCCGGGGGCTCTGATCCCCTGACAACATAAGCCTGGATAATGGCTAACCTAATCCATCTGGCTATTGTACGCCTAGAGGCTTTGGATCCCTTCCTGGACCCTGAAAATAATACAAAAAAGGAATCCGTATTCCTAAACTGTTCTGTACTACTCAAGTACTGAAGAACGCACCTTCTAACATCTAAACTATGAAATTTATATTCCTGTTCCCTCACAGGATCTGAACAAAAAGTAGGCAAGATTATTTCTTGGCCTCTATGAAATTTAGAGGAAACCTTTGGCAAAAACGCCGGATCTGTTTTAAAAACCACACGATCCGGGAAAACCTGAAAAAAAGGTGCCCTGATTGAGAGGGCTTCTAGTTCGCTCACTCTCCTAGCTGTCGTGATCGCCACCAAAAACACCGTCTTGAGGGTGATCATTTTTAACGTACAGGCCTCCAATGGTTCAAATGGTTCACCCGTAAGAGCCTGTAAAACTAAAGACAGGTCCCACATTGGGAAGGAGGAGACTCTCACTGGTCTCTGTCTGTTTAAGGCTTTAAAAAATCTAGCTATCCACGGATCAACCGCTAGCTGTCTTTCCAGAAAGACGCTCAAAGCCGACACCTGCCCTTTCAATGTACTAAGCGATAACCCCTTATCTGCCCCTGATTGTAGAAACTCCAATACCGCTACCGAGCTGTGCACCTCAAAGGAACTCTCTGTGCACCAGATATTAAAACGTTTCCACACCTTCAGGTAGATGGCCTGCGTTTCTTTCTTCCTACAGTTTAACAGGGTTTTCACTAAACGGTCCGAAAACCCCTTGTCCCTCAGCAGTTCCTCCTCAGTAACCAGGCTGCGAGGTTCCACCTCTCCACCTGAGGACACCCGACTGGCCCCTGCAACAGAAGATCCTTCCGCACTGGTAGAATCCAAGGAGGTTCTACCGCTAGACCCTTTAAAACTGAGAACCAGGGTCTCCTGGGCCAATGGGGTGCGATCAGAACTAGAGTAGTGTTCTCCGCCTGGAACTTCCTCAGTACTGCCGGGATTAACACCGGGGGGGGAAAGGCATAGCACCTGGAGAATGCCCAGCTCTGAGCCAGAGCGTCCACTCCCAGTGCCCCGTCCCATTTGCTCAGGGAGAAGAACTGATGGGTCTTTCTGTTTTCTCTCGAAGCGAAGAGGTCTATACATGGCATCCCCCACTTCCGAGTAATTGCCAAGAATACCTCCTGGTTCAAAACCCAGTCGCCTTCTCTCAGCTTCCTCCTGCTGAGAAAATCCGCCACTTGGTTTTGATCCCCCTTCAGATACACTGCTGAAAGAGACAGAATGTTTGCCTCGGCCCACCTGAGAATAGTTTCCGCCAGGACCCAGAGGGATCTGCTCCTGGTACCCCCCTGCCTGTTTATGTAGGCTACTGCTGAGGAGTTGTCGGACCTGACCCTCACATGCTGTCCTCTGAGTTCTATCTGAAAGGCTATGAGTGCCAACGCTACCGCCCTCAGTTCCCTCCAGTTCGAGGACTTTCCTGCATCCCTCCTTGACCAAACACCCTGGACCATCCTGGAGTCTAGATGCGCTCCCCAACCTGTGCCGCTCGCATCGGTTGTGACCGTCTTGTTTACTGGTAGGACCCAGTTCAGACCCTGACACAGATTGGCCCCCTTTCTCCACCACCAGAGAGACCTCTTGACCTGTCCTGGAACCGTTATCAGGCAGTCCAAAGACCCTTGACTGCGGTCCCAAATTCCCAAAATGAACAGTTGTAGGGCCCGAAAGTGAAGTCCTGCCCACTGAACTGCTGGTAGAGAGGATGTCAACAGGCCTAGGGCTGACATGGCTTTCCTTACCGTGAGCTGCTGATTGCTTTGTAGCAACAGCATAGCCCTGTCTATTTTCTGGATTTTCTCTACTGGCAGGAAGACTCTTTGACTTCGTGAATCCAACCTGTAACCCAGAAAGATGATCTCCTGTGACGGAATCAAGCTGGATTTCTCCAGATTCAAGAGCCATCCTAGACTCACCAGGATCTCCCTTGTCACCTGTAGATCCCGAGTCAATTGTTCCGGAGACGAGGCAAACAGGAGTAGATCGTCCAAATATGCGATTACTGCTATGCCTCTGAGTCTCAGGAAGGCTAACACCTCCACCATGACCTTGGTGAAGATCCGGGGGGAAGAGGATAGCCCGAAGGGGAGGGCTTTGAACTGTAGGTGACATATCCCTTCCGTGGTATTCACCGCCAACCTGAGGAACTTCTGGTAACCCTCCGCAATGGGAATGTGCAGATAGGCATCTTTCAAGTCCACCGATGCCATGTAGCAGTTTGGGGGAAGAAGAGCCTTTACCGAGTAAATTGAATCCATACGGAACCTCTTGTATGTGATCGAGACATTCAGGGGCTTCAGGTTCAGGATGAGCCTGAACTTTCCTGATGGTTTGCGGATCACGAAAACGTGTGAATAGAAGCCCCTGCCTGTCTCTTCCGTAGGTACTCGCACCATCACCTCCTGTTCCTCCAACTCCTGTAGGGAGGAAAGGAGGGCTGAGGCCTTTTCTGCACATTTCGGCATCTCGGTTACCAGAAACCTGAGTGGGGGAGGGGATGAAAACTCCAACCTGTACCCTCTTCTTATGATTCCTAAGACGAACTGGTTGGCAGTTATCATCTCCCACTGTGGGAGGAAGGACCCCAATCTCCCCCCCACCGTGGTTCCGTCATTTATCCTTTTTGGGCTGTTCAGGAGGGCGAAAAATAGCCCCCCCACGCCCTTTGCCTTTCTGTCCCCAAACTTTCTTTTGCTGCTCAGTTTTTGAGGGTTCAGGCTTCCTTCTAGGACGAGATTTCCTTCTAGTCTCTGTAAACTTCCTCTTAACAGGAAAAGCCTTCTTTTTGTCAGCCGTCCTATCCAAGACGGCTTCCAAGCCAGGACCAAAAAGTAAATCTCCTGTGAGGGGGATCCCGCAGAGTTTAACTTTAGACGCGCTATCTCCCTGCCACGTCTTAAGCCATAAGGCCCTTCTAGCTGAATTTGACAAGGCTGCCGACCTCGCAGACATACGTACTGATTCTGCTGAGGCGTCAGCCAAGTAAGCCACCCCCTTCAAGAGCATGGGAAAAGAAGCCAGAATTGTTTCTTTAGCAGTTCCTGCTTCTATGTGCGCTTTTATTTGAGTCAGCCAATACTCCATGTTCCGTGCCACCACTGTGGACGCCATGGCGGGCTTGAGGTTACCCAAGGATGAATCCCAAGATTTTTTCAAGAGAGAGTCCATCCTCTTATCCATGGGGTCCGGGAGCGCCCCCATGTCTTCAAAGGCCAGGTCAGTGTGCCTGGAGACCTGTGAAAAAGCTGCGTCTAATTTAGGAGTTTTATTCCAAACCAACGCTTCTTCCTCTGCAAAGGGAAACCTTCTTTTCAAAGTTTTTGAAAAGAAAGGTTTTCTTTCGGGGTCTTGCCACTCTTTGTTAATGGCATTGACCAAGACGTCATGGACCGGGAACACTCTCTTTTTATGTTCCCCAAGACCCTTATACATCTGGTCATGGAGTGATAGTTTCTTCCTTTCCTCTTGGATACCCAAAGTAGTATGGATAGCTCCCAAGAGCTCCTCCACTTCTTCCAGGGAAAGTTTATAGCGAGAGGACCTTGCAGACTCCCCGTCTACCTCCTCTCCCTCCGATTCCCCTTGGGAATCTGAAGATGCACTATCCAACTCCTCCTCGATTTCTTCTCTGGGGCCCCCTGGATTCTCTCCACTCACCGCGGGAGTATCCACTATCTGCTGTGCTGGCGGAGGATTTACCTGGGGTTGTGGTAACTGGAAAGTAGAAAAAATCGCCTTAAACGACTGCACGGTACTAGAGAGTTCCTTCACGGATGCTGCTAGATCCGAGCACTGTGCTGCTGATTGTTCCCGAACTAACCCCTCTATGCACTCCCTACAGAGAGGCTTAGACCAAGCCTCCCCCATCGTAGCCCTGCACGAGGGGCATTTTTTCTTCGAAATATGGGGCGACTTGACTTTCTCCGTAGGTTTGCTCTGAAAACCCAAAAAAACACAAGGGAGAGTAGTCAGAAAAAAACCTCCATAGCTACCAGCACCAACACCGAGGGCCACCAGGGGTGCACTTGCTAGGACAACCACCACCAAGGTCCTATAGCATCCACCCCTCCCCCCCTACCACCACCAGGGGAGGATAACACCCGTGGAGCTTACGGGAAACAGGTAAGGGAACACCACCCCAGGGTTCCACTTACCTTTGAGTGGCTGGTGCTGGATTCTCCAGGAGTAGTTCTCGAAGCCTCTGCTTCCGACATCTCCCGCCGAGGAATGGTGGATCTCCCTCCTCTCCGAGCGTTGTCCCCACAACAAAAAGAGGCCGCACCAGCCCGTCGCACGGCCCGCTTTTCAAATCCCGCGGCCGGAACCGGAAGCCGCGGGTCAGGCGGAAGCGCTGACCCCCGCCGGAACTGACGTCACCCGTCATCCGGCCCAGCGCTGTGAGCTCCACGCTGATGCAATTGCAGGGCGCCACCGCACTTCCGCCTAATGCCACCGCCGGACATGAAAGAAAAGCGGGCCCCTCCTGCCTTACTCTTCCCCAAGAGAGACTGGAGGCGCGGAATACATTCGGCAGTCTTCTAAGGTACCCAGCTCCCTAGCCTCTTAGACTGCCTCCTTTAGAAAAAGAGGTCGGAAGTTAGAGAGACCTCAGTCCCCCCTTCCCCTCAGAAAAAATAAATAGCCTCAGCCTCCCTAGCTGTTCGGCTCCTGGCCCCTTAGCAGTGTCTCCCCTCCGGAGGAAACACCAGAACTGAGGGGCCGGCGGGACGGTGGAGTTTAAATCTTAATGAAGGGCGGTGTTTCCTGAGATGGGAGGAGCCAAGGTCTCTCTATGGTGCTGTCCTGAAAGACGGTAGGGGAAAATTGGGCTAACTTCACTCTTTTTTTTATTTATTTTTTTTTTTTATCCATGCAAGTGTCTTTTTTCTCAAGAATGTGTTTGAAAGACTGCTGCGCAAATACTGTGCGACATAAAATATTGCAACGATAACCATTTTATTCCCTAGGGTCTCTGCTAATATATATATACATATATATATATATATATATATATATATATATAAATATAATGTTTGGGGGTCCAAGTTATTTTCTAGCAAAAAATATGGGATTTGAACTTGTAAGCAACAAATGTCAGAATCAGGCTTAGGCGTGAAAGGGTTAATGAATAGAATGCATTAGGATGAAAAACCTGACTTTACAACCCCTTTCACTGAAAAAGTGAAGTCCGGCTGGTTTGTTCCCCCACTCCAAATTTTTGGAGGGGGGGGGGGGGGGGGGGGAGTACCATTTTTTTAATTAGTACCCATTCCAGCTTCCCCCAAAAGAACTGGCTGCGGGAAGACAGTGCTGGACCCTGGACACTAGCAAGTACCGGATTCTGAAAAGTCAGCAGCTACAGTATTTGTAAGCTGCTGACTTTAAAACAAACAAAACAAAAAAAAAAAAACAATAAACTGAAGTTCCTCTTTAACTTTCAATTTTACAAAGTGTGTGCATTAAAATACTAAAGATACTTTAGTTCTCATAAATCAGGGAGCCATGTTCTCTCTGCCTCCAACATTTCATTATCAAGAGGTAAAGCTTTCTTGTTTGAAATTTCTGTCCTGTTTTGCCATTGTAGGATCCCTTAGGGCTCTTTCACATGGGACGGATCCGTAATGATCCGCCCCGTAAAGATCCGCCCCGTAAAGATCCGCTGCTCAGCGGGGGTCACTCCGCTGATCCCTGCTGAGCCAGCGGATGACAGGGCGGTCCGTGCACACTGTGCAGGGACCGCCCTGTCAGTTCTCTGCTCTCCCCTATGGGGGATCGGATGAACACAAACCGTCTGTCCGTGTTTATCCGATCCGCTCTGCAGACGGATGGAAAAAATAGGGTTTTCCTCCGTCTGCAGAATCGGATCACAGCGGAGACAGACGATATCGAGTGTCAGCGGATGTTCATCCGCTATCCCATAGGGATGCATGTATGTCCGTATTTCATCCGAAAACGGATGGATGAAATACGGACATACGGACCGCCCGTGTGAAAGAGCCCTTACTGAATTTTTTGAAAATGTGGATATAACAGAGGAACTTGGAATCATCAATATGTCAGATCACAAAAGGCCTCACATTCTGCCCAATAATTTACAGTTCTTCTCAGATAAGGAGGAATGCTTTACAGAAATGAGAGCAATGCTATGACATTAGAAGTTGACAAAGAAAAAGAAGCAACTTCACACCTCTACAAAAGGACATAACCCCAAACTGGACACCTATATTAACAGCTTTATAGACCGAGTTGCAAATGCTACTCATAAAAAACTGGTTTGATCAAAGATTGTATGGCTCAGAACAGTGGGAAACAATGTCTTACTTGTTTGCAGTCAGGGTGTCCAAGCTGAGGTGTCCTCCCACACACCAATAGACAAACGGTCATCAAATAAAAGCAGCCGGCAACTCCATAACATCAAGTGTATTTATTTTCAAGCCTTCACAGTGAGTACAGTCAGTAGCAGACTAGTTTCGGCGATAAGCCTTGTTCACAGCACTCCATAAAACACTGGATGATGATTAAAACACTACCAACCCAACTATATTCAGAACTTAATCAGGGCGATTCCAAATAATACAGAAAGTGGGGATTTCTGTCCAAGATCTACAAGCCAATAACTCCAGGTAGACCCATCATAACAGGTATGGACACAATCACTGAACAAATCTCAGGCCTTGAGTGTTAAAACCACTAGACAGCAATTACCACCAAACACACTTCTAGTCACCAAGAATGAAGAGAACCTCTCTGAAGAGATTTTTATCATCCTCACTAAACCACAAATAAAGCGCTGAGGATGTTACACAGCTCACTGAACTTTTTTCGCAAATAGTAATAGTCGCAAGTAGAAATTGAATAGGTAACTAAAGTCATGAAAATTCTCGTACGACAGAAAAAAAAAATGTGTTGTAATGTATTTGTATTGCATTTTCGGTTGACAACTATACTGACTAAACGAAAATCGTACAATCTGGTATCATACTAGGAAAATTTTTGTACTTGTCTGATCGAATATCGGATGAACTGTCGTGATCGGCTCTCGAAAGTAGTGTACACGCGATCCAAAAATCTTACGATTCTTCCTCGGATGACAGTTTTCATTTGATCAGGTCATTTGGGTAGTTTGTTATGATTTAAAAAAAGAGTAAAATAGTTGATTGATAATAAATGGCTTCAGCCAAACACTAACCATGAGTGAAAGAAATATTTATGTGTTATCATTCATATTCTCTGAAAAACAGCCAAGAAATCAAATTCTGCCAGGGTATGTAAACGTATGTGTGTGTGCGCGCGCGCGTGCACATACAGTCAGGTCCATAATTATATATATATATATATCACACACATACATGTACATACATACATACATTACATACACATATATACACACACTCACACCACCACAATGGATTTGAAATTAAATGAACAAGATGTGCTTTAACTGCAGACTGTCAGCTTAAGGCTGGGTTCACACTGCTGCGATGTCCGAGATCGGATGTGATTCGCTCCGCACTGCAAATCACATGCGATCTCAGCCATACAGATAGTATGGCTGAATTCGCATCGCATTCGGACCAAACTCGTACAGGACCCTTTTTTTGGTCCGCAGCAGAATCGGATCGCATGGGTGTGCACTGCGATATGCAAACTGATTTGGGGGTGTCATTAACTTTTAACTGACACTCCCAGCAGTTCGCATAGGGCAGTGTGAACTGCCGCCGGGAGACATGCGATGCGGGAACCCGCAGTAGATTTGCAGCAGTGTGAACCTAGCCTAAGTGGCATCAAAATCGGACCAAAGTAGTGCAGGGACTACTTTCAAGTCGGAATGACTTGAAGTCGTACTAATATGAATGGCTGTCATTGGAAATCATGGGGACCGACTTGTCATGCTACTTTGCAGTCCCAAATTGTGGGTCATACAAGTGTGAAAGGGGCCTTAGACTGTCAGAACACAAAAATACATAATTCAGTAACAAAGCATTCAGAAGACATATAGTTACAATTATCTCCTTTACAGGTTGACCAGAAAGATCCCTGGTTTCAAAGTCCAGTTTCAGTTGGGCGATAAGATATATGAAGAAGAGTTGACCCGTGTGACTGTTTTCTGGAACTCAGAGAAGAAGTAATTGGTTACACTTCCTGCTAAAGGCCTAAATATATAGGAAGCAACACTTTCTTCCACCCTCTGCATCCAAAGCATAAAACGCACACATGTTAATTATGAGTGTTCATTTTAAGGTCCTATTATTAAATTGCATAATTACTTCTAACCACGCTGAATGCTACCCCCTTCTAACTTTTCCTGTCATTTATAAAGTCACAAATTAAAAGCAACTAAATATTATTGTCACGAAAACCATTAGGTAAAATTGAAAAAATTGGTGAAATAAGCCGGTAAGTTCCAAAATAGGAAACAAATTAGCTTTTACCATTTTTAAATAAATTAAAAGGGGAAGCATTGTGCAAAATTCTAATAAGTTAAAAATGTCCAACCCCGATGAACAGGTCACAGAAGTTCTATTCCCAAAGGTTGTAAATGAAGGTGTTTGGCGCAGCTGTCCAAGCACCATCACAGACGGGACACGGCCCCTTATTCAATGCACTGCTGCCACTGGAGGACCTACCAAAGCCACCAATTAAAAGGCAATCTCACTGGGTAAAAACTACTTTATTTGGATCTAGGAAAGCCAAAAACAATGGTAAAAATCACTCCATTTTCCCATCAGGTGGCAAAGCGGATTGGATTTTGCTGCCTCCGGTCATTTTGAATCAGGCCCACAATCCATTACTTTGGCTGCAAGTGTAAAGCAACTCAGCTGGTCCACACATCCTATGCTACTGAAAAGTGGAATCAGGAACTTTGTACTTTGGTTGGTTCACCCATTAATACATCTGCCCATTGATTGACACAAAGGGGGAACTGAAGAAAAAGTGTCTGAGACAGCTTCCATCTTTAATTTTTTCCCCACACTGCTTAGAAGATGAAAAAACTGAAAATGGATTGGCTGTGCTCTGATTGAGACCAAATTTGTCTCAGACACTCCTCCACACCGCTTCCCCAACGATTCTGAGATGTCACATGGTCAGTACTAGGGCTGAAACAACGAATCGATTATGAAATTAATCGATTACTATTTTCATAATCGATTAATCGGCCAGTACATAATGGGGTTAAAAAAAAAAAAATAAAAAAAAAAAGAGCCCTTTATAGTACAAAAAGAGCAAATAATCGCTACTGTAAATATTACTTTCACAGTACTACAGAAAAAAATAACCCCTTACAGTAGTGTGATTATCTACTTTTTGGTACTATAAAGGGCTCATTTTAGTTTTTTTTTTAACCCCATTATGTTACTAAACGTCTTAGACCTGGTTCACACCTATGTGTTTTTTGGTGCTTTTTGCAGAAACGCACTACAGTTCATTTACATGGTTTCCTATGGGACACGATCACATCTATGCTCTTTTCAGCTGCTGCATATTTGGAAAGGGTCAGGGACTTTTTTTTTTTTTTTTTTTTAACGCAAAACTGTGCTTTTTTGGTTCAATAAACTTCAATGGAGAAGCTGCAGAAAAGCATGTAATGCATTTTTGCAGCAATTTGTGTTTTTTAATCTGCCCAACAACAAATTGGCCAAAAACAGTATGTCTCTTCTAATATTGTATACAGTATATCTCCTCTAAAAGTGTGTACACAGTATATATCTCCTCTAATAGTGTGTAATAGTGTGTATATCTCTTCTGTCTGTTATTCTCAGAGTGGATTAGATATTTTGCGCCCTAACCATATAGTTGGTTGTTTATATTTACCACTGCATAGTGATATTTAAGAATAAATTGACCTTTTTTTTTTTTAAACTTTACATATTAAATTATACACTAAATTATACACCACAATTTATTTTTAAGGTTATTAACCGATTAATCGAAACAATAATCGGCCAACTAAATAATCGTTAGTTGCAGCCCTAGTCCGTACTGTTAGTACGAGCAAAGCGCAAATTCACTTAAGGAGGAGTCTGCAGCTCAGTTTTAATAATACAGAACACAGTCCAGTATTATCACAATAGGTTAATATACTAAACTGAAGAAGACAGATAAAATACATAAGGGATAGTTCACATCTCACGTAGATGTAATTTTACAAGTGTAACTAGAAAAACATGAGACTATTTTTGAAAAAGAAAGTTGGACTGAAAATCCAGTTACATGATTACACAAGAGATCCTCTGAGACCGACAAGCACACATTTTATGAAGTGAAACACCAGGCAAACAGCTAAATGTACCCATATACAAGAACTTCTAATTCTGTTGGGCAATCTTGTGATTTACACACACTATACACAGCCACACTCGGTCCTGATTAAAGCATAAGTTCAACTTTGTAAAAAATAAATAAATGCACATACTTTTAGGGGATTATGCAATTTTTTTTTTTTTTTTACTAGTAGCCTTCAAAGCATTGCACTCACGATTAGCATATCGTAGGTGCAATGCAGGACTTCTGCAGAATGTGTAAGCCGTTTGCTCGTACCTCATACAATGATGAAGTTGCACACTAACAGGAAGAAACAATGAACTACCTAGCGAACTCAATAGTGCCCTGGTAGTCGATTGAGAACTACAAGCCGACAGCGGCAAAGGCTTATCTTTAAGGCCTCATTCACACGAGGCGGATCCGTTTCAGCAGAGTCCGCCAGCTCAGCAGATCTCTCCCGTTGATCTCCGCTGAGCCGGCAGATGAAAGGCCTTTCTCTGCTCACTGAGCGGAGGGGGGGGGGGGGGGGGGGGGGCTGCCAGAGCGCCGCCGATTCCTATGGAGAGATCAGACAAGAACGGACAGCACATCCCTTTTCATCAGATCTCATCCGATCCGCCAAGACGGATGGCAAACGTATCGCCATACGTCTGATTTTAGCGGATCGGATGGCAGACGGGTGTTAGCGGACACCTCTCCGCTGTCATCCGTCCCCCCCCATAGGAGTCAATGGATGGCCTGCTTGGATCCGCCTGAAAAAAAAAACGGACAGGCGGATCCGAGCAGGCTTGTTATGTGAAAGGGGCCTTAAAGCAGAACAATACTAACCTCAGCTCCAGCCTGTGGCGTCCTCGGGTTTCCCACCCAGCCGCTGATATCTTCGGGCAGCCAGCTTCTCGGTCTCGATTACCGGCTGCTGTCATTGGCCGGGTGTGGATGACATCACTCCCGTTTATTTACAGGCACAATTCCACTTAGGTTTACATATGTGCAGCACAAATTTCAGGTCCATTTTCAAACAGTCATTCAGCAGTTCATCTGTCATTTTAGATATGGTTCAGATGCAAATTTTAGGAGCGGGCGGCCACCGACGTTTTAACAATAGCTGGTTGTTTAGGAGGGGGCCGGAAAGCTGGCTGCCGTTTCCTTAACAACTGATGACTTTTTTATGTGAATGAGTAGGGGTAAAATGTACCCCACACTCATTCACATGGTGGGGGCGGGATCTGGGGTCAGGATAAGCCCCCCCGTCTGCAGTCCCACACAACAACCAGCCAGGGTTGTGGGCCACTTTCCTGGCCTGCCAGGCTGCATGCTTGGATAAGGGTCTGGCGCCAGCGACCGTTCCTGAGAGACAGAATGGCGGTCCGCCTATGTAAACAAGGCAGATCACCGTTCTGTAAAGGGGGAAGATGGATATCCGGTGTTCTTGCTCAGCAGGAACACAAATCTCTGTCTACCCCCAGTCAAAGCACCCCCCCACACAGTTAGAAAGCACTCCCAGGGAACACATTTAACCCTTTGATCACCCCTGTTAACCCCTTTCCTGCCAGTGTCATTAGTACAGTGACAGTCCATATATTTTAGCACTGATCACTGTATTAGTGCCACTGGTCCCCAAAAAAGTGTCACTTAAGAGTCCGATTGGTCCGCTGCAATGTTGCAGTCCCGCTATAAAGTTGCTGATTGCCGCCATTACTAGTAAATAAAAATTCCATAAAAAGATCCCATAGTTTGTAGACGCTATAACTTTTGCGCAAACAAATCAATATACGCTTATTGGTATTTATTTATTTTTTCTTAACCAAAAACATGTAGCAGAATACATATTGGCCTAAATTGACAAAGAAACTTGATTTATTTTGATTTTTTTAATTGGGCAGGTTTTATAGCAGAAAGTAACATTTTTTTTCAAAATTTTAATTTTTTTGTTCATAGTCCAAACAAATTATAATAAAAATATATAATACCAAAAGAAAGCTCTATTTGTGGGGGAAAAAGAAAAAGGACATACATTTTATTTGGGTACAGCATTGCACAACAGTGCAATTGTCAGTTAAAGTAATGCAGTGCCGTATCACAAAAAATGACCTTGTCATGAAGAGGGGTGAACCTTACGGAGCTGAAGTGGTTAAAACATAATTTTTTTTAAGTAACAGCTTTTTGGCAAAAGAGACAATGCTCGTGTGCACTGGCTGCGGCATATGCACAGAGCAGTGTACACTCCTGGCCCACCAATGGATCATCAGTGGTCATCCAGTGGACAAAGGAAAAAGCAACAGAAAAGAAAGAAAAAAAATGAAAAGAAAAATGTAATGCTCTGTGAACGGGCACCATTGAAAACAATGTGATTTACATGATAATGCGATTCTGTGCAACTCAAGTTGCAAAAAATAAAAAATAAACGCGCTAGTTTGAAGAGAGCTTTAATGTTATAGGTGAAAAAAATATGGAAGCGGTCAATGAAAATAAATACTGTGTATAGGTAGTGGTACCATGCAGGGCATAAATATAAACCAAGGAATGCGACATTCACCGATCTCAGTAAAGAGCCTCTGACGGGGGCTTTTTACCACGTGATCAGCTGTGTCCAATCGGCGGCTCTCCTGATGGGGGGGGGGGGGGGGGGGGCTGCGCTGTGGATGCCCACACTGGACCACCAGGGACACCACCAGGACCATCACAACAGATGGATCACCAGGGATGCCAGTAAGTGTCCAAACAATGCCAGTCAGCGCCTGCCAGATGTCGCCTCATCAGTGATGCCCAGCAGTGCCATCTATCAGTGTCCATCAGTGCCACCTATCAGTGCCCATCCATGCCCACTTATCAGTGCCCAGCCATGCAACACATAAGTACCCAGTGCCGCCTATCAATGCCCATCAGTGTGCATACCAGTGCCACCTCAGTACCAGATTTTCAGTGCCCATTAGTGCAGCCTCATCAGTGCCTGTCAGTGAAGGAAAAAAACTTATTTATTTACAAAAAATTTTTACAGAAACAAAGAAAAACATATATATTTTTTTAATTTTCTGTATTTTTTTATTTGTTGCGCAAAAAAAAAAAAAATGCCAGCAGTGATCAAATACCACTAAAAGAAAGCTCTCTTTGTAGGAACAAAATGATAAAACATTTGTTTGGGTTCAGTGTAGCATGACCGCACAATTGTCATTCAAAGTGCAACAACACTGAAAGCTAAAAATTGGCTTGGGCAGGAAGGGACAAAAGTGCCTGGTATTGAAGTGGTTAAATAATACATTTTAGCAATGGGCCATCAAAAGTTGTAATTGCTCTGGATCATAAAGGGCTAAACAGATGCATTAACAATTTGCCCTTGCCAAGTATTTTGGAAGATCGCTCCTTGCTGGAACACTGTCCAAAAATCACACACAAAACACTCTCAATCCCATTTAAAAGTCTTCTGTTTTCACTTCCATCCAAAGGTCTTCAGTAGTCATTTAAAACAGAGCAGGAATTGTACGGTTACACATGAGAAGATACAAGTGCTGACTAGTCACAGACGCAATCCTGCCAGGTACCAAGTCTCACTCTCATTTCCATTTTTCTAAAGGTATTGTTGTTGCAAAGACTTGTCCAAATCAAAGGTTATCTATTAACATAATGCTAGACAAAGGCCAGGAGGATCTGTCCTGGTTTCCATGTTCAAAGGTCTACAATAACCTTCCTGTGTAAGACAAAAATAGGTGAGAGCATTGCACAATTCTGATCTTCAATCTCTCTCTAAAGTGAGAGAAAAACGTAGTCATCACCAGAACAAGTACACGCATTGGAAGGGTCCCTCTCACATCCTGGACTCTTTCCCATTGTTGGTGGCTGCTAGCAACTTTCCAAAAAAAAAAAAAAAGTCTATTCATATGATAATAGTGCTACGGTTATAGTGAAGCCAACTTCAAAATTAAATAAAAACCCTGAAAGAAAATAGCATAATGTGCTAGTATGCATCGCATACGTATATGAAATACTTACCTTAGAACGAGGATCCCGTAGCTCGTGCGGTTACTGCCAAGGGGGCTGACATGTTCCCTCAGCGTTTCTTCCGGGTTAGTGGGCTCCAGCACTGTGACTGGCCGGAGCCGCATGCGCATGAGTCCTCCGTTCCAGCAAGATCCGCAGAACATTTAGCGTGCATGCGCCGCTGGCAAAGGTGAATATCTCCTAAACCGTGCAGGTTTAGGAGATATTAATTTTACCTGCAGGTAAGCCTTATTAAAAAGGTAAGAATGACCAAGCGGGCAATACAACCACTTTAATGGATTAGCAGAACTGTAAGAAATGAATGCCACAGGCCGCCAAAATATTGATAAATTTAAAACAACCAACTAATATAAGTTGGCACCCAGAAGACAAAAAGACTAAAAGTTGGCCATATATGGCTCAAATTTTGGCCTATTCATGTGAATTGGCTGAAATTCCAGTCATGGTTGGCGACGCTTACATTGCTTTTATTGGGAAAATCAAAGGAGCCAGGCAGAAAAAAAAACTTAGACCTCTGACTGACTAAACATTAAAAAAAAAAAAAAAAAAATCACCATCTAGGTTTGTTACAAATGTTGGCACAGCTTCAGGCTCATCCACTTATCAAACTGCAAATCTTCCAGACATAAGGACGGCCATACACGGATCGCAATTCGGCAGGTTTAGCAGTGACAAGCCAAATTTCGATATATGGGCAGGCTGGTTGTACAGGAGGGGGATCTACCAATTGCCTGCTGTACAACCAGCCTGTTGGGGTTTTTCCTTAATGATCAATGCCGCCAGCCACAGTCTCCCCACCATCAGAACACAATAGCGCTGCAGGAATGACTCAAGTGTGTGGATATGGGGGATCTGATCATTTTTTACATTCCACCAGCTTAAATCTTGTTTGGAATAGATAGGGGAAGAGTTGAAGCTTTTGTAGGGTATTGCGCATCCCTATTAAAGCAGTAGTATATCGCAGAAAAATAAAATAAAAACGTTTCCCTGAAAATTTATGTCGTAGTGTGCTAGTATGCATCGCATACTAGCACATTATGAAAGACTTCTCTGAAAACCAAGCCCTCCAGCAGCGTGCTGTCAGTGCTGACAAGGCCATCTTTACCCAGTCTTCCTTCTGGGTTCCATTTAACTGGTAGGGCCGCACTATATGCATGGGAGTCACGCCGTCCATCGAGAGCGCAGTGCGCATGCCCTGGTGACATCACCGGCGCTGCTAAATGGTGCACATTTAGGGGATATTTACTGTACCTACAGGTAAGCCTTATTATAGGCTTACCTGTAGGTATAAATCAAAAAGAAGCCTTTATTACCACTTTAAAAAGGAGGAGATTTCCTTGCGCTTTCTAGAGATATTAAAAAAAAAAAAAAAAAGAAGAAGAGGAAGAACTTATGACAATACAGTAATACCTTTGATTGGAAGTAACGCGGTTAACGAGTGTTTTGCAATACAAGCTATTATTTTTTTTACATCCTGACGTTAACAAGCGTTGTCTCGCAAAACGAGCAGGATTCAAGCCTCTGCGGTATGCAGTACCACATTTGGCCAGAGGTGCGGGGGAGCCGGTGGCATTCGGAGCCGCTCCGATGCACTAGGAGCCACTCGGAAACACTCCAATCCCGAGTGTTTCCGAGCCTCCAAATGTTTCCGGCGCCCCCCCCCCCCTCCTCTGGCCACATGCAGTACTGCATACCATAGAAGTCACTGTGGATTGAATTATCCGAGTTTCTATTGACTTCTATGGGGAAACTCGCCTTGATATACGAGTGCTCTGGATTACAAGCATTCTTATGGAACAAATTATGCTCGTAATCCAAGGTTCCATTGTAGTTTTATTGCCGACAATATTTACTTTTTTCAGTGACAACTTCACTACCACCCCATTTCTTCTACCTCTTGTACTGATGTCCCAAGATGACAGGAAATGAAGGAAAATGGTACAATGGGGTCAGAGATGGGAAAAAATAAAAAATAACCTAAGGCTGAAGTCTAGCTGTAAGGAAAAAATAAATCCCCCCCACACACACGCGCAAAACTCGCTTTTCTGCTGGCAGGGACCATGTGACTGTACCCTAGACTAACAGAGCAAAAAAGGCAGTAGTTTAATAATGTGATTGTGTAATACCGACATATGCCCTGTCAATTCAAATGCGTATTATAATATAATTAGTCCACTTTCAGCTAATGTCAGCAAAGAAGTTAGAACTTAGTAAAAAATTACCAACTCATTTTTTAATATCATTCTCTGCAAGTAATCACCATAAAAAAATAAAAAAATATATTTTATCAAAAGACACTAATGTTTTCCCCCCTACACATTTATTGAATAAAACCGTGTCATTTTGTAACAGATGGATTTTACAACTTCCTGCCAGGCTACATGCAAATAACAGCAGCAGGAGTCAGAGCTTACCAAATCAGCTCAATCTTCAAGCATATTAGAACAATAATATGCTTGAAGCTTGCTGTAAAATACTTGCTCAATAATAAAACTCCCGATGACCATATTCACATATAATTTTATACAATTTTTTTTTTTTGTGAAATGGATATTGTTTTGGCTTTCATGTATAAATAGCTTTTTCCCTGCAAACAATGCACAAACCAATCAGTGCTAGTACTACGGCTGTACACAGTTCGATAACTCCTTAGGCAAGATCTAATGTTTTCTCTTTCATTAACCATTTCAGCCCCGGAAGAAACGGCACTGCGTTGTTTTAACTGACAATTGCACAGTCGTGCTACGTTGTACAAAAACTGACGTCCTTTTTTTCCCCACAAATAGACCTTTATTTTGGTGGTTTTGATCACCTCTGCATTTTGAGGAGGAGGAGGAGGAGGAGGAGGAGGAGGAGAAGAAGAGCGACAATTAAAAAAAATGTGTGTGTGTGTATATTATATATATATATATATATATATATATATTTATATATATATATATATATATATATATATATATATATATATATATATATATATATATATATATATATATATACACATACACACATACATATACATACACAAAAAATGTCTTCCTTAGTTTAGGCCGATATGTATTCTTCTACATATTCTTGGTAAAAAATTAAAAATCGCAATAAGGCTCCATGCACACTGAAGCTCAAAAAAGCTTTTTCTGGACGCCAGATTGCATTTGTACTAGCGTTTATGAGCGTTTTATAGCGTTAGCATTTATGGGTGTTTTTAATAAAAATACACAGAGGACACTCCAAACATCCCACAATGTATTCCAAACTCCCACAATGCATTGAAAAAATAGAACGCTGAACGCTAATTAACGCGCGTTCATGAGCGTTTGGCTTTTTTTGGCGGTGAAAAACGGCACTTTGAACGCAAATTTCTGGCGTTCAGAAAAAAGCCCATAAACTCCACTGCTCATTAAAGCTAAAAAACGTCCATGGACACATAGGCTAACATAGAGTGGAGTTTATAGGCTTTTAAAAAAAATGCCCACACTCCAATAAACTGCAGTTTATGAGCTTCAGTGTGCATGGAGCCTAAGCGTATAGTGATTTGTTTGCACAAAATAGGGGATGGATTAATGGCATTTTTATTATTATTTTTTTCTTTTTTTTTACTAGTAATGGCAGTGATCTGCAATTTTTCTTTCCTTGTTGTCTTATCAGTACATGTACACAGGGTCGTTTACAGTCGTTTCTAGGCAGTTGAGTTTTGAGGCTTTTTTGGAACGCAAAAAAATGGGTTCAGAAGCTGAGTTTAGAGGAATTTCAAGTGCCAAACACAGCATGTAAACGCGGAAAAACATAGGTTTTAAACGTGGGTTACTATCTGTCAAGTTAAATCGTTCAGGAGAGGTTGTAAAAACGTCCTGTGTACATGAAGCCTAAGCATCAGATATCAACAGATCATTACTAAACATGAAACTATGACGTATGAATGGTCAGTCCTCTTGCTTTAAGGCCTCGAACACCTAAATTCTGCTTACCAGAAGTTATGAATTTTTATCCGATATTGTTTTTTGCACACTTCCAGCCAAGCGATTAAAAACATGGATGCCAAAAAGGACAGCATGACAGCGCCACAACTAGAAGTTTAAAAAGACTTCAGTAATCTATCTCGAGAGATATTTCCCTTTTGCAGTATAATACAGGAAAAATGGTTTTCAAATTGAGAAAATTCTCAAATGTGTACCTTGCATGGTCCCATTCAAGTCAGTTTAATGAGCTTTCTAGAAGTAACACAGTGTAATAAAATGATTGACATTACTTATATGTGCATAGCTTATTGAATTGCAGAAATATTTCAGGAAATGTTCCCTCATAGGTATTGTCCAATAATGACATTTTGGAAACTGCCATTTAACTTTTTCCTATGAAATTCTTCTCTGAAAATCACATTTCAGCAGCTTTAAGCCAGCACCAGTGTAGGGCCTGGAAGCACACACTCCAATAGCTTCAACGTTGGCAGCCTTCCTTCTTTGAAGCCAAGTGAAGCTATCAATATTAGATTGCACCAGGACTTAATACACAAGGTTCTATACTCAGGTTGTAGAATGTCACTAGTGGACCCAGAGTATGAAAGGGAAGATGTAACTTGCAGCGATGAAGGTTAACCTCTTGGTGCGCACTCAGGTGGACCAATGGCGGGTGGTTAACAGCTGGCATAACTGATGAATGTTGAAAGGGTCAGGGTGGGTGCCAGCAGTATGCATAAACTTAGCAAAAGGTCAGGCACAGACTGATGAGCTTTAAAGGGTTAGTCCACCTTTTCTTAAAAAATAAAAAGTGAACACCCTTACACCCCTTACCCACCTCCAGCTGTAGTTGCCTCCATGCGGGATCAGCTGTCCATGTCCCCCACAGTCGGTGTAGTGGTCTGGGGATTTGATATCCCGCTTCCTCCCCTTCTTCCTGTAGGGCCTCCAGGACAGATCAGACTGATTCAGAATAATCAAAATCGGTCAAGTGTCGGCGCTGACCAATCAGAACAGCTCTGATTTATTCCAGGAAGAAAGAAGGAAAAGGTGAGGGATATCAAAGCATGGACCCGGGACTGTAGGGTGTTAGTTCATTTTTTCTGAAGACACAAACTTGCACCTTAAATATGCCCCCCCCCCCCCGCAACAGGAACCAATCCCAGGGCCGGTGGATCAATGTCAAGCTTTGCTGCCAGGCAATTTGGCAAGGGAGCCAGGGAAGGTATAGGGCAACATCATGCAAGTGCTGGGAAGCTGCATTCTGTTGCCAACCAGGATGCTTGGTAAGGAGAGGAGGAGTGCAGCAACCAGGACATAAGCTGCCATGTCTTGTTGCCTTTCAACTGGTACACGAGTGCCCACTGAGAAGGGAGAAAACCATAAAAACATCGAGGGCCATTTGGGAGACAGGGTAGTATGTATGCAGGCTGCCTAACTACCAGAAATGCATCATGTTCCTAATTAAAATGCTGTGGCAGGGGCTGATTTGTGTAAAGAAAAGTCAGCATATTAAAGCCACATCTAACTGCAGGCTTTGGAATGGAGAATCCTCCCTTCCTGTCGGAGGAGCCATTAGAATCAGAATTCTCTCTCCTATTCTGACTAAATATTAGATCATACAGTTCCCAAGAAAGTGCCCCGATTACTAAAACGCTTTTAAAAGCTTAATTAAAAAGATATACATTATACATATTTTGCCTCCTTTACCAGCAATTCCTGGAGTTTTAATGTAAAAACACCATGCAGTTGATTAAGCAAAACAAAAAGGTTTAGGAGTGTGTCTATGAGAAGGTTTGACCATTCTTCCTCTCGCTCCTCCATGTCTTTGGCACACTGCTTTGTGCACTGGAGTGCAGTCATGCTGGAACAGGAAGGGGCCATCCCCAAACTGTTCCCACCAAGTTGGGAGCATGAAATTATCCAAAATGTCTTGGTATACCGACTCCTTAAGATTTCCCTTCACTGGAACCAAGAGGCCAAGCCCAATCCCTGAAAAACAGCCCCACACAAATAAACCACCCCCCCCCCCCCATGATTTGGACCAGTGCACAAAGACATGGGTGAGCGAGTTTGGGGTAGAGGAACTTGCACAGTCCTCACCTCAACACCTTTGTATTGAATTCAAGTGGAGACTGCGAGCCAGGCCTTCTCTTCCACATCAGTGCCTGACCTCACAAATGCGCTTCTGGAAGAATAGTCAAACATTCCCATAGACACACTCCTTGTGGACGGCCTTCCTAGAAGAGTTGAAGCGGTTCTAGCTGCAAAGGGTGGGCCAACTCAATATTAAACCCTACAGACCAAGACTGGGATGCCATTAAAGTTCATGTGTGTGTAAAGGCAGGCGTCACAATACTTCTGGTAATATAGTGTACCGGTTTTAGGTGAAAAAATAAAAATAAAAAACAGACAAACATATAGATCCGTTTTAAATTACACAACTCCAGTTGTACAGTCTCACCCTTTAACTGGAATGTTTCACATATTTACCTAACCTAGCATCCTCAAC
>CM053030.1:386249467-386299414 GCA_028564925.1 Lithobates sylvaticus
GCTTCCTGCGCTACTCTGCATGCATCTCAATCTACCCGTGAGGCGCCAGCTGTCGGCGGTTGACGGGTAGATCACAGCGGACCCCAGATGCGGCTGAAACCGGCCCACACTGGCCATCAGCCCACTGGGAATCTCCCGATGGCCAGTCCATTCCTGAACGGCTCGGGCGGCTCTAGTCCTGCAAAGGGAATGGTGTTCCTGCTGTGAAAAAAGTGCAGGGACGCCGTTCCCACGTGTTCCCGCAGGACTCGAGCCCTGAGTCTCTGCATGTGTCACAGCTTCTCCTCTGCTGTTTATTTCAATTTCTAAGAACTACATATCCCATGGTACCTTGCTGCCTACAAGCAGTGATTCCTGTACTGTACTGATTCCTGTACTGACTCCACCACCTGAAACTCCTCCTCTCAGCACCTGTAGTTCAGAAGGCAGGCTCTGTGAAATGTGTGACATAGCAGTGCCTTCTCACAGGACATAGTGAATATGCATACCTCCCAACTTTCAGAGATAACAAAAACAGACACGTAGCACAGTGCATGTAGAAAAAAGACATACCCTTGCCACCCCCCGCCCCCCCCAACCCAAGTTATGTAGATCAAAAAAAATGGATGCACAAAAAATGATTGGTTTAACCAGAAGTGATTTTTTTTTTTCTCCACTATTATTTAACCGCTTCAGCCCCGGAAGATTTTACCCCCTTCCTGACCAGAGGACTTTTTGCGATTCGGCACTGCGTCCCTTTTACTGACAATTGCATGTTGTACTCAAAACAAAAATTTATGTCCTTCCCCCCCCCCCCAACCCCCCCCCCCCCCCCCCCCCCCCCCCAAATAGAGCTTTATTTTGGTGGTATTTGATCACCTCTGCGGTTTTTTATTTTTTGCGCTATAAACAAAAAAAGTTACGGTCGCCTAGGCAATCAGAAGCAGAAGTTCTCCTTCCTGAAGTCTCTGGGGCCAGTCACAGATTGCAGTGCCGCTGGCGCATGTGCAGTCGGCACCCGGCTGTGAAGCCGCAAGCTGTCACAGCTGGGTGCCCATAGTAGAGATGCCGGCGCTGCCAAGGGAGGACACGGGGAGACCGCAGTGAGTACACCGCTGGACCGTGGGACAGGTGAGTGGCTGTTTATCATGACCCCTGACCCTCTGTCTGGGCAGTGCTGATTGCCCCTGTGCTGATCACATGCAGTCCCCCCCCCCAAAAAAAAAAAAACTCTCTAACAATGCACACCAAACTGAGCATGTGCAGAGTTTCTCCTGGGGCTCTGTTCTATCAGGAGATGGATTGGGGACGATAAAAGAAGGGGAGGATCAGAGAAGACCGGATCAAACAGCCTTTTTACACAATGCAGAGGATTAACCCCTTAGGTTCCACAGTAAGTAGAACAAGCTTGCTTTACTGCATATACAGACTGATTTTACTGTTGTGGGTTTACTAATACTTTAAGGATGAGTACAAAAAATTCACTGTTCTTAGTACATCACAAATAAAATAAAAATGTATTTCTCTCTTCTGGGTACAGCTAATGCAGCATTCCTGGTCAGTCTCATCGCTCTCAATGGATCCTGGAAAGTTTTTGGAAGAATTTCCTCACTGGCTTGAAAAACTTTCCATTCGCTACCAGGGAAACATCATCGTCATTATTGACTCCATTGACCAAATAGAGGTAAGAACCAGTTGTTTTACAAAGTTGGATTATTTTCGTTTACAAACATTGCATACTATGATAAAAATGGAAATTATATTTGTTTTTCTCATAAGAACCCTGGTATTCGCTTTACAATTAGTTTTTTTTGTTGGTGACAGCGAGTCATGCAAAGGCTACTAACCAATCATTTATTTTATTCACAGCAACCAGAAAAGCATATGAAATGGCTCATTGATCCTTTACCAGTGAATGTACGAGTAATTGTCTCAGTGAATGTGGAAACTTGTCCTCAGGCATGGAGGTGAGTGAAGTCACTAATAACTCCTAAGGAATATCTTTGGTGAGCAAACTACTAATAAGTATCTGTTGGCATATTGTAACTCTTGCCTTTGGTATTCTCCAAAAGAATATCATATTTTTAAGATGGTAGCCTCACCCTGGAATAGGTTACTGCTTATACCCCATCACTTTATATACCATTTTTAAAATTTAAAATGAGATTCTATCTACTGTATATTTTTATCCTCTTCTCTACCATTGGCTGACTTAGATTTGCCACTCCGTTTGGTTTAGTGAAATTTCTTAATTTTCACAAGCACCAATAAAACACACATTAGAGAATAAAAAATAAATAATAGACCCTTCACCCTTCAAACTCTAAATTTTCTGCAAGTGGAGATTGAGTACTGTAGAAGTACCGTATAACACGCACCCCAATTTAATAGGGAAGTTTCAAATAAAGTTTTTTAAATAAAGCACTTTGAAGCTGCAGCCTGTTCTGTGCCCATCTGCAGCCTGTTCTGTGCCCATCTGCAGCCTGTTCTGTCCCCATCTGCAGCCTGTTCTGTCCCCATCTGCAGCCTGTTCTGTCCCCATCTGCAGCCTGTCTTGTGCCCACCTGCAGCCTGTCCTGTGCCCACCTGCAGCCTGTTCTGTGCCCACCTGCAGCCTGTTCTGTGCCCACCTGCAGCCTGTTCTGTCCCCATTTGCAGCCTGTTCTGTGCCCTTCTCCCCCATCAATGCAGCTCACTATCTCATTTGAAATCACCGAGCCATATCTGTTTCCTCGGCTCTCAGTCGGCAGTGACACACACAGTCCTGCCTCCGCCATCGGCATTGGACCAGCTCCTGTGATAGACAGACAGAACACTGGTCCAATGCCGGTGGCAGAGGTGAGACTGTGTGTGTGACGTGAGAGCCGAGTGGAGAGGAGATGACGGCTCAGTGATTTCCGGCGGTACTCGTTCCCCTCCGAGGTATGCTGTTGGCGTTTAACACATGTCCACTCTACTCTATGGTTGCCTAGGAGTAAACGGACACTTTTTCAAATCACTTAGTAAACGGACACTGCTGTCCATTTACACCAGACTACCCTCCGATCCAATCCGTCTTCCATTTTTATTAGTGTACCAGGTCAGACCCGGAGGTAGGCGGGTGTAAACAGATGCAAGAAAAACTGACAGACTGACACGATCGGATTGCCCGTGTGAAAGAGGCCACTTTCAGCTACTTAAATCTGCAAAATTTCAACTGTTACGTTTTACTGTTAGTAAAATTTTACATCTAGGTTTAAAATTGCACGCACTGCTAAAAACTAAGGTTAAATAGAAAATAGATGACACATGCTAGAAATGCTTTGTACTTTAACCACTTAATGACCGCCTGTACTGTATTGCGGTTGGGTGGCCGCTGTAGGCAAAGCAATGTACTGCTACATTGCTGCCTACTTCTGGGTTTAGAGTGCGCTCATGCGTGCCCCACGCCAACTTGTGATTGAACACAGCGGGAGCCTGTCAGCAAGTCCCGGCCAATGATTCACGGCCCGGACGTGCTGATCAGTGGTGTACATTCACAGCTGAGAGCTCTGGGTAAAAATTCAACACAGGGCTCTGTTCCCAGGGAGCGATCTGTCAGGTTTCTTATCCCTGCAAAGCAGGGATGAGAAATTGAGAGATCATTAGCAAAAAGCAGCACAAAATACACACATTACACAGCTAGGCACATATTTTCACCCCTTGATCTCCCTATATGTTAAACCCCTCCCAGCCAATGTCTTTAGTACAGTGACAGTGCATATTTTTAGCACTGATCACTGTAATACTGCCACTGGTGATGTCAGTGGCAGTTAGTCAGTTCCCCCCAGCAATTTATGAACACTTGATTTTTTTCAGAAATAATGTAATCAACATTTGATGGAATTTTTGTTGTGGCTATACCATGCTAATAGAACAGTGTTTTTCAAAATAACCAAGGCACAATGACTGCTGACACCCTTTAGAGCTTTAAGTGGTCGGGCAGTGATTCATTCAGTTGTTGCCTGCGCCTGGAAAAGCCACAGGTTTGTTTTAATGTATGCAGCTTAGTATGAGTGAATGTCAATGGGTCCATTATGTTTGTGCACAAATAAGGATTTGTTTTTGGGGGTGCTATTTTTCATTCACTGATATCAAGGTGGGTGATTCCGAGAAGACAGTACAAACACTTTTGATGAAAATTATGCAGAACACTTATTTTTCGTTTTTGCAATTTTTCTTTCATTTACAGGTTGTGGCCAACTCTTCATCTCGATCCATTAAACTCTAAAGATGTGAAAGCGCTTTTAAATCTTGAATGCAGTGGAGCCAGTATTGTATTGACCAAAGATCAGGTTAACTGCTTAACTCTTTTTATGTGTTTCTGTTCTATTGTTGCTGCTTATGTGCATAAGTCTGTTTACATCTCTGATATGTTTTACTGTATTTAGACAGGGGGGCTCTTTAAAAATAGGCATTTAAACTGCCTACTGCCCCTCCAACTGTTCATTTGCAAGTTAACATGGCCCCTGGTTAATGGCAGGACACACTGCAATCAGCAAGGCAGTTTCGCTGTAAAACGCACTTCTAGTGTATAGGACTGTGCCGCAACCACTTTGTAACTGTTTGCAATTCATGCAGTGTTGCGATTGAGGCTTTTAAAGGCTAAAACAGGAGTTTAGTAGGCAACCTATTGCCTCTGAGCCACCTGTCAAATTATTCTGAAAAGTATTCCACCACAGATTGCTTTTCAGCTGGAAGGTAATGATGGCTACGAGCCCTAATGAAAATATTAGAAATGAAAAAATTTAAACAGGCTGGATAAGTCAGAGTTGATTTGCCAGACTTGTTGCTACTTGAGATTTCTCTGTGGGCTGCTTAAAGTGGAACTTCACTCTAGTCAATCAACATTGGCTATTTGTAATCCTTATGTTGCTAGAATTTTTAAATACATAGGAAAGTATATCATAAACTTTTGTTTTCCATTTCTTCAGTTACATCCTGGTTTCCATTCCTAGGCAAATGATGTCATATATCCCAGGAGTCTTCAGGAAAGGAGGATGGGCTTTCTCAGCTAAGCACACCCTCCTGCATGCATGCCTGAACTAAGGGCAGATCGATTACAGGACGTAAATGCTACATGAATCATCTGCCCTTACTCAAGATGGCTACATCCGGAAATGCTAGGGGGTGTTTTTTTTTAAAGTGATTTCTCAGCGAAATAAAGCATGAAGACATTGCTTTGAATTTTAAAAAGGATTTAAAAGGTTTTTTGTTTTCTGGAACTTAGTAGCAGTGTAGTTATGCTAATGGTCTGTCTGCGGTGGGCAAGTTAATCTGACTAGCATGCTGGAATGCTTAGTGAGCACCAGAATTTACTTAGCGTGACCTGTTCTCAGTGAGGTCACCAAACATGGTACTGTGGAGTTGGTGATCGACCATTTTTTAGCATACAGGAGCATTGAATGGAAATTCCTTTGATCTTTTATGAGTGAATTGTGTTTTGTACCATTTTTTACAGGAAAGAAAACTGGAAAAGCACTGTCGGTCTGCCACACCCTGCAATCCCTTATATGTTACTTTGCTGGCTAGATTTCTCATTTGGTATGTTAAAGAGGACTTTGGTCACTTCACTGATCTCTTTCTACCTAATTGGTCTTTTTAGACACAATCAACATGTGCAAAGAACTGGAACATCAAATTCTAGGCATAATTTTAATACCTTACATAAATGCACAGTTAAGATTTGATCTTAAGGAAAATAACTTTCAGGAGAGGCTAATGTATGATAAAGGTTAATTTACTAATAGGTATTTTGCTATTAAAAAAGGTTGCACAAAAATATATAATCCTTTGGATTTCAGTATTATCTGTATGCAAATGATACCCAAATTGGTCTTTCTGCTGGTATCCTGTCCTTTATTCTGAAAAACGTGACTGCATGCCTTGCTGCTGTTTTTGATTGTATGTCCTCCTGCTGCTTAAAATGTAAAGTGGATAATACTAAAGTGGTTATCATTCCTATTTTTCTCAACTCCTCAAGCTTGCTGCTTGGGGAATAATTTTGGCACTGAAGTCTCATTCTCTCCACTCATTCATGCTTTAACAACTGCCTTTCATCTTTGGCTAAGGAATATTCGATCTGCTCTTTTTATCATGCATGATACATCTAAAGTACTGGTGCATGTTCTAATTTTTTGCCATCTTGACTAATGCAGTACTTTCTTTTCGTCTCTTATCTAGTAAATGGATTGGACTCTTTTCAGTATGTTTTGAACACTTCAGACCAGCTCAGCAACTGCTGTTTTCACTCAGTGATTTCTGCTCCTTTCTTTAGTTTCTGCACTGGCTCTCCACTATCCACATAGTACAATTAGTAATCCATCTTCTAATATGTAAAGCCCCAACAGTCTGGCCCTTCTTTATTTTCAAGTATATAGGCATTCAGAATGTCTGCTGCACCGATAAGCTTCTTTCTTGCTTTCAGGTCCTCTCATTTGGAGCTCCCCTTCTGCCGTGGGTCATCAATCATTCACTATCTTTCCAAAACTTTGAATGCATTAATATTTTCCTAAATAAATATAACCTCAATTTACAATGACATCATCCCCCTTCCAAAATCTATACTTTGATAGAAAAAACCTGTGTATATAGAAAACTCTTCTTACGTGCTTCTGACCTTCTAGTTTTTCTTCAAGCTGCTTTTTCAGTCCCATTTGCCTTTACTTCTATAGGGAAAAAGCAGTTTTCACGCAAACAAGCACCCATGTTCACAATGACGTTGCAATATAAAGCTTGAATCTGGCTAAATGTTGTACTTGCTCAGCTTAAACAGTTGTACTCTTTTCTCTCCATTTTATCCAAAAAGATAATGCAGCAGAATGTTGATGTCTAGCTACGTTGTAGTATCTAAAGTCAACACTTGTAGCCCAACTAATATCCATTCCTGATTTGGCTTAAGCCAAGTGGGGACAATGCAAGAATAATGCTTGTACAGCAACAGGTGCAGCAGGTATATCCTCGTTTGAACCCTCACACAACGCTGTCTACAGACAAACTAAGGGATATGTACTGGGAACCTCCCTCATAAAAACCTCTCTGAAGACCATTTAGTATGTTAACTCATGTATTTATCACACTGACTGGGCCTCTTCCATTAACAACCCGGTATGGGGTAATTCCCATGTTCCTGAATTCCGTGCAATACCCAGCGTTGGCTATTGGTCTTCCAGGGGTCTTAAGTTTTTGCATCAATTAATTCAGAAGGATTTTCCTACAACACAGAGTTTAGGGTTCCAACAGAAACAATCCAACAGACCCCTGTTAGAAAAAACTGTTACTAGCCTCAGCAGAGACCAAACAAATATCTGGGTACTATTTGGAACCTCTTAACAAAAGGTGGATTTCTTTCCCCCAGAGGTAGATCTAAATGGTATAAAGTAATTCCTCCTGCTCTCTGAAGAAGAATGGGAAGATTTTGAAGAAACATATACTGTATGACATCAGTAATAAAGATATACTTATACAACTTAAGCTGTTTCATCAAATATATTATACGCCCTAACATATGTATATCCTAGGGATTAGACACATTCCTCTATGTTTTTGCTTACATGGTCAAGACTTCTTTCATGCCTTGTGGTTGTGTCCCTGGATACAAAGATTTTGGGCACAAGTATGTGAATTTCTCAAGTCAGCTGTAGGTCTCCAAAACGCTCAGTGTCCTAAGGTCTATCTGCTGGAGGACATACCAGTTAGCTTTCATACCAAAAAAGCTACTGCATATACTGACCTTTTGCACCAAAAAGAGTATTTTAACCACCTCCAGTCCAGCCTTTTATAATGGTACAGCTGAGCAGGAGCACCATTATCCTGGATGTACGTCATTTGATGTCCTCCCACTTGCATGCCTCGTGCGCACACTAGGGGCTGCGCAGCATCGCAATCTGTGACCCTCTGTGTTCAATGGGCACAGCAGAACACAGATCATTGTACCAGGCTAGCCTTGGTATCATGTGATCGCTGTGACCAATCACAGCGATCACATGTTGTACACAATGGCTTTCTTTCATAGCCATTCATTGTGTACTATTTTGATCTCTGTGATTGGTCACAGAGATCACATGGTACAGGGTCAGTCCCAGCACACCTGTAGGATGTGATAGATGTGGCCAATCACAGCTATTACAATTGTACACAATGGCACATGAATGGATGTCTGTCATAAAAATGATTGCTTATATAGTGATCACCACTATGATTTTTTTTTTATTTTTTACATACTGCCACCAGTCAGTGTCCCTGATTACCACCACATTAGTCATATGGTGATGCTGTAGTGCTCTGGTGGCAGTATGGACTTGGTTGGACTTGATGGACTTGTGTCTTTTTTCAACCTCACCTACTATGTAACTATGTATGTAAAAAGAAAACAAAATGTGAAACAAATTTTATTTTATTTCCTAATTTTCCAAACAATTGTGACAAAAACTTACAACTTAAAAAAACTTGCCATGCCTCTTACTAAATACTCATGGGGGGGTCTACTTTCCAAAAAGGGGTTATTTTGGAGGGTATATGTACTGTCCTGGCATTTTAGGTCTCAAGAAATTAGAGCCCCTCAGTACATCAAGACTACTCAATTATCATAGATTGTAGACTCTATAATCTCTATAATAACACACAGCTTTGACCTTTAATTTTTGGAAATAATCTCTTGCTGCACAATGCTTGAAATGTGTCCTTGAAATGTAGATATTATTTTTATGCAGGGCTGGGATTATGGGAAACATTACGGACACTTTGCAGCAATGTTTGCAGTGCCAGGATACAGTGTCACTATACAGACTTGGGCTTCGATCTGTGCAAGAGTTTATGTCAAGTACAAAAGAGAAGAACTACATGAGAGAGGTAAGATCATAAAGGATTCCAGATAAACTACAGTATCTCACAGAAGTGAGTACACCCCTCACTTTTTTGTAAAAACAAATTATTATATCTTTTTATGTTTATATGACAACACAGAAGTAACACTTTGCTTCAGTGTAAAGTAGTGAGTGAACAGCTTAGATAACAATGTAGATTTGCTGTCCCCTCAAAATAACTCAACACACAGCCATTAATGTTTAAACTGCTGGCAACAAAAGTGAGTACACCCCTAAGTGAAAATGTCCAAATTTGACCCAAAGTGTCAAACCATTATTTTCCAGGACTGCCTTAACCCTCTTGGGCATGGAGTTTACCAGAGCTTCACAGGTTGCCACTGGAGTCCTCTTCCACTCATTCATGACGACATCACAGAGTTGGTGGATGTTCGAGACCTTGCGCTCCTCCACCTTCCGTTTGAGGATGCCCTAAAGATGCTCAATAGGGTTTAGGTCTGGAGACATGCTTGGCCAGTCCATCACCTTTACCCTCAGCTTCTTTAGCAAGGCAGTGGTCGTCTTGGGGATTTGTTGGGGTCATTATCATGTCGAAATTCTGCCCTGCGGCCCAGTCTCCACATGTATTTCAGTATGTCACAGTAAATGTTGGCATTCATGGTTCCCTCAATGAACTGTAGCACTCATGCAGCCCCTTGTAGAACATGTAGCACTCATGCAGCCCCAGACCATGACACTCCCACCACCATGCTTGACTGTAGGCAAGACACACTTGTCTTTGTACTCTTTTACTGGTTGCGGCTACAATGAGAATTCATCATCAATGTAAAAGCGATTTATCAAAGTTTGGAGGAAAGAAAGATGCAATCCAGGGGGACCATATTTTCTCTAACTTGTGGGGATTATCACAAAGAATTGCAGCAAGTGTTTTTGTTGTAGACATGTACCAGTTCATTTTATTTTTATCTGATGAGGGGTGTGGTATAGAGGACCACCAAGCTTTTGCTAAAGTGAATAAAAATGTTAAGAGATGGAATTGATTATTTGTGAAAATTTTAGGTATTAGATTTAGTAAGGCTTTTTGTGGATTTTTGGGAAGCTTCCCAAACAAGGTAAAGATTATTCGGTAAATATCAGTGCAGAACTGTTTTATTTTAGGACAATCCCACCATATATGTAAGAGGGTACCAGTACTTAAGAAACCTCCTAAGCCACTTATCAGAAACTACTGAATTAAATTTGGCTAAGCGTTGGGGAACCAAATAACATCTCATTAATAATTTATAGTTGGATTCCACTGCGGCTGTGTTGATAGAACAGTGAGTTGTGGCGTACCAAATTTGTTTTTCAATCTTTATCTGCTTTAGGTTTGTTTACCAAGATCATTTTCCCATTTAGTCATATATGAATGAGATAGAGGTGTCCTTTTTTTTCAAATATAGATAAATATATCATTGAGAGAAGCCCCTTAGTGTTAGGATCATGTTTTACAGAAGTGGTCAAAGTGGGTAAGGGTTTTTAGACCTGAAGATGATCCTATTGTTTGGGTTACAAAATGTTTAATTTGGCAGTATCTGGAGTTTTCTTGATAGGGCAAGTTATGTGTTTGTTTTATGGAGGAAAGACTCAATACTCCATTGGAAGATATCAGATCTTATATTTTATAAATATTGTTAGAAGTCCACCATTTGAATTGTAGGGGTTCATGGAATCCCGGTAGAAACATTGAGTTACGTATACTTGGTAATGGGGGAGTGTATGGGGACATAAGGTTTCCACTAAATTTGTAAGTATCCCATAGTGTATACTTATCTTTGTTATGGAAAGAATGTATATAAAAGCAAATGGCTAACGAGAGCAGAAGATAACCTATTTAGGCAAACAGCCATTGTTGTAGCAAGGTCCCAATACTTTTTAATGTCCTCAGTAAAGTGCAAAAAAATCCTGGCTAGAGAGATAGTACTTGGTAGGCTTCCTAAACAATTATTCTATTGTATAATACTATGCATGCTGTGTTATTTGCACCAATCCTTTGTTTAAAGGTGGCTGTAGACCTAGCATTATTTTCGGTACTTGTGTCGATGGGCATTGGCAGATAATACCAGAGTTCCTCAGCGACCAGTATGAGAGGAAACAGCAGTGGGCTGTAGAGAATCCGTTCAGCCAACTGCTCCTGTTTACTGGTAAACTGGAGCTGGAGCACTCCCTTCTGCCACCTTCATAGACATGAAAGGGGTAATAATCAGTGTTTTATCCAAGTGTGCATGTGATTATGAAAATCTGTGAGGGGAAAAAAAAGAAATATGGAGGCTACTGTTACTGACTTTTTTCTGACATAGACAGTTCCTTGTAGTCATATCTGGTCTACTGGCTTCAGTACTTTCTAAGTCAGTGACCTGAAATATGCCAGTGATACATAGGAAGTGAGACAAAGGTGTTTTTAAACCACTTAAATAAGTGAGATACTCTTTTGAGATGTTAGACTTCTGTATGTCTATGTGTGTTGGATGGACTTTTGTAACTTTTCATTTTCTTTCTCGTAAATTGAGGGGTACAGATAGATTATATCTCCACCTACAGGATGTATGGACACTGGTACACAGAACAATTGTAAGCCAGCCCCTGTATAACTCCTACTTTACTCAGCATTCCTTGTTTTTTCCTAGTGTCTTTAGAGATTGGATGCCTTTTTGTTTCAGCTGTGCTGAAAAAAAGTCAGACTATTTTTTGCAAGCCTTCTTTTATTTAATGAAATTGTTTTCACTGTGGCTTCAGTCAAGATTCCTTGCTGCACTGCTGCTTGAGCTGGTCTCTATATAATGGCGTTTCCTCAGCCTAATTTTGAGGCTGTACCCAGACCCCGCTGAAATGTTTGTGCTGAGCTAGCCTTGAATGTGACCTTCAGGCATTGAGTTTCACATGGTGGTGCTTTCCAGACCTGAGTGTACTGTGTTAGTAGCAGTATTTTTTTTCAGTGTCCAGAGCCATGGCACAGACCAAGGTATGACCCTAACTCTGAACACTCACTTGGGGGGAGCTACCCCACTGTTTACACTACTGAGTGCCTTTCAGTTCTCCAGCCACAACCAGTTTTACCACAGTAAGGGTGAGGGACTGCGTGCTGACATCATCCACTGGGTGGATCGACGCACATGTGCTCTGTGCTCTCTTTTTCAACATTCAGTCTAGAGGACGCACCACTCAGCCTGCTGATTAGAAGGTACCAGCGCTTGTAGAACCTGAAAACCCTATTGTTAAAGGGTTGTTGTTATTGGAGCCTTTTTCATCCATATTGGTTGAGGCAGAGTCCTCCCTCATGTCCATGGGACATGTCAGGACTTTTTGGCCATGTGCGCTCATTTATTGGGGCACTCTGCCCTCAGAAGCTCTAAAGCCCCATACACATGGTCGGAAAATCCGACCACCAAATCCATCGGATTTGGTCCGACGGATTTATTCCGACACTGGTGTTGCATACACACGGTCGGACAAAGTTGTCGGAAAATCCGATCATTCTGAACGTGGTGACGTTTGTTGCCTACGACGGGACTACGTAGAGTAAAAGGAGGAGGTAGTGGCGCGCAAAATTACACTAAATATTAAAAGACAAAAGGTAGCAGGTCATAAACATAAATAACTAATAAAAACTCCGGGTATATAAAATGGTATGTAATAAAACAAGCAAAGGTGCATAGGGTGGTGTGATAAAACCAAATCGTGTGATAAAACAATCCTGGTTAAAAATGCATCATAAAAGTCGCATTGTGTGACTGCATAAAAAACATTGCATCCAAATACGTGTAAAAAAACAGTGATGAGATATATAAAAGAACGTGATAGAAATATTTAGACGCATAAGTTATGCATCCAAGGATGTGAAAGAGGGAGTGATCCAAGCGGATAAAAACAATGTATCGTATACGTGATACAAAATATAGTAATATAAAGTGCAAAACAGCAGAGGAGACTGCGGGGTCTCATATATAGAAAATGATTAGTAGCAAAACCGTGCAAACTTAATCAAAATGAAGAACTAAAAGGAATGGTGAGTTGCGATTAATAAATCGCACAGTGTAGGAGTCCAAGTAAAAAGTCCATGTATGGCATAAGTGCAAAGTGATTTTAATATCTTCTATCCAACAGGTGGCAGGCTATTAGTGCTGAGGTTTCAGTGGTGATCAGGGATCGTCTATAAGCGGTGTTCCGTGTATATCTCTCGTGAGGTCCTAAAGGGGATATGGGTGACCCCTTACCTTACAGCTGTAAGGTTACAGCAGTGTGATATGGGTCTTTGTGGTCATACGGGACCGTCCTCCCTGGGGTGTCTTTACGGTATTCTCAATGCCTTTTCCCTTTCAGCTTTCCTCCTTGATCCAGGCAGGGGCAGGTGGGGGGGGGGGGGTTTGGGGGGGGCTTTCACCTCAATGTGCACATAAAATAAGATAGCCTCATAGTGTAGTATGTAAATCATAAAAAGGTATTTTATTGCAATTGAAATAGTAAACAGATAAAAGATGGGTACTCACATTCAGCCAGTGAGTACACAGACAGGGTATAAACGAGCCTCGAGCTCGTCGGCGTCAGCCAATCTGAACAAGTAAGTGTATAATAAAGGCCTAGGTGTATACACTACTCAGCGCTGGGTGCGTCCACACACTAATAACAACAGCAGACCTATTGCATCAATATAAATAATTATATAAATAGATAAATATTTATATAAATAAGCAAATAGTTTACATAAATATGTAAACAATTTACACTAAGCAGCTGTTTAAAAATACACAAATATAGAGGATGATAGTAAAGAATAAAAACAGATGAACCTGTAAAATAAAATACTATAACAGCGCTGTAAAGACGTATAAGATAATAAAATCTTTCCGTGACCAGTCCTGAGACTGTAAAAGTTAGTGAGTAGATGATATAGTAATAAATAGTCAATAATAGTCCTTTAGGTGTATTTGAGTGAGCCTGTGAACAGTTCAAATTCAGTGACTTTTCGTGTGGTTGTACTTCAGGTGTCTATCCAAGCACCGTTTAATCCCTTAGAATTTTCCACCACGTGAGGCACGCTCCCCTCAGGGGGTTAAACTCACCAGAGATATAAAATAAGACCGCCTTAAGATATTGTTATCACCAGGGTACACACTGTATAAGTCTCGTCATAAGATCCAATAATCTGAGCCGGCCAGGTCACTTCCTCAGCAATATACACCACCAGGGTATCAGTATAACATCAGGGGTTCAGGGGTTCACAATATCATCACCAGAAAAAATGGAGAGAGTGGCACATATAGTGTAATTCCATTTTTTTATTTCAAAGGTTAAAAGTAGACATCCCTATACATCCCCCTTAAGTCATCTACGTACATCAATCATTCTTTATAAACAGCATATATGAAGTTCTTAGACTTGCGTTTTGTGTTGTCAGCATCCAGTGGCTGTATCACATCAGCCGCTGCACTTCCTTCGGTTCGGCTGCGTGTCTTTGCTGACACTTGCGTCACTTCCGGGTCGGTGGTCAGCGGCGGTGGAGCGCAGTCGTCACTTCCGGTCGAGCGTCGTGTAGGCCACGCCCTTAGCCTGGCCTACACGACGCTCGACCGGAAGTGACGACTGCGCTCCACCGCCGCTGACCACCGACCCGGAAGTGACGCAAGTGTCAGCAAAGACACGCAGCCGAACCGAAGGAAGTGCAGCGGCTGATGTGATACAGCCACTGGATGCTGACAACACAAAACGCAAGTCTAAGAACTTCATATATGCTGTTTATAAAGAATGATTGATGTACGTAGATGACTTAAGGGGGATGTATAGGGATGTCTACTTTTAACCTTTGAAATAAAAAAATGGAATTACACTATATGTGCCACTCTCTCCATTTTTTCTGGTGATGATATTGTGAACCCCTGAACCCCTGATGTTATACTGATACCCTGGTGGTGTATATTGCTGAGGAAGTGACCTGGCCGGCTCAGATTATTGGATCTTATGACGAGGCTTATACAGTGTGTACCCTGGTGATAACAATATCTTAAGGCTGTCTTATTTTATATCTCTGGTGAGTTTAACCCCCTGAGGGGAGCGTGCCTCACGTGGTGGAAAATTCTAAGGGATTAAACGGTGCTTGGATAGACACCTGAAGTACAACCACACGAAAAGTCACTGAATTTGAACTGTTCACAGGCTCACTCAAATACACCTAAAGGACTATTATTGACTATTTATTACTATATCATCTACTCACTAACTTTTGCAGTCTCAGGACTGGTCACGGAAAGATTTTATTATCTTATACGTCTTTACAGCGCTGTTTTAGTATTTTATTTTACAGGTTCATCTGTTTTTATTCTTTACTATCATCCTCTATATCAGAGAAGCCCCTTAGTGTTAGGATCATGTTTACAGAAGTGGTCAAAGTGGGTAAGGGTTTTTACAGAAGTGGTCAAAGTGGGTAAGGGTTTTTAGACCTGAAGATGATTCTATTGTTTGGGTTACAAAATATTTTAATTTGGCAGTATCTGGAGTTTCAATACTTTTTAATGTCCTCAGCAAAGTGCAAAAAATCCTGGCTAGAGAGATAGTACTTGGTAGGCTTCCTAAACAATTATTATATTGTATAATACTATGCATGCTGTGTTATTTGCACCAATCCTTTGTTTAAAGGTGGCTGTAGAGCTAGCATTGTTTTCGCTACTTGTGTCGATGGGCATTGGCAGATAATACCAGAGTTCCTCAGCGACCAGTATGAGAGGAAACAGCAGTGGGCTGTAGAGAATCCGTTCAGCCAACTGCTCTTGTTTACTGGTAAACTGGAGCTGGAGCACTCCCTTCTGCCACCTTCATAGACATGAAAGGGGTAATAATCAGTGTTTTATCCAAGTGTGCATGTGATTATGAAAATCTGTGAGGGGAAAAAAAAGAACTCCTCACAGCAACTGGGTCATGCCTGCACTTTTCAAATATGGAGGCTACTGTTACTGACTTTTTTCTGACATAGACAGTTCCTTGTAGTCATATCTGGTCTACTGGCTTTAATACTTTCTAAGTCAGTGACCTGGAATATGCCAGTGATACATAGGAAGTGACACAAAGGTGTTTTAAACCACTTAAATAAGTGAGATACTCTTTTGAGATGTCAGACTTCTGTATGTCTATGTGTGTTGGATGGACTTTTGTAACTTGTCATTTTCTTTCTCGTTCATTGAGGGGTACAGATAGATTATATCTCCACCTACAGGATGTATGGACACTGGCAAACAGAACAATTGTAAGCCAGCCCCTGTATAACTCCTACTTTACTCAGCATTCCTTTTTTTTCCCTAGTGTCTTTAGAGATTGGATGCCTTTTGTTTCAGCTGTGCTGAAAAAAAGTCAGACTATTTTTTGCAAGCCTTCTTTTATTTAATGAAATTGTTTTCACTGTGGCTTCAGTCAAGATTCCTTGCTGCACTGCTGCTTGAGCTGGTCTCTATATAATGACGTTTCCTCAGGCTAATTTTGAGGCTGTACCCAGACTCCGCTGAAATGTTTGTGCTGAGCTAGCCTTGAATGTGACCTTCAGGCATTGAGTTTCACATGGTGGTGCTTTCCAGACCTGAGTGTACTGTGTTAGTAGCAGTATTTTTTTTCAGTGTCCAGAGCCATGGCACAGACCAAGGTATGACCCTAACTCTGAACACTCACTTGGGGGGAGTTACCCCACTGTTTACACTACTGAGTGCCTTTCAGTTCTCCAGCCACAACCAGTTTTACCACAGTAAGGGTGAGGGACTGCGTGCTGACATCATCCACTGGGTGGATCGACGCACATGTGCTCTGTGCTCTCTTTTTCAACATTCAGTCTAGATAGATTAGATTAGAAGGTACCAGCGCTTGTAGAACCTGAAAACCCTATTGTTAAAGGGTTGTTATTATTGGAGCCTTTTTCATCCATATTGGTTGAGGCCGAGTCCTCCCTCATGTCCATGGGACATGTCAGGACTTTTTGGCCATGTGCGCTCATTTATTGGGGCACTCTGCCCTCAGAAGCTCTTAGAGTACTCCTGCATCTTCCCTTGCAGAGTCGGCCTCTCACTATTAAAGCTGGCCCCCTGTCACCCTATCTGACTCAGATTCAGAGTCCTAGCAGTTTGTCTCTAAAAAACGGTTTTGAGGCACCACAGTCTCCTGCCATCACTTCAAACTTATTTTTTATTTTTTTATACCTACTTGAGGAAATGGGTACTACACTGCATCTGAAGTATCGGCCTACTGTTCCAACCATTGGGTCTTTTAGAGCTTTTACAGCTGCAAACACCTTTCCACTACATGCAGAAAAATGGAGGCCACAGTACACCAGAGGGATCACTGACATCCATCCTTAGTCATAGACTAAGCCCTATTGGATGAAACATGTTATTAATTTCAATGCCTTTGGATGTTCCATACACTAAACGTGGATGTCAGCGATCCCTCTGGTATGTGGCAGCCTCCTTTTTTCTGCACCTAGTCTGAGAGAGTTCAGCAACCATGGTTTAAATGGCAGAAGAGAGAAGCAGCTTGGGGCAGAGTATTTCATATTTAACCTTTCCACTACACTCGCTATTTGAGCAAATGTCTGGGGCTGTCATGAAGATCCTGCTAGAAACCTGAACCCTGGCCCACGGGCGCCACTGCGCATGCGCGCCGGTGCGCGTGCACGTGTGCGGCCGCGCACGGGCACGCGCACAGGTAGACAGGTGCGCGCTCTTGTTGGCGCCAGGTAGCCTATTTAAATCCGGCCAGAGCAGACGGTCCCGCTGTCTGCTCTACAGCGTTGTGGTGATAGTAACCTGATCCTGATACCTCTGTCCTGTATTGACCCGGTCTGCCTGTGACCATTCTTCTATCCGCCTGTACCCGACCTTGGCTTGTTTGTGACCATCCTTCTGCTAAATCATCTTGTACCTTGCTGCCAGCCTGATATCCTACCCGGCCTGTTCTGATGACCCAGCTTACCTGCACTGATCCAGTCTGCTCTGAAGTCCTGTTTGCTTTGCTGAACCAGCTTACCTGTACTGATCCGGCCTGCTCTGAAGTCCTGTTTGCTTTGCTGAACCAGCTTATCTGTACTGATCCGGCCTGCTCTGAAGTCCTGTTTGCTTTGCTGAACCAGCTTACCTTTACTGATCCGGCCTGCTCTGAAGTCCTGTTTGCTTCGCTGAACCAGCTTACCTGTACTGACCCGGTCTGCTCTGAGGTCCTCTCTGCTGTGCTGAACCAGCTTACCTGTACTGACCCGGTCCGCTCTGAGGTCCTGTCTGCTTTGCTGAACCAGCTTACCTGTACTGATCCGGTCCGCTCTGAGGCCCTGTCTGCCTTGCTGAGCCAGCCTGTCCATCCAGTTCCAGCCTGCTCTGCTATCCAGTCTGCTGTGCTGATCCTGCCTGTCCATCCAGATCCAGCCTGCTCTGCTATCCAGTCTGCTGTGCTGATCCTGCCTGTCCATCCAGATCCAGCCTGCTCTGCTATCCAGTCTGCTGTGCTGATCCTGCCTGTCCATCCAGATCCAGCCTGCTCTGCTATCCAGTCTGCTGTGCTGATCCTGCCTGTCCATCCAGATCCAGCCTGCTCTGCTATCCAGTCTGCTGTGCTGATCCTGCCTGTCCATCCAGTTCCAGCCTGCTCTGCTATCCAGTCTGCTGTGCTGATCCAGTTACCCACCTTGTCCGCTGAGTTGACCCTGCGTCGCTCCACCGGTCTGTTGATCCTGCCAGGCACCCGTGCTCCTCCTCACTCCTGGGTCTCCTGTCACCCTACCAGGGAACCAGGAGTGGGAGACGCAAGGGAGGTCTCTCTCTGCAAACTCGGGCTCGCACCACCAGGTACGTGACAGGGGCCTTGCGAATCTAAATCTTTGCCATACATACAAATGCTCTGGCTGGTTTCTGGGATGCTGCCTTTTCATCCAAGCAGTATCTGAATTAATGAACCTTTGAGGGATGTTGTCTCCTTGGCCCTGCTCCTGACACTGTAATTAGCAATTGCCACATGTAGACAGAGTGTGCATCTGCCTCAATGCAACAGTTCTTGCAGAAGGGTTGGATGAGTATCACCCTTCTCCATCTACTTCAGCAGTAGGTTCTTGTAGGCCTTCAGAGCTTGACTTACACTGAGGCCTAAGGGTTTGATGCTAGAGGTCTGCTGACTCCTCTAAATGAAGTTACACATCCACTTCAATGAGTATGGCGTTGAGTGTGCATCTGGATGGGTGATCCTGAATTGCAGACAGCTCCCAGTTCCTACTTGTGGACCTTTCAGTAGCTGTTGCCCACCCCTCATTTGGACTGCTTTTGGAGGCCCTGACTATATCTGAATTCCCGTGTCAGTCAGCGGACAAGAAAGAAAATAAGATTTTTGTACACAGCCATGCAGTGTGAGTGCTGGCAAGTATTTTTTGCTATGTATGAACATTTCTTTATGCTGTGTATGCTTGGCTTTATATTTTCCTGTGTCTTTTCTACAGATTCTTTGCCTTATCAGTGTCAGCCACAATGGTGTGAGTGAATGTGAACTGACAGAGCTGTGCACAGGATTAACTTGGCCAATATTAAGTTTTCTGGTGTACCACCTTCATAAAATGGTTGTGTTAAGATACAGCTGTGGTCTGCTCCAGTTTCAGCACTTACAGGTAATGAATGTACATAGTTTTTGTTTGCTAGAATGTAGTTAAAATATCGTTTAATGATCCTATATAGAAGCAACATTTTATCTAACTAGGATTATAGGGCATATTTAAATACATTTTTTGTTAACCCAACAAAAGTGTTTGTTAACCCAACAAAAAAAAAAATATACAGATCCTTAAAGTAGATCACACAGCACAGTGCCCCCTTTTAAACTGTCTGTGTTGGTACAATTGTCACTGCCAGCCCCTCTAGCACACTATGTAAGTAGTTTTTTTAAAAAAAGTGTCCGCGAGTCATGTGACCGGCCAGAAGACAACTCAAATTCGGAAATTTAGAATGCTCGTTTTTGAAAACTACTTACATAGTGTGCTATGCCAGCCTCTAATAGAGGGGCTGGCAGTCAATTGTACCGTTTTCTAAAAAGAATAGCGGCGGGGGGGGGGGTAGGGCGGGCGGAGACATACACAGAGAGGGAGATGACAGGCAGGAAGGAGGGGGTGAGGGGGGAAAGAGGGGACAGCAGCGTATGATGAAGGGACGTACTCAGGCCTGAGCAGCCGTTTTTCGTGATCAGTTTAGAGAGTGGATACAGGAAGTGGCAGGTTCAGGGAGTTTTTTTTTTACAGTTTAGAGGGGGACAGATTACACAGCACAAGCACAAGTACTGTGCTGTGTAATCTGCTTTAAGGGACCTGGATCTGTATCCTGTCTTATATAAATGGGTTAACAAACCCTTTAAAGAGGAAGTAAACCCTGATGGGTTTACTTCCTCTTTGTTTCCCTGCAAAGGTAAAGCATAATGGGCTACTATGCATCACATAGTAGCCCATTATGTGTCACTTACCTGACACAGGAGCCAGCGATGTCACCGCTGTCCCGTCTTCCACGGAGCGTCCATCTTCTTTCCAGGTATCGTGGCTCTGGCGCTGTGATTGGCCGGACCCGCGATGACGTCACTCCTGCGCATGCGCACAGGAGCCGCCACTAACGGCATATCGCCGTTAGCACCAGCATGCTCAGTGCGCCTGCGCGCTTCTGTCTACGGCGCATGCCGTGTAGGTTTAGGAGATATTTCTTGGACCTACAGGTAAGCCTTAATCTAGGCTTACCTGTAGGTCAAAGTGGTCTGAAAGGGTTTACAACCACTTTAACCCTAGTATTCCTCATAAAGATGAACTTGGATGTGGTTTGCATATTCTATGGGGCCAAAATCATGCTGAAATTGCACCAAACTAGTACAGGAACCTTTGTTGAAAATCACGCAGTGCTGAGTTGCATTGAGGCGAACAGGCACTATTTAAAACAATGTGATTTCCATTGTCGTGCGATTCTGTGCGACTCAAGTCACATCTGAAATCACACTAGTGCTAATGGAGCCTAAAAATAAGCTGTATTTGCTCATTGACACAAGCTCAAAGATTGCCAGCACAGAAAAGAACCCTCCTTCAACACCCTTAGCAGAGTGTAAAGCAGGACACAGGTCAGTTTCCATAAAGTCCGAGGGCTTACATTTCTGCTCTGACAAAGGGAGGATATGGCTAACTAAAGTGTAAAATAAAATAATACACACATATCCGTGAGGGTTACAGCTGTATGCTTACAAATCGCACACAGGCTAACTAAATCGAATAAAATGGTCAGTAGTATGCACCCATTATCCAAGATAAGATAAGGCATGTTTGAATATATATATCTAAAGGAAATGCATGTATAATGTAGAGCTGACAGTGCATCATACTTTATGTTTTGTCTCCTAGGCAGGAGAGGCTGTGAGAATGGAATATATGCAAGGAGGTCAAAATATTGTTTCAGAGTACAGAGAGAAACTTGTGCAATACTTCACCGTACAACTAAGGTATTGTATGTATACCCGCTTTACTTTAAAGTTTATTTTTTGTGTATGTAGGATATTTTTTTATTATTTTAATTTTAAATTCCTGTATTATGTCTTTATGCCTTTGAAACTGCATTACTGAGGTGTGTTTATGAATGTAGTGAGAACGTGGAGGTGTTTTAAAAGAGACTTATAGCGGAGTTCCAGTCATTTTTATAAATTAAAAGTCAAGACAATAAGTGTAGCTGCTGACTTTTAATAAACAGCCACTTACCTGTCCCATGATCCAGCGGTGCTCTCAACCGCGCTGTGTTCTCCCAGTGTCGTCCCTCGGGGGAAGGGTTCAGTCGGCAGAGTCATACTCAAAGAGTGCCTGTCCCACTTCAGAGAAGACAAACATATTCCATAGTCCAGGTTTTGGAGTATCGTTCATGTTGGTGCCTAGATGATAGGATAAGGTCTTCCATTTTATTTATTTGTAATCGGAGTCTTCAAGTGGGAAATGCGATATTCCTAAGAACCAAGGCCTGAGGTGTGCCATGGCCTAGCTGGTCGGTATGCCTGAAAAGAGGGCATACCCTTGATGTAAGAATGAGAAGTACAATGAGTAAGTATGAAAGGCTGGGGAATGGGAGGGTGGGAACCCAGAATGCAAACGACCCTGGCCCTAGCAGAGGAGGAGGCTTAAATAGTCTCTCCGACTCCTCCCACAAACACAGGATGGCCTCCGGCCAGCCTTCACACTTGTAATCTGGAGTCTTCAAGTGGGAACACCGGGGGAAAGCGGGCTGGCGGCCCCCACATGGAGTCAGATCAGCAGAGGAGAAAGGAGCTGACGGGCGGCCGATTCACCCCCGGCGGGAACGCCGGGAGAAAGCGGGCGGCCCCCACGTGGAGCCAGACCAGCTCCAGGAAAAATAAACTTCCAGGCGGGCGAATCACCCCCCCCCCGGCGCGGAACACGGGGGGGGGGTGGGTGCTCAGAGTGATGAGAAGGTGGCGGGCGGACTCCTCGGTAATACCCCCACTGCAACATCCTACCGCCGCCGCAAAGAGCCAGAGTGGGCGTAACCCAGAACGCCGACGACCCTGGCCCTAGCAGAGGAGGAGGCTTAAATAGTCTCTCCGACTCCTCCCACAAACACAGGATGGCCTCCGGCCAGCCTTCACACTTATTCTACTTTTTTAAGCCAGGGGCCAATGGTCGGTGGCTTTGGACTTTTCCAATTGAGGGGAATGCATGTTTTGCTGGATTTTTTTTGCTGGAATATTGGAGGCATGAAGAAGAAAAAAGGCTGGATAATCCGGAATCGGATGATCCGTGAATTTTTTAATAATTTTTTAATAATTTTTGGAACCTCCCTCCAAAATTGTTCGAGTTTGGGGCATGACCAAAAATGCAGAAGCGTCCCTGCTCCCCCTGGCATCTCCAACAGTGATCAGAATTCCCAGAAAATAATCTATGTAACTGAGATGGTGTATGATACCACCTTGTCAGGATTTTAAAGTTGGTTTCTTGTAGCCTCGTACATATAGAAGATTTATATATGAAACAAGGGATGTGGTTTAGTTGGTGAACAGAGAAAGTGTGATTCAGATCTTGTTCCCATTTTACTAGACAAGGTGGCTGGAAGTTATCTGGTGCTGTGATCAGTAATTTACACTGTATCTTCTTTACAGTACTCCTCCAGTGTAGTAAGTAGTTGGCGATAGTTAGTCTGGGGAGGCAAGGAATGCAAAAAGTGTTGGAGAGCTCTCCAGAAATTTATCTTAAAAAGACCTGAAGGATTTGTAAGGGTAGTCGCTGATGGCCACCCTCCCGACATCACAAAATGGGAAGCCAGAAATTGTCCTGAATCAAGCATATTGTGTAAAAAAGTTGCAAGTAAATTTGTGTCGTGGGGCCAATAAGGGGGTGGCTATAATTGGTAGCACCAGGGTGCCCTACGAAGAGGTATGACACTTTGAGCTTGCTCCAATTTAGGCCACAGTTTGATGTTCTGGTGCCGACACAAATCAATAAGCCTTAGATCAGGAATGGTCAAACGCCTTTTCGGCATCAGTTTCTAAAAAAATGCATGGAGTGTGGGTGGTGTTGGCTACGTGTAACAAATTAGGGACTTTAGCGGTGTTGTCTCTGGCTTCACGGGATGGTACAAAACCTACCTGATCCAAATGGATCAAATCTGGTAGGAGGCGTTAAATTCTAGATGCTATTTATTTTGGTAAATAATTTGAGGTCGACATTCAATAGTGAGATTGGCCTGTAACTGCCACAGGCGGTGGGTTCCTTACCTTTCTTAGGGAATATCAATATATGTGCTTGGAATGATTTGGGGGGGGGGGGGTTATGTTCTGGGGGCACTAAGGGAGGGGTGAGGATCTTACGCTAGAAGAAGGGGTTGGATATGAAATCTGTCACCCCCCCAGGACAAGTCCTCTCCCCTCCCAAAGTACCGCTAGCACATACCACCCCCCCCCCACATCAAAGAAATGCTGGCAGAGGGAATGATCGTGGTTCCAGAGACACCCTGCAAGGGAGCCATTCTCCCAGGGGGGAAGAGAGTGTGGAGGAAGAAGATTGCTGGCCGGATCATTACAGAGCGGGTATAACCCGCTGTAACAGCTTACATTAGAATTGCAGTCGCACACAGTCCCGCCTTTTGACCCGACGCCTGTGACAGACAGAATGCCAGTCCAATACTGGGATGTGATCTGTCTATCACAGGAGTCGGGTCAGGAAGTGGGGCTGTGTGTGATGGCAAGCGGAGGCAATTCAAATGTAAGCTGTTACAGCGGGGTATCCCCGCTCTGTGATCTGGTCGGTAATCCTCTTCCTCCAAGCTCTCTCCCCCTGTGATGATCCGGTCGCCCTCTCCCTTCCTCTGCACAGGTCACACTGCAATCATGGACACAGGTGAGGCAGCAATGGTGGGCACAGGTGAGGCAGCAATTGTGGGCACAGATGAGGCAGTAATGGTGGGCACAGGCGAGGCTGTAATGGTGGGCACAGGCGAGGCTGTAATGGTGGGCACAGGTGAGACTGCAATGGTGGGCACAGGTGAGGCTGCAATGGTGAGCACAGATCACGCTGCAATGGTGGGCACAGGTGAGGCTGTAATGGTGGGCACAGGTGAAGCTGCAATGGTGGGCACAGGTGAGGCTGCATTGGTGGGCACAGGTGAGGCTGCATTGGTGGGCACAGGTGAGGCTGCATTGGTGGGCACAGGTGAGGCTGCATTGGTGGGCACAGGTCACGCTGCAATGATGGGCACAGGTGAGGCTGCATGGATGGGCACAGGTGAGGCTGCATTGATGGGCACAGGTGAAGCTGCATTGATGGGCACTGGTGAGGCTGCACTGATAAAATTGTTAATATTTATGTTTGTAACTTAATTCTGCATAAAACATTTAAGTGTAATTTCATGAGATAATTTATGAGGGCGTGTTTAGGGGTGGAATAAGGGGTGGTGCAGGGTAGGAATTGGGTGGGGCAACTGGTGGCGAGTACCCCTTAAGGCCTGGCTAGTAGCTCAGGACTTTAAATTTTGAGCCCTGCGGTATAGTATGTGAGCTGCTAATCTCTATAACTGACGTTTTACAACACAGTTACAATAAACCGTATAGCACCTGAAAATAAGCCTAGAGCTCCACCGGCTGGCTGGATAAAACACTTTATGATAAATGTTTACTTTTAATTTTTACTTGATTAAAAAAAAAATGTCTTCTTTTTTTTGTATAGCCATGACCATAATCAAATAAAAAAATAAAATATTAGATGGCAGATACATGTTGGGTAACAATCAAGCTGCTGTAGTATCTTAATTATAGTACACTATACTTCAGATCATTCATTTTGGAACAGTCTGTTCAATACAAGACAAGTCAGTGTAGGACAACATTGTGTTTTGTAGTGCACAGCGTTGTGTTGTGAATGGAGCCCTTAGTTAAAGGTTTAAATTCCACCCAGACGTCTATCCTAATGAAGTTTACATTTTATTCCTGTGCTTTATCCTGGATTCCACCAGACAATTCAAAGACAGATTGGTATTCCCTCCCAGATTAGCCCTAGTGTGTATTGGTTCTAAGAGCTAGTGTCATCTGCTGTGTAATACGGCGAGGGGGATTCACAACTGGAGTAGTTATCCGTAGCAATCAATAAATTTCTAGCGTATCCAGTTAGGCTACTTTCACACTGGAGTGTCGCGGGCGTTGGCGGTAAAGCGGCGCTATATTTAGAATATATATATATATTTATTTAAAACCGCCCTGCAGGCGGGTTTGCAGTGCTGCTACATTGTTTTCAATGGGAAGGGGCTCCTACAGCGCTCCAAAGATGTGGCTTGCAGGACTTTTTTGACCGTCCTGCAAGCGCATCACTCCAGTGTGAAAGCACTGTTTCAGGGTGCTTTGCAGGCGCTATTTTTAGCGCTGTAGCACCTGCAAAGCGCCCCAGTGTGAAAGGGGCCTTAGACTTTGTGTAAAATGTAAGCTAGAAGCTGATTGGTTGCCATGATTCTGTCTGCTCCACTCTCAGTAAATTTCCCTCTGTATGTCTAATACCCTGTACACACGGTCGGATTTTCTGACGGAAAATGTTCGATGGGAGCTTTTTGTCGGAAATTCCGACCGTGTGTAGGCTCCATCAGACATTTTCCATCGGAGTTTCCGTCACACAAAATTTGAGATCTGGATCTCAAATTTTCTGACAACAAAATCCGTTGTCGAAAATTCTGATCGTGTGTACACAATTCTGACGCACAAAGTTCCACGCATGCTCGGAATCAAGCAGAAGAGCCGCACTGGCTACAGGACTTCATTTTTCGCAGCTCGTCGTACGTGTTGTATGTCACCGCGTTCTTGACGTTTGCAATTTCTGACCAACTTTGTGTGACCGTGTGTATGCAAGACAAGTTTGAGCCAACATCTGTCGGAAAAAAAATCCATAGATTTTGTTGTCAGAATGTCTGATCAATGTCTGATCAATGTCCGATCGTGTGTACGGGCATTAGTTATATAATCATTGGAAATAATAATACAAATTAATATTACACTCTCCCCTCCAGCATCAGTTTGTATCTACCAATATGACCATTTTAAAGCGGTTCTGCACTCTGAAAAAAAAATTTTTTTTTTAGGATGTAATATAAAGTGTGCTTACCTTTATTAGGGGACTCACCTGTTCCATCTTCCATCTCGATCGCCGCCGGTTTTCGTCCGATGAAGTTCCTCGTCTTCTTCTTTAGTGCTGGGGGCCATCTTGCCTGTGGGCATGTGAAACACCCACAGGAACTTTAGATGGCCCAGCATGCACTGCCGTTACTCGCGCGTGCGCAGTAACGGCTCATCTGCCGAGATCTCACGATGCTGCTAGCAGGACTTTTTTTACCTTCCTGCTAGCGCACCGCTCCAGTGTGAAAGCCCTCCGGCTTTCACACTGGAGTGAAAGGCCCCGCTTTTTTCAGGCACTGTACAGGCGCTATTTTTAGCGCTGTAGCGCCTGAAAAACGCTTCAGTGTTAAAGGGGCCTAAGGGTGTACTGTGAGTGCAGGGCATCATGAGCTGACTCCCAAAGAGGGGGTCACCACAGCACCCTGCATTCACTGTATAGTGGCACAGAACACCCTGCTTCTGCTGTGCAATAGTGCAGATGGCACTGCATTCACTGTACAATGGTGCAGACAGCATTAGCTTTGCTTTCTGCATCAATGAAGACAGCCCTCATTCAGGTGAAAAGGAAGAGAGCCCTACACCATCATATGGCTGGCCTGAAGACTTCAATAAAGGTAGGCATAACAAATAAATAGAAGAACATACAGACTGGGGGACCTCCAGGGGAGGTTGGGGCGGGGGGAGTGACTGAGGGTAAGCAACTTAGGGTAAGTGACTGAGGATGGGGGGCTGTCAAAAAACAGAGTTGGCCTCCAGTGGTACCCATCTCTAGCTGTAGTAGAAAATATAAAAAAACAAAAAACATTTTGAAATAATTTGTCATAAGAACCTCTTTATAAAGTCAACCACCGTTTATAAGGCCAGCAGCATGCAGAATAAAGTGGTGTGCAACTTCTGCAGCAGTCCCTGACTGGGGACAATGCTTTTGGCAAAATTTCCTCTTCTTGGTGATGTAACTATTGCAAAGAAATACAGGGCGATGACACATGGGTCCCAAAGACTGTAAAACCCACTGATGATGCCTTAGCTGAGAGAAAGTGGGCATATTTATCAAAAATGTGATTCTACTAGATTCATTTCATAGATCAGCTTGCTAAGCCCCTGCACAGCTGCACAGAAGAGTAAAGGAATCAAGGAGTATGTATATATAGCCAAAGTGTTTGTGCAAACATGTCCTGTTCATACCATACTGCCCTTTCTTCTTGCTGCTTTCTGTCGAATCCTTAATGACCTTTTTCGCAGCTGCTCGGCTTGTTCATATCTTTGAAACACAGAAATAAACAAAAAACATATTAGAAATAGTGCAATCAAAGATGAATTTGTGAATGTCAAATTATTCATACAAAATATTTGTATTGTGTTCCAGTGGCTGGCATTTCTTACTTGTTCTGCTTCTGATAAAGTACAGCCAGAGCATCCAGTTCCCAGGCCACTCTCAGGTGTTCACTGCCGTAGGCATTCTCGCTTATCTCCAGAGCCTGCTTATACAGCTGTTCGGCATTCCCAAACTTTTTGGACTGCACATAGACACCTGCAAGCTGGTGTAGAGACTGAGCTACACTGGGGTGGTCAGGGTCTAGAGCAGTTTCTCGGATCTCCAGTGAGCGCTGAAGAGGTGTCACAGCCTGATGAAAGGACAAATAATTGGAGTAATGAATGATTCTGACCAAAATCTGGATTAGTAATGTATACATGTATAATTTTCTCCTTCTGAAAATGCCAGTTAGCTGTCTGCCACTAAAGTACCTGTGGATCTGCATTGGTACTCCTAGGAGGTACATATAGCATTGGTTAAGATGATCACTAGAGAGATGATAAATCCTGACCTTATGTGTTAAGGAATAAACTTGCGCGCTACTATGTGTAATTTTGTTTTAAAAAATATATAAACCATCAACCTACAGTGAATATAGTCAAAATAAACTCAGAAAAGGAAAAAATATATAATAAATGTATAGTGACTGTGAATTAGCTGCAACCACTTGGTAGTATACCCAAATAAACGACGTAATCAAATGTAAAAGGAAGAAATAAGAGTGGTGCGCTTATTCAATAAAGTGCCATGAATTAATATACTTAAAAAATGAACATGATAAGTATCCCAAAACATACAAATAAATAAATGTGAAAAAAAGTCCAACTAAAGCCCAATGGTAGGAGTCAGTTCATATAGAGATAAGAATAAAAATCCTGACCCTAGGTGCCTAAAGCCAGCCATAGACGGTTCGAATCTCAGCCGGTTTCAGCAGGAACTGGTCAAGATTCGAACCATGTATGGGCAGGCCCAAGTTGATCAATTGAACCAGGCGAACAGGATTTTACATCCTATTATAGCCCCTAGCAATAATCACTGTCTTCTCCTGGTGGGGACAGCTTCCCTCGCCTGCCTGCTAAGAGAACACAATGGCTCGGGAGGAGGGATTGCCCTGTCAACACTGTCACCCGTGGTTGCAGGAAAGAAATTTGCTCCGTCTATGGCCAGCCTTAGACAAACACAAATGGAGCATTGCATCATATATGTTGTCCAGCTAAATTCACTACAATTAGGTGATCTCAGAAATTAAATATATCTACAGGAACACTAATGCCGCGTACACACGGTCAGAATTCTCATCGGAAAAAGCTCTGATGGTTTTCCCGTCGGAATTCCAACGGAATTTCGCTTAAAGTGTCTTGCCTACACATGGTCACACCAAATTCCGACGGGCAATAACACCACGCCTTAAAAAACGTTCGACTGCACTATAAAAGGGAAGTTTAATGCTTCTGAGCATGCGTCGAATTGTTTCCGAGCATGCGTTGGAATTTTGCGTGTCGGAATTGCATACACACGTTCGGAAAATCAGATAGAAAGGTTTTCCGTCGGAAAAATTAAGAACAGGTTCTCAATCCAAAGTCCGTCTGAAATTCCGACAGAAAAAGACCGATGGTCATACACACAGTCGGAAAATCCGATGAAAAGCTCCCATCGGACTGTTTCCATCGGAAATTCCGACCGTGTGTACGCAGCATTATATCTACAGGAGCTTTTATTATTACTGGTTGATTGTGGCTGCACTCTAGGACTTGGAAAGCCACATCTGTATTTGTATCAATGCTTACAGCTTAAATCTTAGTCAGTTAAGTATGGCTAATGTAATCTTAAAGTGGAATTAAAGTGGGGGGTAAATGCTAGTGGGCTCGACTTTGTACGAGAAAAAACTTGATGTGACCTCGTTACCTGTCAACAATGTTTTTTGTGCACACACTTCCTGAGGTGCTTGCGCACTGCAGTGTACACGCTAAAACCATTCCTAGAATCTGTAAAGCCCCATACACACGGTCGGACTTTTTCATGGATTCTGTCCGATCGGACAATGTTGTTGAAAAATCAGACCGTGTGTATGCACCATCGGACAGTGTACGTCGGATTGTCCGACGGACAAAGTCTTATCTCCTGCTGGAAAGATTTGCCGACAACACGGTCCGATCACACCAAATCCGATCGTGTGTACGGTTGTCCGACCGGACAAAGTGCTACGCATGCTCAGATCACATTACAAGACCAAAGCTATTGGCTACTAGCCTCTACGTAGTCCCGTCGTAGGCAACAAACGTCACCACGTTCAGAATGATCGGATTTTCCGACAACGTAGTCCGACCGTGTGTACGCAACACCAACATCGGACAAAGTACGACGGACAGGATCCAACCGACCTGGTCCGCGGATTGTCCGACCGTGTGTATGGGGCTTAAGATGGAAAAAATAGAGCTGGGTGCCTGGATAATGTAACGCCATGGCAAGTGCCATGAAAGTCTGTATGACACTACACTTCTGCTCTGGGCATCAGCCATATTTTCTGGGAATAATAGAAAATGCCTCATAAATGTTGCCATTGATGGACCCTTGAGATTCGATCACCTGGAAGTGCAGTCACATGTAGGGGACTGGCTATAGGTATATGATATTTTCTTAATCTGACCACTATGCTGGATCATTCTACGGTCATCTTATTCCTATGAGTACATTGAAAAGCCCTGCTGATATGATCAACAAAAATACATTAGCATGTTCTGTTGACCACTTAAGCCCCGAACCAATTTGCAGCTAAAAGGACCAGGCCCCTTTTTGTGCGATTCGGCACTGCGTCGCTTTAACTGACAAATTGCTTGGCCGTGCGATGTGGCTCCCAAACAAAATTGGCGTCCTTTTTTTCCCACAAATAGAGCTTTCTTTTGGTAGGATTTGATCACCTCTGCGACTTTTTTTTTTTTTGCGCTATAAACGAAAATAGAGTGACAATTTTGAAAAAAAAAGCAATATTTTTTACTTTTTGCTATTATTATCTCCAAAAAAATTTTTTTTTCCCCCTCAGTTTAGGCGGATACGTATTTTTCTACATATTTTTGGTAAAAAAAATTTGCAATAAGCGATTATTGTTTGGTTTGCGCAAAAGTTATAGCGTTTACAAAATAGGGGATATTTTATAGCATTTTTATTAATAATTTTTTTTTTTTTACTAGTAATGGCGGCGATCAGCGATTTTTATTTTGTGACTGCGACATTATTGGCGGACACATCAGACATTTTTTGACACATTTTTGGGACCATGGTCATTTATACAGCAATCAGTGCTATTTAAATGCACTGATTCCTGGGTAAATGACACTGGCAGTGAAGGGGTTAACACTAGGGGGCAGTGTAGAGGTTAAATGTTCCTAGGGGCGTGTTTTTAACTGTCTGGGGGCGTGGCTTGGCATGTGACATCACTGATCGTCTTTCCCTATGACAGGGAACAGACAATCAGTGACAGCGTCACTAGGAAGCGCGGGGAGAGGTTTGTTTACACTTACCTCTCCCTGTTCTTCAGCTCTGTGACCCGGTCATGGTACACCGGTGGCGATCGGGTCCGCGGGTCCCGCGATCGTCACGGAGCTCAGGACTGGGTCACGAGCGCGCGACCCACGGCTGGGCTCTTAAAGAGCAACGAACATATACGATGTGCCCAGCCGTGCCATTCTGCCGATGTAATTGTGCAGGAGGCGGTCCTTAAGTGGTTAAAGAGAACCTATACTATAGTGTCAGAATCTTTATCCCAAGCCCAACATACAGTTCCTCTTCCATGCTGCCTCTTTGTGTGGTGGAAGAGCAGGGCTTTGCTTTCTCATTTCAGACCCGCCTCTGATGACTGTTGATTGAAATGTACTTAAAACAAATGCCTGGAGGAGGGGGGGGATCAACAGGTAAGCAAGAGAGGAAGAGCAGCCACAGATACAACAAAAGCAGCAGAGCCAGCAGGATAGGTGTTGGGGGTCACAGAATTAATACAGAAGTGCGTGGGAGAGCCTTGCACTGCAGGTCCTCAGGTACAGCTTCCTCTCCTACAGGCGAACAATGGGAAGCACAGTGGTGACATTGCCAACTGTCACTACAGTGTTCAGGGAGACACTTCGAATCTTCAGAGAACAGCAGTCATAAGAGGCAAGAGAGGGTTGGATATGCCTTTAATCAGGGCTTTTTTCTCAGAGAATTGGTGCAGGAACTACTCCCTTCCAAGTCACCCCTTGGCTCTGCCCTCTACCCACCTCCGAGCACCATCCCTTGGTTCCACCCCCAACCCACCTACCAGTACCACCCCTTTTAAAAAATACAGAACCAAGTATTATTTTGTGGTGCTAAGTAATGTGTATGGAATTTGTTAATGATAACAAGAAAAGTAGTCAAATAGATCCCCTGTAGCTATCAACAATAGATCCACCCCAGCAACAATAGATCTATCCCAGCAACAATAGAACCCCCAGCAACAATGGACTCCCAACAGCCAGCATCAATAGACCCTCCAGCAGCCAACAGTAGATCCCGCCAGCAACATAAGACTCACCCCCAGCAATAACAGATCCCCTTCCAGACACTATAGATCCCCCGGCAGCCAACATCAATAGACCCTCCAGCATACCTTGCCACATTCAGTGCTGGAGGTGCCGGAACGGTGCTGAAAAAAGCCCTGCCTTTAATATTCTCACATTACAGATATGTAGCTAAGAGGCTACAGGTCAGGAGTGGTTAGGTAGTCTCATGTCAGGAAGTGCACTGCACATTTTCATCAGGAATTAAATGCAAAGAAAGATTTGCAGGCCATTTGTTAACCACAATTAACCTTACTTGACATTCCTGCTATAAAACAGCAGTGTTCATTTTTCACTATAGGTCCTCTTGAGAAAAAACTATATTAATCTTAGAACCAAATTAAAGAGTTCAACTTACCTGATTGAGGAGACCAAGGTCTTTGAGAAACCTTCCAAGTGTTTCATAGAGGTCTGCCAAGCAGGTCATGCTCTCCTCTCCTTCATACAATTTCTCCTGCTGCTTCAAAGCATCAATGTATTCTGTAGCCATCGCTATTTTGTCCTTACCCACAAGCTGCCAATAGTTGAGCAACTCAGCAAAATGTCCCCTAATAACAAAAGAACATAGCGAGTAAAATTCCTTTCCATTCAATAAAACACGGTCAAGCATATTGTCGATGCCAATTTAGTGGGGCTATTAGAACCATTTGATCTTTAACATGAACACAGACCTTTTATAGAGATTCTGGGATACAAAGAGGTTCATTAAACATCTGTGTAGCTTCTGTTTCTCTCCCTGTTGCTGGTACAACCAAGTGAGCTCATCTGCACTCCTCCATGTCACACGGTCATGGCTGAAATAACAAAAATTGTCAGTATTCGTGACAACAGGAAAGCTAGTTTAATTCAATTCATCAATTATTTTTATCAATTAAAAAAAGAAAAAAAAACACAGACAGTTAATTTACATAAATCTAACATAGATCTAACTGACAACTTAAAATGGTCATACTGGTAGATACAAACTGATGCTGGAGGGGAGAGTGTAATATTAATTTGTATTATTATTTCCAATGATTATATAACTAATGCCCGTACACACGATCGGACATTGATCAGACATTGATCGGACATTCTGACAACAAAATCTATGGATTTTTTTTCCGACAGATGTTGGCTCAAACTTGTCTTTGCATACACACGGTCACACAAAGTTGGTCAGAAATTGCAAACGTCAAGAACGCGGTGACATACAACACGTACGACGAGCTGCGAAAAATGAAGTTCAGTAGCCAGTGCGGCTCTTCTGCTTGATTCCGAGCATGCGTGGAACTTTGTGCGTCAGAATTGTGTACACACGATCAGAATTTCCGACAACGGATTTTGTTGTCGGAAAATTTGAGATCCAGATCTCAAATTTTGTGTGACGGAAACTCCGATGGAAAATGTCCGATGGAGCCTACACACGGTCGGAATTTCCGACAAAAAGCTCCCATCGAACATTTTCCGTCAGAAAATCCGACTGTGTGTATGGGGTATTAGACATACAGAGGGAAATTTACTGAGACTGGAGCAGACAGAATCATGGCAACCAATCAGCTTCTAGCTTACATTTTCAAAGTCTAAGGCCCCTTTCCCACTGGGGCGATTTGCAGGCGATACAGCGCTAAAAATAGCGCCTGCAAAGCACCCTGAAACAGTGCTTTCACACTGGAGCGGTGCGCTTGCAGGACGGTCAAAAAAGTCCTGCAAGCCGCTTCTTTGGAGCGCTGTAGGAGCCCCTTCCCCCATTGAAAACAATGGGGCAGAGCACTGCAAACACCGCCTGCACACAGCATCTTGCAAAGCGGCTGCTTTGCGGGCGTTTTTAAATTCTAAATAGCGCCCCCCAGCGCCGCTTTAAAACCGCCAAAACCCGCAACGCCCCCCCCCCCCCCCCCCCCCCCCCCCCCCCCCCCCCCCCCCCCCCCCCCGCCCCCCACCCAAAAAAAAAAAAAAAAATATTTAAAAAAAAAAAAAAAAAAAAAAAAAAAAAAAAAAAAAAAAAAAAAAAAAAAAAAAAAAAAAAAAAAAAAAACAAAAAAAAAAAAAAAAAAAAAAAAAAAAAAAAAAAAAAAAAAAAAAAATATTAACAAAAAAAAAATAAAAAAAACCGCCAACAACGATCACACAATACAACCAACCCAACACACCCCGCATAAAAAAACAGCTCCAGTGTGAAAGGTAGCCTTAATGAAATACGCTAGAAGTTTATTGAATTGCTACGTATAACTACTCCAGTTGTGAATCCCCCTCGCCGTATTACAGAGCAGATGACACTAGCTCTTAGAACCAATACACACTAGGGCTAATCTGGGAGGGAATACCAATCTGTCTTTGAATTGTCTGGTGGAATCCAGGATAAAGCACAGGAATAAAATGTAAACTTCATTAGGATAGACGTCTGGGTGTTTAAAAAAACAAAAAAAAAAAAAAATAAACCTTTAACTAAGGGCTCCATTCACAACACAACGCCGTGCACTACAAAACACAATGTTGTCCTATACTGACTTGTCTTGTATTGAACAGACTGTTCCAAAATGAATGATCTGAAGTATAGTGTACTATAATTAAGATACTACAGCAGCTTGATTGTTACCCAACATGTATCTGCCATCTAATATTAAATTTTTTTATTTGATTATGGTCATGGCTATACAAAAAAACGAAGCCATTTTTTTTTTAATCAAGTAAAAATTAAAAGATAACATTTATCATAAAGTGTTTTATCCAGCCAGCCAGTGGAGCTCTAGGCTTATTTTCAGGTGCTGTACAGTTTATTGTAATCATTGTGTTGTAAAACGTCAGTTATAGAGATTAGCAGCTCACATATTATACCGCAGGGCTCAAAATTTAAAGTCCTGAGCTACTAGCCAGGCCTTAATGGGTACTCACCACCAGTTGCCCCACCCAATTCCTACCCTGCACCACCCCTTATTCCACCCCTAAACACGCCCTCATAAATTATCTCATGAAATTACACTTAAATGTTTTATGCAGAATTAAGTTACAAACATAAATATTAACAATTTTATCAGTGCAGCCTCACCAGTGCCCATCAATGCAGCTTCACTGTGTCCATCAATGCAGCCTCCCTGCCCATCAATGCAGCCTCACCTGTGCCCATTGCATTGCAGCCTCACCTGTGCCCACCGATGCAGCCTCACCTGTGCCCCCTGTGCCACCATTGCAGCGTGAACGGTGCCCACCATTGCAGCCCCCCCCCCCCCCCCCCCCCCCCACCCTCACCTGTGCCCACCATTGCAGCGTGATCTGTGCTCACCATTGCAGCCTCACCTGTGCCCACCATTGCAGTCTCACCTGTGCCCACCATTACAGCCTCACCTGTGCCCACCATTACAGCCTCACCTGTGCCCACCATTGCTGCCTCACCTGTGCCCACCATTGCTGCCTCACCTGTGTACATTGCAGTGTGACCTGTGCAGAGGAAGGGAGAGGGCGGCCGGATCATCACAGGGGAAGAGAGCTTGGAGGAAGAGGATTACCGACCAGATCACAGAGTGGGGATAACCCGCTGAAACAGCTTACATTTGAATTGCCTCCGCTTGCCATCATACACAGCCCCGCTTCCTGACCCGACTCCTGTGATAGACAGATCACATCCCAGTATTGGACTGGCATTCTGTCTGTCACAGGCGTCAGGTCAGAAGGCGGGACTGTGTGCGACTGCAATTCTAATGTAAGCTGTTACAGCGGGCTATACCCGCTCTGTGATGATCCGGCCAGCAATCTTCTTCCTCCACACTCTCTTCCCCCCTGGGAGAAAGGCTCCCTTGCAGGGTGTCTCTGGAACCACGATCATTCCCTCTGCCAGCATCTCTTTGATATGGGGGGGGGGGGGGTATGTGCTAGCGGCACTTTGGGAGGGGAGAGGACTTGTGCTGGGGGGGGACAGATTTCATATCCAACCCCTTCTTCTAGCGTAAGATCCTCACCCCTCCCTTAGTGCCCCCAGAACCCCCCCCCCCCCCAAATCATTCCAAGCACATATATTGATAATCCCTAAGAAAGGTAAGGAACCCACCGCCTGTGGCAGTTACAGGCCAATCTCACTATTGAATGTCGACCTCAAATTATTTACCAAAATAAATAGCATCTAGAATTTAACGCCTCCTACCAGATTTGATCCATTTGGATCAGGTAGGTTTTGTACCATCCCGTGAAGCCCGAGACAACACCGCTAAAGTCCTTAATTTGTTACACGTAGCCAACACCACCCACAAAAGGCGTTTGACCATTCCTGTTTTAAGCAGATACTATCAGGCAACACATCTTGCTAGATTATTGATTTGTGACGGCACCAGAACATCAAACTGTGGCCTCAATTGGAGCAAGCTCAAAGTGTCATACCTCTTCGTAGGGCACCCTGGTGCTACCAATTATAGCCGCCTCCTTATTGGCCCCACGACACAAATTTACTTGCAACTTTTTTACACAATTATCCCTCTCTTCCAGCTCACCATTATTCCCAATATTGGGGAACCTGCAATTCATGCCAGGGTAGCAAGATAGAATCTTCCGCAATATGCTTGATTCAGGACAATTTCTGGCTTCCCATTTTGTGATGTTGGGAGGGTGGCCATCAGTGACTACCCTTACAAATCCTTCTGGTCTTTTTAAGATAAATTTCTGGAGAGCTCTCCAACACTTTTTGCATTCCTTGCCTCCCCAGACTAACTATCGCCAACTACTTACTACACTGGAGGAGTACTGTACAGAAGATACAGTATAAATTACTGATCACAGCACCAGATAACTTCCAGCCACCTTGTCTAGTAAAATGGGAACTCTGAATCTGATCTTTCTCTGTTCACCAACTAAACCACATCCTTTGTTTTATATATAGATCTTCTATATGTACGAGGCTACAAGAAACCAACTTTAAAATCCTGACAAGGTGGTATCATACACCATCTCAGTTACATAGATTATTATCTGGGAATTCTGATCGCTGTTGGAGATGCCAGGGGGAGCAGGGACGCTTCTGCATTTTTGGTCATGCCCCAAACTCGAACAATTTTGGAGGGAGGTTCCAAAAATTATTAAAAAATTCACGGAACATCCGATTCTGGATTATCCAGTAATCTGTAATCTTCCCCCTCCTTGATGCCAGCAAAACATGCATTCCCCTCAATTGGAAAAGTCCAAAGCCACCGACCATTGGCCTCTGGCTTAAAAAAGTAGAATAAATAAATAAAATGGAAGACCTTATCCTATCATCTAGGCACCAACACGATACTCCAAATCCTGGACTATGGAATATGTTTGTCTTCTCTGAAGTGGGACAGGCACTCTTTGAGTATGACTCTGCCGACTGAACCCTTCCCCCGAGGGATGACACTGGGAGAACACAGCGCGGGTGAGAGCACCGCTGGATCATGGGACAGGTAAGTGGCTGTTTATTAAAAGTCAGCAGCTACACTTATTGTCTTGACATTTAATTAAAAAAAAAATATGACTGGAACTCCGCTATAAGTCTCTTTTAAAACACCTCCACGTTCTCACTACATTCATAAACACACCTCAGTAATGCAGTTTCAAAGGCATAAAGACATAATACAGGAATTTAAAGCTAAAATAATAAAAAAATATCCTATATACACAAAAAATAAACTTTAAAGTAAAGTGGGTATACATACAATACCTTAGTTGTACGGTGAAGTATTGCACAAGTTTCTCTCTGTACTCTGAAACAATATTTTGACCTCCTTGCATATATTCCATTCTCACAGCCTCTCCTGCCTAGGAGACAAAACATAAAGTATGATGCACTGTCAGCTCTACATTATACATGCATTTCCTTTAGATATATATTCAAACATGCCTTATCTCATCTTGGATAATGGGTGCATACTACTGACCATTTTATTCGATTTAGTTAGCCTGTGTGCGATTTGTAAGCATACAGCTGTAACCCTCGCGGATATGTGTGTATTATTTTATTTTACGCTTTAGTTAGCCATATCCTCCCTTTGTCAGAGCAGAAATGTAAGCCCTCTGACTTTATGGAAACTGACCTTTGTCCTGCTTCAGTTTAGGGCCGCTAGTTACACTCTGTTAAGGGTGTTGAAGGAGGGTTCTTTTCTGTGCTGGCAATCTTTGAGCTTGTGTCAATGAGCAAATACAGCTTCTTTTTAGGCTCCATTGACACTAGTGTGATTTCAGATGTGACTTGAGTCGCACAGAATCGCATGACAATGGAAATCACATTGTTTTAAATAGTGCCTGTTCACATCAATGCAACTCAGCACTGCATGATTTTCAAAAAAGGTTCCTGTACTAGTTTTGTGCAATTTCAGCATGATTTTGGCCCCATAGGATATGCAAACCACATCCAAGTTCATTTTTATGAGGAATACTAGGGTTAAAGTGGTTGTAAACCCTTACAGGGACGCACTTGAGACCTACAGGGGTAAGCCTAGTCAGGATTAAGGCTTACCGATGTAGTCCATAGAGAAATATCTCCTAGGTGAACCTACTGATCGGCCATGGGGCGCCGCAGGTCTCTTTGACAGCGGGATGCGTGCAGTCGCACTGTTAGCATGAGGATGCTAACGGCGATATGCCGTTAGCAGGCCGGCTCTGTGCGCATGCAGTACAGGTAATGTGATTAGCACGTGAGCGACTGATATCAGCCTACATTGCCGGCTTATGAGCTAGCTTCCGGCCAATCACCAGCAAGCTGGAGCTCACGATACCTGAATAGAAGATGGACGCTCCGTGGAAGACGGGACAGCGGTGACAATTTGCTGGCTCCTAGTGTGCAGCGTAAGTGACACATAAATGGGCTTACTATGCGATGCATAGTAGCCCATGATCTTGTGCTTTAAAACATTGCTGGCTCCTGGTGTCAGGTAACAAAAGTGGACTGGACCCATCAGGGCTTACTTCCTGCTTAAAAAAAAAAATTTTTTTAGAGGCAAAAATTAGCCAATATAAATTACCTTTGCAGGGGTATAAAAGAGGGAAGTAATAACCTTCAAGGTTTACTTCCCTCTTTAAAAAAAAAAAAGGGTTTGTTAACCCCATTATATATAAGACAGGAAACAGATCCAAGTCCTTAAAAAGCAGATTACCACAGCACAGTATCTTGTGCTTGTGCTGTGTAAGTCTGTCCCCCCCCCATTTTTAACTGTAAAAAAAAAGAACTCTCTGAACCTGGCACGTCCTGTATCCACTCTCTATACTGATCACGAAAAAAAAAAAACGGGCTGCTCAGTTTTTAGGGCTCTGACCACCGTGGTCAGAGTACATCCCTTCATCATACATACCTCATGCTGCTGTCCCCTCTGCTCTCCTCTTCCCCTCTCCCTCCTCTCTCCCCTCATCCTTCCTTCTCCCCCCTCCTCCTACCTCCACTCTCTTCCTCTTCCTCTCCCTCCCTCTTTCCTTATCCCCCCTCCTCCTCCTCTCCCCTCCTCTCCTTCTCTCCCCCTCCGCCCTCCCTCCACCGTCACCCCTCTCTGCTTTCTCCCCTGCCTCTCTCCCATCTCGCTCTCCCCTTCGTCCTCTACTCTCCCCTCTCTCATCTCCTCCCTTCCCTTCTCTCCCTCTCTCTCCCTCTCCCCTTCTCTCTCACCTCTCCTCGCCTCTCTCCGTTTCTGTCTCGCTCTCCGCCCGCCCGCATACCCACTACGTCCCCCCTGCCGCTACACCTTAAAACCCCCCCACCCCTGGCCCCTGCCGCTATTCTTTTTAGAAAACTGTACAATTGACTGCCAGCCCCTCTATTAGAGGCTGGCATAGCACACTATGTAAGTAGTTTTCAAAAACGAGCATTCTAAATTTCTGAATTTGAGTTGTCTTCTGGCCGGTCACATGACTCGCGGACGCTTTTTTTTAAAAAAAATTACTTACATAGTGTGCTAGAGGGGCTGGCAGTGACAATTGTACCAACACAAACACAGAGAGGGAGATGACAGGCAGGAAGGAGGGGTGAAGGGGGAGAAAGGAGAGCAGAGGGGACAGCAGCGTATGATGAAGGGATGTACTTTGACCATGGTGGTCAGGGCTGAGTAGCCCTGATTTTTGTCTTCAGTATAGAGAGTGGATACAGGAAGTGCCAGGTTCAGGGAGTTTTTTTTTTTTACAGTTTAAAAGGGGGCACTGTGCTGTGTGATCTGCTTTAAGGATCTGTATATTTTTTTTGTTTGGGTTAACAAACACTTTTGTTGGTTTAACAAAAAATGTATTTAAATATGCCCTATAATCCTAGTTAGATAAAATGTTGCTTCTATATAGGGTCATTAAACGATATTTTAACTACATTCTAGCAAACAAAAACTATGTACATTCATTACCTGTAAGTGCTGAAACTGGAGCAGACCACAGCTGTATCTTAACACAACCATTTTATGAAGGTGGTACACCAGAAAACTTAATATTGGCCAAGTTAATCCTGAGCACAGCTCCGTCAGTTCACATTCACTCACACCATTGTGGCTGACACTGATAAGGCAAAGAATCTGTAGAAAAGACACAGGAAAATATAAAGCCAAGCATACACAGCATAAAGAAATGTTCATACATAGCAAAAAATACTTGCCAGCACTCACACTGCATGGCTGTGTACAAAAATCATATTTTCTTTCTTGTCCGCTGACTGACACGGGAATTCAGATATAGTCAGGGCCTCCAAAAGCAGTCCAAATGAGGGGTGGGCAACAGCTACTGAAAGGTCCACAAGTAGGAACTGGGAACTGTCTGCAATTCTGGAACACCCATCCAGATGCACACTCAACGCCATACTGATTGAAGTGGATGTGTAACTTCATTTAGAGGAGTCAGCAGACCTCTAGCATCAAACCCTTAGGCCTCAGTGGAAGTCAAGCTCTGAAGGCCTACAAGAACCTACTGCTGAAGTAGATGGAGAAGCGTGAGACTCGTCCAACCCTTCCATTTATATAAGTATTCACAGCCTTTGCACAATACTTTGTTGAAGCTCCTTTGGCACCAGTTACAGCATCAAGTCTTGTTTGAGTATGATGCTACAAGCTTGGTACACCTATTTTTGGGCAGTTTATCCCATTCTTCTTTGCAGGACCTCTTAAGCTCCATCAGGTTGGATGGGGAACATCGGTGTACAGCCATTTTCAGATCTCTCCAGAGATGTTCAATCAGGTTCAGGTCTGGGCTCTGGCTGGGCTATTCAAGGACATTCACAGAATTGTCCTGTAGCCACTCCTTTGTTATCTTGGCTGTATGCTTAGGGACATTTCCTGTTGCAAAATGAACCCTTACCCCAGTAAGAGGTCCAGAGCATGCTGGAGCAGGTTTTAAATTAAGGATGTCTTTGTACATTGATGCATTCATCTTTCCCTTGATCCTGACTAGTCTTCCAGTTCCTGCCACTGAAAGACATCCCCACAGCATGATGCTGCCACCACCATGCTTCACTGTAGCAATGGTATTGGCCAGGTGATGAGCGGTGCCTGGTTTCCTCCAGACATGACGCTTGCCATTCAGGCCAAAAAATTCAATCTTTGTTTCATCAGACCAGAGATATAAAGATGGATGTGCTTGTAAAGTGAGAATGGGAGTCCAAATTTACTAACCTCAAGCTGCCACTACATGTGTGGCAGTAATCTTGAATAATGGCTTACACAAATGCAATCACATCTGAAAGCAGGTCCGCCAAGAGAGAAAAGATTTTGGAATCTTTTACCACCCTTATCAAAGCGGAGGCATTTATTGCTGATGCCTCAGCAGAGTTAAGCTGGCCGAACTTGGATTGAAATTCAAAATTCAACTGGTTCAGCAGCAACCGACTGAATTTTGATCAATGTATGGTCACTGTGGCTGAACATATTCTCACTATAGCCAATACCACTTATAGCCCCTTAAGGTGCTCTGGCATATCCGGTGTCTCACAGAAATATAAGGGTGGTGGGGGAAATGTGATGGGATGAGAGATGCCGCACACCCTTAGCTCAACAGATTAAAATAAATGTGAACGGTTTCAACCTTGACCTCCTACTGAGCTCCATAAATGCATCGGAGACAGGGCTCAGGAGGCTCAGGAGGAGCTCAAGGTTGGGACTGTTCACATTTATTTTCACTGATTTAGCTAGTGGTGTGTGGCATCTCTCTCTTACCCTCACACTGTGGCTGAACAGAAGTTTCTGTTCAACCACTTTTTGGGATTTTAGTGGGTCGATCAGTGCTGCAGGCTATAGCCTGCAGCGCTGATCTTTGTATTCTGATGAGGGGGAAGTTTCCCTGCTGTCAGAATATAAAGACAACATAAGGGAACAGGCGCAAACACTATTATTAATAACTCAAAGGGGTATATAGAAAGTCCATTAAATGTCCATATATCATGAAGATAAGTAGGAGTCCATACACTGAGGTCTGCCACCAACGTAGAAATAGAACCCGAATTCCAGCACAGCTGAAAGTAAACAAGGGAAGAGGCACCTCTAAGTGTAAGAGTAAAAACTATTTATTTAAAAACATCTAAATGGCAACTCGCATGTTAATGAAATTTAAAAGGCACGTCTGATATAGATATAAGACTGCTTGAAAAAGGAGCGCGGCTGCCATAACACACGCAGCACGCATGCTCTGAAACGAGTCACACTCCATTGACATCATTGCCCCATGCCGCTCTGCCATCTGCGCACCAAGCCTCATTTTGGGATCATCCACCGCATGGCCGTTTCTACCATCAGTGGTGACCAGCGAGGATCCTGTGCTTTGAATCTGACGGTTAAAATCGCCATCCCTCGGCATATCTCTATACTCCATTAACATGCGAGTTTCCATTTGGATGTTTTTAAATAAATAGTTTTTACTCCTACACCTAGAGGGGTCTCTTCCCTTGTTTATTTTCAGAATATAAAGACACAGTGGGGAGGATTCCCCCATCAACCTTGAATGTTTGGCTGGGGGAAACCGATTTCAGTTTTTTCATTCAAACTGCTGGTTTTATATAGTTATATAGTCAATAGTCATCTATTTATAGCTTTAGTAAGTGGAACATACAGCTTATACAAGGAGGCCTTTCCCATCAAAAAGAAAAAATCTTCACTCAAACGTTTTTTTCATAACTCAAAAACCAAAGGCAGACTTCTCAAGAGTCAGGCCAGAAAAAAACATGGCCAGGACAAAAAAAAGTCAAAAGGAGGGTGTTTTATTCATCCCAATGATTTGCTTGTAGTAGTAAGGTTGGGGCCCTTCCTATCACAATGGCAAAAGCTAAGTTTTACCCCAACATTCACATTTGGAGACTCATAGGAGAAGGCTACCTTCTGGAGTTTTCAAATATGCCACCTTCAAGGTTTTGTTTCTGACAACTTCTCCAAAAGATATTGCTACTATGAGAACTAGTGTATGAGAAAGCCTTGATTCCTATATCTATATAAGAATATTCCAGTGGCAATACTCTGGGAAAGAAGATAAGGCACTTCCAGTTCATAGCTCTTCCTTTTGGTCTATTCTGGACACCCTGGAGACTTCACAGGACTTCTGTAATTCCATACCTAGACAATCTTCTATTCTTTGCCATCTTGGAGGATCAATTGAAGAAGGATCTGCCAACAGCCCTGACCTATCTTCAGGGTTTAGGTTTTATTATAAATTTGGAAAAAGACATGTCTGACTCAAAGGAAAAGATTGTGAATTTAACTTTTAGCTATGGCAGATTTTCAAAATAATCTTCTGGTCTCCGTACGCACTATAATATTGGTAGTAGGTCTGATTTAATCTTCTGTTCCAGCAGTCCAAACCGTGAAATCCCATCTGTGGATTTTCCAGTGCTTCTTTCTGAAGGTAAGGGACTGTAATCTAGACAGCCTGATTATTCTTCTTCCAAGAGTGAAAAGATTCATCTAATGGTGGAGCGAGAAACCAAATGTCTTGGAGGGACTTCTGTGGTCCTTTCCTGTGTTCTAGAGACTTACAACAGATTCATAGGGGTTGGGTGCACACCAAGAAGGGAAATTAGCTAAGGGCTCCTGGTCTAAACCGAGTCCAGGAGGTCCTCCAACTAGAGAGGGTTGAGAGCAGTTTTGGAAGCTCTGCAAACCTTTTAACAAGATCTTAGGGGTTAACATCTCCAGGTTTTGTCCACCAATGCAACAACTGTGGCATTCCCAAACAAGAAGGTAGCCTACCCTTGTGTTATCTGCCAAACAAGATAACTGGATAGAGTTGTATCTTCTGTATTCTGTTTGATTTGTCCTCAAGTTCAGAAATCAAGGAGAATTTTGAGTCCAAAAGTATTTCTTAAGGTGGTGGAGAGGTGGGGGGGGGGGGGGGGGGGGGGGTCCCGCCTATTTGATCTGTTTGCCAATCAGTTTAATGCAAAAGTGGAGAATTTCTCTTCCCTAAGCTGGGAGGTTGCTCTTCGTATAGATGTGTTAGCACAACCTTGGGGGTTTTATCTTTGCTTTGCATTCTTTGTTTTCAAGCTCCTGATGCTGATTCTGAAAAAAATTGAGAAAGTGAATACCACTGTGATGCAGTTGTCTCCCTTTTGGGCAAAAAGGCCATGGTTCATCGCCCACTTTTGCCTAACGGCAGCTTCTCACCTGAGTTCCCGCAATTTAAAACTCTTAAGATAGCAATTTTGTGTCTGAACTGTTAAAGAACAAAAGTCTGTCAGAGAGGGTGGCATGAACCCTTCTTTCCAGCAGGAATAAAGAATATTCTGCCTGGTGTCAGTAGATGAGTTTGTAGGAATTCCTTTCACCTTAGAATTTCTTCAGGATGATGCAGATCAAGGTCGTAAGTATCCTTAAAGTACAGGTTGTGTCACTAAGCGTGTTTTCTGGAGAAAAGATTAGCCACACAATCTGCATTGGAAAAAGTTGAGCGTTCCATTAAACTTGCGTGAGCTGGTATTTGGAGAGGATACAGCTGATTTACCAAAGAAAGCCATACCGTCTATACCCTGTATGGCTATGGGAATACTTTGTTTAGACTGACTACTGGTACTTTTGACGAAGTGTGATTATATAAACTAGACTTTGATGACAGAAATGTACATCTAGTGTCTTTTTAATGTCATTATGATGCAAGGTCTTTGTCATTGTTTCACGTTTGTGTCTCCTGCCTAATATAGAACAGCGGAAATGTTTCTTGGACGTTCACTGGAAATGAGGGAGCGGGTTTTAGGTCCAGATCATCCAGACTGTGCCCAGTCTCTCAATAATCTGGCTGCTTTATATAATGAGAAGAAGCAATATGACAAGGCGGAGGAGTTGTATGAGAGAGCATTAGACATAAGGAAGAGAGCTCTGTCTCCAGACCACCCATCATTGGCTTATACAGTAAAACATTTAGCTGTGCTTTACAAAAGAAAAGTAAGTAAACTTTGTATCTTTTCCACAAGTCTAAAGCCACGGCATATAGAGAATATAATAAGCTTTGTGATTTAACTGCAGCAAACACAGAGTTGATAAAAAAATGAAGAGGAATTAGCAGTGATAATGTGCAACCCTTAACAACCGCTCAGCTTCATGGTAATGAAAGTCAGACCAGTGAAAGTGGATTTAGAATTTTTTGTACTTCTGGATAGCCTGGGGAAAAGTTTTTTAATTGCTATCTGAGATTTCCCTTTAGCTTCCAAGACTAGTGTAACTGAATGGTAAAAACTCCTCCATGATAATATACAGATTAGTAGGATATATATATATACATGCACACACACAGTGCTGTGAAAAAGTATTTGCCCCTTCCTGATTTTTATTTTTTTTGCATATTTCATACGCTTAAATGTTTCAGATCATCAAACAAATTTTAATATTACATAAAGATAACCCGAGTAAATCCAAGATGCAGTTTTTAAATTATTATTTCATTTATTAAAGTGGAGTTCCACCCAAAAGTGGAACTTCCACTCATTGTACTCCTTCCCCCTTCCAATGCCACATTTTGGCACCTTTCGGGAAGGAGGGGGGGACAGGATACCTGTCTTTGACAGGTATCCTGTCCCAACTTCCGGGAGCCTCAGCCGCGGATATTTTGTGTCACTGCTCGGGCTCCCTTCCCTTTCTCCTTCCCCGGCCACTGGGTCAGTAGGAGAATGGAGTGGAGCCTCGCGCATGCGCAGTAGGGTTCCCTGCGTGAAACCGCAAGGCTACACTGCCGGGTTCCCTTACTTGCAATGGAGGCGGCAGCACCCGACAGCTGATGGAAACCTCAGCTGCAGTGTCGACATCGCTGGACTCCAGGACAGGTAATTGTCCTATTATTAAAAGTCAGCAACTGCAGTATGCGCAGCTACTGGCTTTTAATTTTTGCAGCAGGTGGGCGGACCTCCGCTTTAAGGGAAAAAAGCTGTTTAAACCTGCCTGGCCCTATGTGAAAAAGTAATTGCCCCCTCCCATGCTGAATCATGTATGAACTGTGATTAACCACAATTGTTTGGAAAGCTGAGTTAAATTTTACTTGCCACACCCAGGCCTGATTATTGCCAGACCTGTTTAATCAAAAAATCACTTAAATAGAAGCACGCTAAAAGATGTCAAAAAGCAACACATCATGCCGTGATCTAAAGAAATTCAAGAACAGATGAGAAACCTTGACATGTATCAGTCTGGAAAGGATTACAAAGCCATTTTTAAGGCTTTGGGATTACAGTATACCACGGTGAGAGCCATTATTGACAAATGGAGAAAACTTGTAACAGTGGCGAACCTTACCAGGAGTGGCCGGCCAACCAAAATGACTCCAACAGGACAATGACGACTCATCCAGGAGTTCATAAAAGAACCCAGAACAACATCTAAAGAACTGCAGGCCCCACTTCCCTCAGGTAAGCTCAATGTCTTATGATCCAACAATAAAGAAAGAGACTGGGCAAAAATGGCATCCATGGGAGAGTTCCAAGGCCAACGCCACTGCTGACCATAAAGAATACAATGGCTCATCACACATTTACCAGAAAACATCTTGATTATCCCCAAGACTTTTAGGCAAAAATTCTGTGGACTGATGAGACAAAAATCTAACTTTTTGGAAGGTGTGCGTCCCATTACATCTGGCATAAAAATAATACAGCATTTCATAACAAGAACATCATACCAACAGTCAGACATGGTGGTGGTAGCGTGTGTTTTTTTTTTTTTTATATATCAATTATTACTGGTTGTGTTTTACCTTTTTGATTTATTTGCATTATAGTCTATGTTTTAGCACATTTATTTATTTGATGAGTGGAGCACAATATTTGTTTTAGTGATATTTACCATACTCAGATATATATATATATTATTCATAGAATTTTATGATTTACACACATTTGGAGCGCAACACCATACATTGTTTTTGTTACTCATATAAAAACAATGGGGCAGGAATATAAAAACCAGTGGGGCAGGAAGAAGGTCCTCCAGACCTTGTGACTTGGGAGTTTATACAGGGCTCCCTGTCCCAAGAGCAACTGGGAAGCAAAAGCAAGATCAGTATGTGCATCCAGTATGTTTGGAGCAAGTTGGTCCAAACAAATGATTTACTTCACCTAAGCAGCCCATAGATTATATGATTTATAATATAAATTACTTGATTACCCATCAACACAGTCAGTGTTGAAGAGGAAATCCCTCCCGCAGCACTATAGTGTTCTACTGGTAGGGAGCCTTCCCTGCCAGCAGAACACAATGATATATATATATATATATATAGGAGCCAGTTTGGCCAAGATGGTGCTCTCTGAATGGAAACCAGGGGCAGTTTATAAGGGCTCATGCACACTGCAGCTCAAAAAAAGCTGCTTTTACAGGCATTTGAGCTTTTATTTCAGCTTGCAGAAGCTTGTGCTTTTTGGGGCTCGTTTGCACATTTTCATTGAGCTTCTTTGAACATAAGTGTTTTTTTTCCCACAAACCCTCCCCTCTGCTCATTTTTTTATATTATTTAATTTTTAATATTATTTTTTTTAATACTTAATATTTTTTTGTGTGATTTCAAGCTTCTTTCAGACATATTTAATGCTTTTTCATGCTTTTTTGTGCACTTTTGGGCACTTAGGCATCTTTTCTGCTCAAAAGCTCCTCTCAAAAACGAGTTTGGTGGGGATTTTTCTGCCTGTAGGTGCATATGCCTGTACATTCCTGAAAAAGCCATAGTGTGCATGGAGGGGAGTATCCAGACAGAAAAAAATGAGAGCTCAGAAGCCTGTAGGAGCCCCTTCTTTGAGCTGCATTGTGCATGAGCCCTTAAAGTGGTTAGTAGTGTCCTGAATCTAGTTTTGAGATGTAGTCTACTCAGCTATGCTAGTGATATTATACAAGATTAGTGTTCGGCTGCCCAGGGATTGCATTATTTTGTAGTTTGGGCATCAGGTAAAATGCTTCCATGTTGAGGTTGTTGGTTATCAACACCATGATGTGAAATGGTTCTGAATAGAGTCCACTTAATAGCGGTTTCAGTTTCTTTGTGTATTGTGCGGCACGTTTATAGCATGTTGTGTTGAAATCTGTTTTCTCTTGAATACAACAGTATCAATAACAACCGCTGCACCTTTTCGTCTCTTTGTCTTATGGTTTATTATGTTTTTATTATTTTTGAGAGCCTAAATTGTACAATTATTAAAGCTGCAAAGTGCTCCCAGTAAATGGTTCCTATTATTGTTCTGCCATCTAGTGGTAAACTTTATAATGACCGCTTTTATTAGTACTGTGTATATTTCATACTGAGGCTTTACAACCATCTTAACCTGTATGGTTATAATGTTCCATTGAGTCCTAAATCTTCATAGAAGCCATGGTTTCTATAGACTGCACTGATGATGGCCAAAATAACCTGAAATATCTGTATGCAGGCTGGGACTGTGATATTAGGCTATATTTTCACTAAACAGCAGCAGTTCTGGATGTGCGTCTGACCAGAGGTACCATTTACATGTGTGTGTGTGTGTATGTGTGTGTGTATGTATGTGTATATATATATATATATATATATATATATATATATATATATATATATATAATATATATATATATTAACCAAACTGCCATTGAAGTGAACCTGTGCTTTGCTTTGCCCTATGCAGTGCAAACTACAGATTCCAAAACTGTGCAAAACTGTCACCCTCCCCAGCTTCAAATTCTAACGTTCTGCCCTTCAGCCACCCGAGAGAAATACCTGGTACTTGTGCATATGGGAGAGAATCTGGATTACTTCTTTCACATGAGAGCAGAGTGGTGCTGAAAGATTGCTAGCTCAGGGATCCAGCGCTGTCCCAGTGGGGCAGGAAGAAGATCCTCAGACCTTGTGACTTGGGAGTTTATACAGGGCTCCCTGTCCCAAGAGCAACTGGGAAGCAAAAGCAAGATCAGTATGTGCATCCAGTGTGTTTGGAGCAAGTTGGTCCAAACAAATAATTTACTTCACCTAAGCAGCCCATAGATTATATGATTTATAATATAAATTACTCGATTACCCATCAACACAGTCAGTGTTGAATAGGGAATCCCTCCCACAGCACTATAGTGTTCTGCTGGTAGGGAGCCTTCCCTGCCAGCAGAACAAAATCTGTTTGTGTGTATGCTAGTCCGACGGACAAAAGCCAACGCTAGGGCAGCTATTGGCTACCGGCTATGAACTTCCTTATTCTAGTCAGGTCGTACGTCATCACATT
>CM053030.1:386299880-386365610 GCA_028564925.1 Lithobates sylvaticus
CCTTTATCATCTCTATATACTCCCCCCTCTATCATTTATATATACACCCCCCTCTATCTACACCCCTCTATCATCTCTATATACACCCCTCTATAATCTCTATATACTCCCCCTCTATCATCTCCATATACACCCCTCTATCTACACTCCTCTATCATCTCTATATACACCCCTCTATCTACCCCTTTCTATCATCTCTATATACACCCCTCTATCGTCTCTATATACACCCCTCTATCATCTCTATATACATCCCTCTATCATCTCTATATACACCCCTCTATCATCTCTATATACACCCCTCTATCATCTCTATATACATCACTCTATCACCTCCATATACACCACCCTCTATATACAGGTATACAGGCAGGCTAGGACAGTATACAGACAGGCTAGGATGGTATACAGGCAGGCTAGGGCAGTATACAGACAGGCTTTGACTATATACAGGCAGGCTAGGGGGGTATACAGGCAGGCTAGGACGGTATAAAGACAGGCTAGGATGGTATACAGGCAGGCTAGGAAGGTATACAGGCAGGCTAGGATGTTATACAGGCAGGCTAGGATGGTATACAGACAGGCTAGGACGGTATACAGACAGGCTAAGATGGTATACAGGCAGGCTAGGACGGTATACAGGCAGGCTAGGACGGTATACAGACAGGCTAGGACGGTATACAGGCAGGCTAGAATGGTATACAGACAGGCTGGGACGGTATACAGACAGGCTAGGCTCTAGCCTAGGGGGGGGGGGGGAGAGAGAGAAGGTGTTGATCATGAGGAAGAGAGGGGGAGGAAGAAGGTGCATAGCACAAAGGGGTGGGAACAGAGAGGGGGGTTATTCTGGGGGTCTCACGCACCAATTATGCTCTCCCTTTCAGGCTGGTCTCCCCCAGGGGTGTGGCAGCTATTGTTTGAAAGCAGAACTCCCCTCACAGCACAGTACAGTACATTGCATGCGTGTGGCTGGAGTGTGAGCGGGCACAAATGGGAGGCGGAGTATTGGCTTGGACAAGCAGTGCAGTGAGGGAGGGGTTGGGAGGACAGTGGAGACAGAACACAGCCAGACTCCTGCACAAGCTAGCTGGCTTTCCACACTCTCACTGTATCACTGTGACAGGATGCCAGAGGCTGTGGAGCGCCGGAGCTAGAAGGGAATAGCTATTCTTGATCTCCACTCCACACTGTACAAGGCTTGCTGCCTGGGGGAGAAGACGCTCCTCCCACAGCTGCCCACACAGACTCCGCCCCCTGCTCTTCTTTCTAGTCAGAACACCGGCGCTTGTTTATCCTCATCCCCGCCCTGCTCATACAGAGCTCCGAATGATGTTAGTGCGGGGGGCGGCCGCGAAAGCCAAGAAGACACTGCAGGAGCGGCGCCGCCCCTGCACCACTGCCACCCGAGGCCTAGCCTCGGTGGCCTTGTGGGAAATCTGGCCCTGTAACCCAGTATCATCTGGTAAGTGCATTTCCTAGGGGGATTGTGACACGTGCAGTGTGGAGGAGACGATTGTTTGGAATTACTATCTGCAACTTTTTTTCTGGGGTGGACAATCCTACATTTACATCTGCCTCATTTTATATATAAAGTGGACTTCATACTTATTTAACTATTTTAGTGAACTTTTAACAAATCCTAAAACGTTTGGATTATTTTAGCGCTGCTAATGTTATGGTATTTGTTGCTGTGACATATTGTTTTGGTGTTTTATTATTATAGTAGCTGCTCTTGTTATTTTAAAGTAACACACGTTCCATGTGCGCTGAGGGAGAGATACCAACTGAGTTTTGAATTATTTCTAATTTTTCTGCCAGGTAAGCTTAACATATTTGTTATTTTTAAACAAAAAAACAAGACTTTACTATCACATTAGGGCTAGTCACTTCAGTGGGTATATGTAAGAGTTTACCACTCTAAGTTACCACTCTTAACCACTTTAAGTTAGGCTGCAGGCAGGTAAAATCACCTGGTTGTATCCAGGATGGAAAATATGTATGCCCTAGATTCAGGCTTTATGCAGACTTATACCACTAGAGGGGAGTGCTGGGAGTCCTATAGGGGAAGAGTTAATGAGCCCAGCTGAAGTAAGTGGGCTCATTAAGACCTCTACAAAAAACCCCAGCATGCTTAGGGAGATGCTCCATCCTGGAACCAGTTTTGTGTTTGTATAGACTGGGGAGTGTGACTTCTGTTCTGTGCGGTGAGTTAATGCCTGTGTGGCAAACCTCTACAACAGAGATAGGGACTGGTGCAGCACAAGGCTGCACTCAGTTGATAGACAGGGAATCTACATGTGTAGTAAGAGGTCAAGCTGACCAGGATTTCTTTTCATGTTTCTTTTTGTTTGGCTGTTATATTTTTCACTGCATGTAGCATAAATAAACCGCACCTTTGTTTTTTTTCACCTACAACGCTGTCTGCTGTGCCTGATTTTGTGTTGTGAACCCATCCAGGGGGTCACACACACCCGCTGCCGAGCTAACCCCTCACAGTTGGTGGAGAAGCAGGGGCAGTTTTTTTTTTTTTTTAGGCCAGCATGGAGGAGATACTGAGACAGCTGGCTCTAGCAAATGCAAATCAGCAGCAGACAAATGCGGGTTTGCAAAAGTGCCTTGCAGCTCAGCAGCAAGCTCATCAGCAGAGTCTGGAAGCTCAGCAGAAAGCTCACCTACAGAGTCTGGAAGCTCAGCAACAAGCCCAACAGCAATCTGAAGCCCGCTTCATAGACCTGTTGCAGAAGCAAGAGCAGAGTTTCCAACAACAAATAGAGACATTAATGCAGCAACGTCCGCAGACCAATGAGGCAAGTGGTTACACTAATACCGCATCCTTTGGTGTGAGCCGTTTACTGACAAAAATGACTGGAGAGGATGATCCGGAGGTGTTTTTGACCACATTTGAAAGGACTGCTGAAAGGGAAAAGTGGCCTAAGGAGCAGTGGGCTGGACTGGACGCCCCTCTGTTAACTGGGGAATCGCAGAAAGCTTATTATGACCTAGAGCCTGACCAAGCAAAAGACTATGTGGTGCTAAAAACAGAAATATTGGCACGGCTGGGTGTCACCCTGGCCGTCCGGGCTCAGCGTGTGCATAACTGGACTTTCCAGGTTGGAAAACCCCCCAGGTCTCAAATGTATGATCTCATTCACCTGAGCAGGAAGTGGCTGCAGCCAGAGACTTTGACCGCACCAAAGATTGTGGAACGTGTTGTTATGGATCGTTTCCTGAGAGCTCTTCCTACTGCCATCCAAAAGTGGGTAAGCCATGGAGACCCAGAAAATGCAGATAAGCTTGTGGATCTGGTTGAGAGGTACTTGGCTACAGAGAACCTGACCACCTCTTCCAGGGACTCACAGACTTTCCACCCTAAGACCAGATCATCCCCAGTGGCGGGTAAGATGACTCCAAGGGGTGAGGGTGGAGAGAGTGAGAGGGTGGGAGTTCTACCTAAGGTCTGGCGGGAGCAGCCCGGGAAGCCCAGGCTGCAAGAGGCAGCGAAAAAGATTATTTGCTACCGCTGCCGGCAAGAGGGACATATTGCAGCCAATTGCCCAGTTGTGGATGAGCCTATGCAATGTGACTTTATAAGGGAGAGACGTCAGTCGCTGTTTGCGACAGTTGCATGCACTGCCATTCGGGGACCTGAGAAACATTTATGTAAAATGTGTATTAATGGTAGAAATGTTGATGTGTTGCTGGATTCAGGTAGCCTGGTAACATTGATAAAAGCTGAATTAGTTACTACAGAGGTCTCTGGGAATAACAAGGTGGCTGTTATTTGTGTGCATGGGGACACCCGAGAGTATCCTGTAACTTCAGTGTTTTTTGAGACCCCCAAAGGTAACCTCTCTCATCAGGTGGGGTTAGTGTCTCACTTACCACATGATGCCATTGTGGGAAGGGATTTTCCAAAGTTCTGGGAACTCTGGGATTGTCCTGAGCCCCCCACTGGTGCCCCTATAGACCAGGAAGATGATGACCAGAATTCCTCTGAGAGTGGTGAGGACTCTCCCGAATTTCCCTTGTCGGTATTGGCGGGGGAAACTCGAGAAACTGGGGAGGAGCCAACATCCTCAGATGAAAACATGCCGTCTGTGGAGTTTTCGGATCCTGAGGTTCACAGGGAAAATTTTGCCACAGAACAGTTAAAAGACCCCACCCTAATAAAGGCACGGGAAAATGTGGTGAAAATAGATGGCGAGTTAGTAAACCCAGATAAGACTTGCACTTACCCGTACTTCACTATGGAAAGGGACCTGCTGTATCGAGTGGCTCAAAGGGCAGAAGAAACCATTGAGCAACTTGTGGTGCCCAAACCTTACAGGAAGTTGGTGTTAGAATTGGCCCATGGGCACATTCTGGGAGGTCATCTGGGGACCGAGAAAACCAGAGAGAGGGTATTGCAGAGATTCTATTGGCCTGGGGTCATGAAGGAAACAGAAAATTATTGTTCCTCCTGCCCTGTGTGTCAGAAGTCGGCACCTATGCCACATTTCCGTAACCCGCTGGTACCTCTTCCTATCATTGAGGTCCCCTTTGAGAGGATCGCAATGGATTTGGTAGGTCCGATAATGAAGTCCGCTAGGGGGCATCAGTACATTTTGGTTATATTGGACTATGCCACCTGTTATCCGGAAGCAATTCCTCTTCGAAATACCTCGGCCAAAACCATAGCCAAAGAGCTATCTCTTGTTTTTAGCCGCGTGGGTATTTGTAAGGAACTGCTTACGGACCAAGGTACACCCTTTATGTCCCGGGTTATGAAAGAACTATGCAAGTTGTTTAAAGTGACACAATTGCGTACATCTGTGTATCACCCCCAAACAGATGGGTTGGTTGAAAGATTCAACAAAACCCTAAAACAAATGTTAAAGAAGGTGGTGGATAGAGATGGAAAGAATTGGGACTGTCTAATACCCTATCTGATGTTTGCCATTAGGGAGGTACCGCAATCCTCTACGGGTTTCTCACCCTTCGAGTTGCTCTATGGGAGACACCCAAGAGGGCTTCTGGATATCGCCAAGGAAACTTGGGAAAATGAGAGTTCTCCCCACAGGAGTGTGATTGAGCATGTCGCCCTGATGCAAGATAGAATTGCACAGGTAATGCCAATCGTAAAGGAACATTTGACCCAAGCGCAGTTAGCACAGCAGAGAGTGTACAACCGTGGGGCCAAGACCCGTACTTTTTCCCCGGGGGATAGGGTCTTGGTGCTAGTCCCTACAGTTGAAAGCAAATTCCTGGCCAAATGGCAAGGTCCATACGAAATAATTGAAAAAATTAGTGAGGTGAACTACAGGGTCAGACAGCCAGGAAGGCGAAAGCCGGAACAGATCTATCACGTCAAAGCCTGGAGGGATAGGGAATCCCTAGTCGCAGAGACTTTTTCACAAGCCCAGTCTGATTGCTTAGTTCCTGAGGTTGGAATAGCAGTCACCTTATCGAAACCCCCAACAACAGGAGGTTAAAGAGTTTGTACTTCGCAACAAAGAGATTTTCTCTGAGCTGCCGGGACAAACATCTGGCGTAAAGCATGACATTATCACCCCGCCAGAAGAAAGGGTAAAACTAAAACCTTATAGAATACCAGAGGCCCGACGGGAGGCAATACGTGGGGAGGTTCAAAGGATGCTGGAATTGGGTGTGATAGAAGAGTCCCAGAGTGACTGGTCCAGTCCTATCGTACTAGTGCCCAAACCTGATGGGAGCTGGCGGTTTTGTAGCGATTTTCGACAATTGAATAAAGTTACAAAATTTGACACCTACCCCATGCCGCGTATAGATGAGTTGATTGACCGGCTGGGAACAGCCCGATACATGACAACTCTTGATCTCACCAAAGGGTATTGGCAAATTCCCCTGGCCGAGTCGGCCAAGGAGAAAACTGCGTTTGTAACCCCAGATGGGGCATTCCAATATAATAGAATGCCGTTTGGGTTACAGAATGCACCGGCAACATTCTAGCGGAAAATGGATAAGATTCTGAGGCCCCATCAGAAATATGCTGCAGCTTACCTGGATGATGTGATTATCCATAGCACAGACTGGGTCTCACATTTGCCAAAAGTGCAAGCAGTCTTGGACTCTATCCGGGAAGCTGGGTTTACGGCCAATCCAAAGAAGTGTACCATTGAACAGGAGGAGGCCAAATATCTTGGGTACACTATTGGGAGGGGGTGATAAAACCCCAAGTCAATTAAGTGGAGGCCATACAGAGTTGGCCACGTCCCAACAGCAAGAAACAGGTACGAGCCTTTCTGGGAATCGCTGGCTATTATCGGCGATTCATTCCCCATTTTGCTTCTCTGGCTGTGCCCCTCACCAACCTGACAAAAGGGAAAGAGTCTGTCATGGTTAAATGGTCCCCAGAGGCTGAAGAAGCATTTCAGTCCTTAAAAACAGCCTTATGTAGCCAGCCAGTGTTGTACTCACCAGACTTCTCTAAGGACTTTGTTGTACAAACTGATGCATCAGACGTTGGGTTAGGAGCAGTGTTATCCCAGGTCTGGAACGGGGAAGAGCACCCAGTCATTTACCTCAGCAGGAAGTTGAAGTCCCATGAGGTAAATTACGCCACGATTGAGAAGGAATGTTTAGCGGTGAAGTGGGCTCTAGATTCCCTTCGGTACTATCTGCTAGGTAGGCACTTTGACCTGGTGACTGATCACGCTCCTTTAAAGTGGATGGCTCAAAACAAGGAGACCAATAGAAGGGTAAATAGGTGGTTCCTGGCCCTACAGGAATTCAACTTTACAGTTAAGCATCGCCCTGGTGTTAAAATGGGGAATGTGGATGCTTTGTCTCGGATACATGCGTGTCTGACTGCTTGTGTTACAACCCCAAGGTTGAAACAAGAGGGGGGGGGGGGGTATGTGGCAGCAGGCAGGTAAAATCACCTGGTTGTATCCAGGATGGAAAATATGTATGCCCTAGATTCAGGCTTTATGCAGACTTATACCACTAGAGGGGAGTGCTGGGAGTCCTATAGGGGAAGAGTTAATGAGCCCAGCTGAAGTAAGTGGGCTCATTAAGACCTCTACAAAAAACCCCAGCATGCTTAGGGAGAGATGCTCCATCCTGGAACCAGTTTTGTGTTTGTATAGACTGGGGAGTGTGACTTCTGTTCTGTGCGGTGAGTTAATGCCTGTGTGGCAAACCTCTACAACAGAGACAGGGACTGGTACAGCACAAGGCTGCACTCAGTTGATAGACAGGGAATCTACATGTGTAGTAAGAGGTCAAGCTGACCAGGATTTCTTTTCATGTTTCTTTTTGTTTGGCTGTTATATTTTTCACTGCATGTAGCATAAATAAACCGCACCTTTGTTTTTTTTTTTCACCTACAACGCTGTCTGCTGTCCCTGATTTTGTGTTGTGAACCCATCCAGGGGGCCACACACCCGCTGCCGAGCTAACCCCTCACAATATACATAGGTTTTTGACTTGTTATGAAGAGTTTGTTTGTAGTATAGAATTCCCCCTTTATCTAATTTATTTTTAGTTTTAGTCTATTGAGATATTAAAGATCAGTCTTGCAATGAAGGGGCAGGCTTGAGAAAGAGACTGGGTGTCTTCAAAATGCATAAGTGTGTTTTATGTATTTATATGTGTGTTGCCATTTGCCTTTTTATTAATAAATAGACTTTTATCCTACACATTTCTTCAGTATTTATGTTGGTTTGTACTAGAACAAGCAGGTTTTAAACTTTGGTGTACCAAACAGGACTTTTATAAACTCTTACGCTGTATCCATATATTATTTATCTTGTGATGCACATACAGTGGGTATAGAAAAGAATCACCCCCTGTCTGTCTGACCTCCCATGTGAAAGTGGGCTGAGAGTAATAAAATATATTTATGTACTGCAACTCTATGTATATGACCAGCACTCAAATGCACTAATATCAGCCATTACAAAGACATTGTTAGGCCTCTAAAGATAAAAAATACCAGCACCCTGCAATACAGAATGTAGTATAGTCACATCCCAGAGGCCTGTGTGCCATACCTTCTCTTTGTTTCAGTGATGCAGCCTTTGTCAGTCTCTTCAGCTTTTGACACCTGTAATGTTGGATGCTATCCCTCTCTGCACACAATGGTTCTAACTTTCACCCCATATGGCACTATAAGACTATAGACATGACATCAGGTTGGGGAACAGAACCATAGCGTGAGGCAGCGAACAGGCATCTGACATTCCTAGAAATAGTAGATGCTGAACATTGACAGATCTTTCGGTGTTCTGACGGTCTTGTCCCCAGGCCTGGCCTTGCTGAGGCAACGAGGGATCGATGTGTTCGGTTGCCTGTGCATACAGAGATTTGCTTGCCTTTGATAGACAGGTGGAGATCACCATGCAATTCCTGCAGGACTTCGGTAGGATCCTGAACCTCAGGAAGTCTGTGTTGACCTCATCCCTGCGCTTGGAGTATCTGGAACTGATGCACAGTCAGAGCATTTCAAGGTGCTCCTCCCATTGTACAGTTTCGTTTTTATTTATTTTGTTTCATTAAAGAATGCATTTGTACAAAAATCTGAATTACTTAAGGTCAAATCTGTCAATTGAAGGCTTATGGTGTCTGTTATGCCGCGTACACACGTGCGGACTTTTCCCGGCGGACTTAGTCCAGCGGACAATCCGCCGGACTTTCCAGCTGGCTTTGCCGGACTTTCCGAGCGTGTGGACTTGCCCACACACGCGCGGACTTCTCCGGCGGACAATCCGCCGGCCAAAGTCCGCGGGACTTTTGAAAATGAACGGACTTGCCCACACACGGAGCAGTCCGTTCATTTAGAACGTAACTTCAGGTTACGTAGCTAGCGTAGGCAGTAAATGCCGCCGCGCTAGCTCCGTAAGCTGGCATGGATTTAAAGGGACTCCCCACGCCGAAAAACGGCGTGGGGGTCCCCCCAAATCCATGTCAGACCCTTTTCCGAGCACGCAGCCTGGCAGGCCAGGAAAGGGGTGGGGACGAACGAGCGCCCCCCCCCATCCTGAGCCGTACCAGGCCGCGTGCCCTCAACATGGGGGGTGTCCTGGGGAAAGGGGGGCCGTGCGGCCCCCCCACCCCAAAGCACCTTGTCCCCATGTTGATGAGGACAAGGGCCTCTTCCCGACAACTGTGGCCGTTGGTTGTCGGGGTCTGCGGGCGGGGGCTTATCGGAATCTGGGAGCCCCCTTTAATAAGGGGGCCCCCAGATACCGGCCCCCCACCCTATGTGAATGAGTATGGGGTAAGATGTACCCCTACCCATTCACCTAAGGTGTAAAATGTAAAGTACAAAAACACACACACTTGTGAAAAAATATTTTATTGCACTGCTCCGGGGGTCTTCTTCCGTCTTAGGGGTCTTCTCGCCGGACTCCTTCGCCATTTACCAAGCTCTTTTACCGAGCGGAGAAGTCCGGCTACCTTCTTCGTCGTCGCCGCCGTCGTCTGGGGGTCTCGATCCGCCTTCGGGGGTCTTCCGGGGACTCTTCTATTCTTGCGGCGGTCGTCGTTTTCCGCACCGCCGGCGCCTCTTCTTCTTCTTCTTCTTCTTCCGATGTTGACCCGTCGCTGTCTCTGCCCGGAATGCCAGAGCCGCGCTGTGATGGGACTTATATAGGGACATGTGGACAGGGTCACAAGCTCATGTCACATGGTGACCCCGCCCCCTTGTGATGTCACAGTCCCGGAGGATGCTGGGACTGTGACATCACAAGGGGGCGGGGTCACCATGTGACATGAGCATGTGACCCTGTCCCCATGTCCCTATATAAGTCCCAGCACAGCGCGGCTCTGGCATTCCGGGCAGAGACAGCGACGGGTCAACATCGGAAGAAGAAGAAGAACAAGAACAAGAAGAACAAGAAGAACAAGAAGAAGAAGGCGCCGGCGGCGCGGAAAACGACGACCGCCGCAAGAACAGAAGAGACCCCCGGAAGACCCCCGAAGGCGGATCGAGACCCCCCAGACGACGGCGGCGACGACGAAGAAGGTAGCCGGACTTCTCCGCTCGGTAAAAGAGCTCGGTAAATGGCGGAGGAGTCCAGCGAGAAGACCCCCAAGACGGAAGAAGACCCCCGGAGCTGTGCAATAAACTATTTTTTCAAAAGTGTGGGTGTTTTTTTACTTTACATTTTACACCTTAGGTGAATGGGTAGGGGTACATCGTACCCCATACTCATTCACATAGGGTGGGGGGCCGGGATCTGGGGGCCCCCTTATTGAAGGGGGCTCCCAGATTTCGATAAGCCCCCGCCCGCAGACCCCGACAACCAACGGCCAGGGTTGTCGGGAAGAGGCCCTTGTCCTCATCAACATGGGGACAAGGTGCTTTGGGGTGGGGGGGGGGGCGCACGGCCCCCCTTTCCCCAGGGCACCCCCCATGTTGAGGGCACGCGGCCTGGTACGGCTCAGGAGGGGCGCTCGTTCGTCCCCACCCCTTTCCTGGCCAGCCAGGCTGCGTGCTTGGATAAGGGTCTGAGATGGATTTGGGGGATTCCCTTTAAATCCATGCCAGGTCACGGAGCTAGCGCGCCGGCATTTACTGCCTACGCTAGCTACGTAACCTGAAGTCACGTGCTAAATGAACGGACTTGCCGATGAGCGGCAAGTCCGTTCATTTTCAAAAGTCCGGCGGACTAGCCTACTAACGGCGGGATTGTCCGCCGGACTGCCAAGTCCAGCGGATAATTTTAAAACCAAACTTAAAACTTTGGTCCGCCGGACTTTGGCGCCAAAAAGTCCGCCGGCGCCCACACACGAGGGGATTGTCCGCTGGACTTGAGTCCAGAGGATAATCCCGCGGGATTGTCCCTTCGTGTGTACGCCGCATTAGATGTTCTACGAAGATTCGACGAAGCAGCTAAACTGTATGACGCCACAATCGTACATTTCTGGTCGAATGCTCTGCCCACAAGCTATAGTAGAATTCTAATGTTGTTTGATTAGTAATAATTATAATTATTAATTAATAAAACAACATTAGAATTCTTCTATAGCCTATGGGCGGAGCATTTGACCGTATATGTCCGCTCGCAGTGATCATATGTTTTTAGCTGCTTTGTCAAATCTTCATGTCTCTATAATGTCAAATCTTTTCTCTCTATGTCGAATAATCTTGGACTAATAGAGTTAGGTTAGGCACATTCAACCGTTTGGTTTGGTTAGGTTTGATAGACACAGATCACTATTGTAACCGTCAGGCAAAATATTCTATCTATCTATATCGAACTGTTGTAGCAACAATCCAAAAATACAATGGATATTAAAATAAAGCATTTTTTATTTCGGATCCTTCAGATTTTTGGATTCTGCGCGTTTCGTTATCGTTTTGTTAAAACAAACATGAAATCCCATAAATTCGGACGAAAATGCATTCGGATGATAACGAATGCACATTTCTAGTTGTTAATGGCCCTCCCTGTGTGTTTGCAGGGAGGTTTTAGGCCTGATGGTGTCTATGCTTTATCTTCTATTGCATGGTACTGGCATTTTATAACTTTAGAGACCTGACAGGCTCTTTAACCGCTTGCCGACCAGTGCATAACGATATACATTGGCACAATGGCACTGCTACGCAAATGGGCGTATGGGTACGTCTCCTTTAAGAAGCATCATTGTGGGCACGCTCGCCTGCCGCATGCTCCGTGACCATATCCGCCGGTGTCCCGCAATCGTGTCACGGAGCGGCAGAACGGGGAGATGTAACAAAATCAAAATGTAAACAAGGCATTTTCCCGTTCTGCCTAGTGACATGACAGAGATCTACTGCTCTCTGTCATCTATAGCAGTGATCGCTGTCATGTCCTAGGTAGCCCACCCCCCCCCCCCCACAGTTATAATCACTCCCTATGACACACTTAACCCCTTGATCGCCCCCTAGTGTTTAACCCCCTTCCCTGCCAGTGTCATTTATGCAGTAATCAGTGCGTTTTTATAGCATTGATCGCTGTATAAATGACAATGGTCCCAAAATAGTGTCCAAAGTGTCCGATGTGTCTGCCATAATGTCGCAGGCATGATAAAAATCACAGATCGCCACCATTACTAATAAAAAAAAAATGAATAATAGAAATGCCATAAATCTATCCCCTATTTTGGTGACGCTATAACTTTTGCGTAAATCAATCAATGCAATTTTTTTTTTACCAAAAATATGTAGAAGAATACATATCGGCCTAAACTGAAGGAAAAAAATATTTTTATATACTTTTTGGGGATATTTAATAAAGCAAAAAGTAAAAAATATTGCTTTATTTTTCAAAATTAATTTTTTGTTTATAGCGCAAAAAATAAAAACCGCAGAGGTGATTAAATACCACCAAAAGAAAGAGCTATTTGTGGGGGGAAACAGGACATCAATTTTGTTTGGGTGCAATGTCGCACAACCACGCATTTGTCAGTTAAAGTGACGCAGTGCCGTATTGCAAAAAGTGCTCTGGTCAGGAAGGGGGTAAATTCTTCTGGGGCTGAAGTGGTTAAAGTGAAAAAATAATTAATGTTCCACTTTAGGTAATTTACCAGCATACACTTTTATTATTAAACGTAAGTGCATGCAAAGCAGTCAGGAAAATACAAGTATCTAAACAAAAATAATGTTGTATATTTATACTGTAAAAAACAACTTTGGTTGAATCAGCTAGGTTCCCATTTTTATAGTTTTTTGTGCAAGTACTGTAAAGCAAGAGAAAGCAGAAATACTGTATTTCACCATATTTCAAAATGTTAATGAAAAAACAAGCAGCTATAACGTTTTATTATATAAACACAGCATGTGTTACTTGGCATTGGACTTATTCTTAACAAGGAGCACATAAATGTCAAGTATATTATGGTTGTGCCATAGATCTATGGAAAGTTGCTGCCCACATCCCTAACTTTATTGGTTGCTAGAGGGTACATTGAAGTAGAACACAATCTACTTGACATTTATGCAAATATAAAATATAACAATTTCCTATATGGGACTTTGGAAGGCAGAAACTCCTTGACAATCAAGATGTATTTGAAAATATATTCATATTTTTATTAGAAAAGTTAAAATTGAGGATATAACTTTAAAAGTCAAAATTGGATGCGTATATATTTTACAGGTGAAATATCAAAAAATAAACACATGTATGTACAAACAAAATAATCACTTGACCCTGTCCAGTGAGCAGAACTGGGATAGAGAATTCCCGACACGTTTCAAGGTTAGTAACAATAGAACCTCTTCTTCAGGGAATAGTGGTTCAGTAATTGGTTGTCTACAATTAAATAGAAAACAAAGAAGCAGTAGGCATTCATCATATATCAACATATATAGGTAAACTTTGCAGTAAACATATTAAAATAGTAGAATATAAATTTCAACCATATATATTTCTTCACCAATACTGCATCCATTTAAAAAGAAAAAGGGAGAAAATCCGCTGCAGAGGTCAACCCGATTGAGGGGAGCCGATGAAGGGGAAATGGGGGGGGGGGGGGATTTTCCAGGCCTAAACTCAAGGTCAAACACAGATGGCGCCCTCATCCAGAAAACAGCCCAGAGCTATCAACATTAAGGCAGAAGACCCCTCAAAATTCAATTCTCAAGTCGCTCCGACTTAGAAAAAGGTTCCTGTACTACTTTTGGGGCGACTTCAGGTGACTTGCATTGACTTCTATACTTAGAAAAAGGTTCCTGTACTACTTTTGGGGCGACTTCAGGTGACTTGCATTGACTTCTATACAGAAATCATTTTGCAAAGCCGCTGAAGTCATGTGCAGGTCGCCTGAGGCAGTCGTGCTGCAAGGTGTGCTGCCCCTGTGTGAACCAAGCATAACAAGTCAGGAAAGTTCAAATACCCCCCTCTATACCTCGTCAAGTCTTGACAACATGATGCTCTGGGGGGCGGGTCTGAGCGCCGGGGACTTGGAGGGTGCCACCTCCCTTCAGCCCTTTCTCCTTCCTACTTACAGCTGTGAGAGATACAGCTGATTAACAGGATATGCCTTATATAAAGCGGACACCTGGGTGTTCAGCTCTATGCTCTTCCCAGCACTGTGCAGACCAAGCACTCTTTAATCCAGACAACAGCTCTCTGTATGCTAAATTTACAAAAGATTCTTTGAATTTTTGTTACTCAATATTGTTGGAGATGCAATACTGCTCTCGCAGTATACCCTGTGAGTGACACATTATTTGTTAATTCTTTTATAGATATTAGCTGTTGTCCTGTCTTGGTATTATATATATATATATATATATATATGCTTCTCCTTCGGACTGCCCGCTATCAACCCACCAGCCTATTTAAAGATGTGTGCTCCAAATAGAGGATTATTTTAATATTTAATATTTAAAATATTTAACTGTCATACAGTACCAGGTTCTCTCAGCTGATCCGGCAATACCATATGAGGAATGTTCCAGGTTGCATCCTTCAACTAAGCCTCCAGGCTCCTTCAGAGAAACCAGCCTTGCGCATGGCCTTCTCCTGAAAGGGTCCTCCCCTGGGGTACTTCAGTTGCTAGGCCTCTCCATTCCGTTAAGACAGCACCGGACCTTACTTGGATCAGTAGGCTTCGAAAGTCACTCGGCCTACCCCTGCAGTTACATTGCCTCGGACCAGCAAACCCAGAGACACCGGATGCATGGTTCGCACCCCAGACCAGGAGGTCCATGAGGCTGGGTCAGGAGGACCACCCGAACCACGCAGACTTTTTTTAGTCACATGGTGTCTGTACCTTAAATACCCCCCCCCCCCCCAGAATGCACAGCGGGAGAACACTCCCACTGGGCTGGTTCCGAGAGGTAAGTGGCATTCAATGCATCCAGCTAGACTGCTTTCTACTCTTGCTGGCAGTGACAGCGACACCTAGGAGAACCCAGCGCAACTCAGCTAGACTGGTACTGAAACCAGAAATTTTAGAGAAATTATCCTGAAGCCAAACTGTGGCTTCAGGCAACTTAAATTTCAAAAACAATAGCGTCTGCTCGTCAGGAGCCAGCGCTACATATAGTTTTACTGCGCATACTTTATAACAAACAGGCTTTTTATCGCTGTTCTCTCTCCCTCCCTCTTTCTAAGATCTGTGAATTTTGAGGGGTCTTTTGCCTTAATAGTGATAGCTCTGGGCTGTTTTCTGGATGAGGGCGCCCTCTGCGTTTGACATTGAGTTTGGGCCTGGAAAATCCCCCCCCCCATTTCCCCTTCATCGGCTCCCCTCAATCGGGTTGACCTCTGGCAGCGGATCTTCTCCCTTTTTCTTTTTAAATGGCTGCAGTATTGGTGATTCTCAAGAAATATATTATATTCTACTATTTTAATATGTTTACTGCAAAGTTTACCTATATATGTTATATGATGAATAGATGACTGCTTCTTTGTTTTCTATTTAATTGTAGACAACCAATTACTGAACCACTAGCCATCCAATTTTGACTTTTAAAGTTATATCCTCAATTGTAACTTTTCTTATAAAAATATGAATATATTTTCAAATACATCTTGATTGTCAAGGAGTTTCTGCCTTCCAAAGTCCCATAGAGGAAATTGTTCTATTTTATAGTTGCATAAATGTCAAGTAGATTGTGTTCTACTTCAATGTACCCTCTAGCAACCAATAAAGATCCACTCTGAGTCTAAATATGGTCTGAGTTCATCAAGGTCTTCGTTGTCATTAAGGAGAAAGGAGTCAGGTGATACCTCTATATCTAACAGCAATTGGAAAAAAATAACAAAAAATCCCCTGCTGAACTGCATTATGCAAACTCTCCCCTTGGCAAGAGCAGCACACGCAATAGACACTTAGTGATGCTCAATCTCTCAAGGGACTTTGTACTCTGGCCTGATGTGGATGATGTTGGAATAATTTGGGCACCTGTGGGCTTTGTTCACATAATAAGACAGTAGTTATTAGCAGCCAAGGTCGATTTAGTTTTCAGGGCGAGTGTAATAGATAGCAAAGTGCAGTTCCCCTTTTCACTCCACAAACAATAGTGATCAAACATTAGTTCAAACCTACTTTGTGCTTGTGTCCTCTTAAGTGATAATACTCTATGAACTGCCTCACTGCCTCCCAGGTGTACTATACAATAAAAATTGTTATATTCTATTATTGTTGTACTTATACAGTAAATGCTGCAGATAGCTGCAGATAGCTACATGGCATATCTAATTTGCTTGTGGTCTTACTGATAGGATGTATGTTTTTCAGAGCTGCCATTTCCAATATGGCTGCTGTGCTAAATTATATAGCAATAAAATTGAACTGCGGGGAAAATTCAAAACTATCTCCAAACTGCTAAGGGTTAAATGCTCATTTTTGTTTAGAGTAACATTAAAAAGAATACATCAAAAAATAATATTTTTAGCTATCTATCTAGCTGCTGTGCAAATATCTAATAGATATTCAGATAAATCTGAAACAAAAATAGCAGCGCTATCAATAAACTATCTAAATCCCCCACATAAGAAAAAACATAATAAAAAAAAAGAATTATATCTCCTATCTGCAAAATTCCATAAACAAACACCAAAGAGAAGCTGTTTCTGGGAATGGTTACATGTAGAAGTGGAAGCCTGTGGAAGTAAGGGATTAGTAAAAGCGTTTGTAACCCTAAAAAAAAAAAGTTCCTTTAAAGCATGTTATACAGCACAGTGCTTGTGCTGTGTCATTGGCCCTTACCATCACCTGAGATACCTGGCTGATCCTGCCTGGTTCTACTCTCCCCTCTATAATCTAACCATGGTTAATCATGGCTGCTGAGCCCTGACACCGTTGTCAGTTTACATGCCTCCATCATCCGCTGCTCTCCTCTGTCCTCCTCTCCTCCCACCGCCTGTCAGTTACGATTTGCTCTCAAGCCCTCCCTTCCTGCTGCTATCACAACTTAGTGTTCATGCTACAATCTTATTTCATATTCCCATCGCACACATTCCTGGATGAGCTCTCAAATTTGGGTGCTGCAGCAATAACCAGCTGGATACTGGTTCAAGCCACAATGAAGATATTTGCCAGCACACCATGGAACGACATAAATAGTGTCCAAACGGATAATTTATTGCATGATCACAACACAAGGAGAGTGCAACGTTTCGCAGTCACGCCTCTGTTAAAGTAAATGAAGTGCCCCAGTGTATGTTTTGTAAAAAATACATAGCTATATACCTTATTTTATAGTGCCGTTCGGCACTCACGTGACCAGCTGCCTCTCTCCTACTCTCCTCTACTCCTCCTGGCTGACATCAGCGGAGAATTCTCAGCCCCGCCCTCTTTGCTGTCAGATCGAGAGAGGAAAGAGGTGGCCGGTCACGCGAGCGCCAAGCAGTGCTATAAAATATTGTATATAGCTATGTATTTTTTTACAAAACACATACACTGGGGCACATAATTTAATATAACAGAGGAGATTGTAGCATGAACACTCAGTGGCTCTCCTCACTTCCTGTCCTTGTGATACTTGCATACGAAATGTGTGGTGTGTTTGTTACTGGGACAGGAAGGTAATAACAGCAATAAAAACATTGTCAGAAGAAGGGTTCCACACTCTACTGAAAATGTTTGTTTTTGTACCCATTTCAGAGATTTCCCATCGCTTCCTGTCATGATAGGTAGGGATGAACAGATAGTCCCGACCCCTGTTTGATGAGAAGCAACCATCTTATATAGAAGTAGAATTATTAAAGGGTAGTAGTATTATTAAAGGGCAGTTCCAGATTCTGATAATCCCCTCTGCCCACAGACCCCAACAACCATTGGCCAGGGTTGTGGGGAAGAGGTCCTTGTCCTCAACATAGGCGCAAGGTACTCTGTCAATAGCACCCCTCCCGCCATGTTGAGGGCATGTGGCCTGGTACGGTTCGGGAGGAGGTCACACATGCTTGTCTCCCCTTTTCCTGGACAGCCAGGATTCATAGTCAGATTAAGAATCTGGTATGGGTTTTTACGGGAACCTCACACATTTTTTTGCATGGAGATCCCCCTTAAATAAATGGGCTCTGGTATGTATTTTGGAAGCAAATTATTTTTTCCCTTCTTGCTGTACTATACAGTACAAACCTCAGCACAATCAGTAAAAAAAAAAAGACACTCTTTTATTACATATAATTTTGTGCACCCTGAAAATAGACAGAGCTAACACTTTATCTGTGCCTACCTTAAAGAAGAACTTCATTAAAATAGTTAAGGAGTGCTTAGCAACCAGCAACTGTTAAGACAATGAACACTTTGGTGAGAAATATGTAATTTACAATATAGTGTATATAGTGCAGGAGCCTGTAAGTCAAAGTGCAGAGGAATGAGGTGTTCAATGCACAGAATGCAGGGGTCAGGAGTTTATAACACACAGGGTGCTGCAGTCAGTATCAGGTTTAGGAGTATATAACACACAGAGAGCAGGGTCAGGAGTATCTAATGCATGGTGGAGGTTGGGAGTAGACAACAAAAAGAGTGCAGGAGTGAGGGTAGTGTAACACATTGCAGGGGGGCAGGAGAGTACAAAATGCTCTCCTCAAGCAATACTCTTCCCCACTTTACCCTTTAAGCAAAAGTCCCCAATCCTTCTCCTTTTCACTATTCTGCACTCTCACCCCTCCCAGCACAAGTGTTTTCCCCCAGCACAAATCCTTTCCCTCTCAATCCCCCCTCGCAACACAAATCACAAATCATCTTCCCCTCCAAATACAGAATCCCCCCAACAGAAAACCTCTTTCCCCCAATCCCCCCCTCCTAGCACAAATCATTCTTCCCCACCCCAAATTCTTCATCCCAGCACAAAATTCCCCCGGGGCACAAATCCTTTTCCACTCCCAAATCCCCCCCCCGGCACATATCTGCTCCCGCATCTCCCCCAGCACAAATCTTCCTTTCCTCCAATTTTCCATTCCAGCACAACCCCACCCCCAAATTCCTCCTTCCAGCAAAACATTTCTCCCCACCTCCCCACAAATCTCCCTCCTAAATCTTCCTTCAAGTGCAAATGCTCCATAATTTTCCCACAAACCATCCCTTCTAGCACAAATCCTATCCCCTTACAAATTGCCCCCAGCATAAATCTTCTTAACCTGACCAAATCATTTCTCCCAGCACAAATATTTGTTACCTGCCCACCCCCAGTATATTTTTTCATCTCAGAGTATATGCCTCCCCAATGTAATCCCCCCCAGTGTAATTCCTACAGTGTAATTACCACAGTGTAATTTTCATAGTGTACTCTTTGCCGTGTACTCCCTTCAGTGTAATTCCCCAAGTGTAAATCTCCCCAGTGTGATTTTCCCCAGCATAATTCCACAAGTGTAACTCTCCCAGTGTAAATCCCCCCTGTTTAACAGTGTAACCCCTCCATGTAAATCCCCTCAGTGTAATTCCCCCCCCATGTAAATCCCCCCTTCGTGAAAATCCCCCCAGTGTACTCTCAACAATGTATTTCCCCAGTGCAAATTCCCCCACCCAGTGCAAATCCCCCTGGGTGGGAGGTGAATTAAGCCAAATGGCGAAACTTGTTCGGAACTGGGCTCTGGGACTTCAGCCTGGTTCTGCCGGGAATGAGGCCCCCTACTGGCAGCGGGCCATTGAGCAATGCCCAAATTGTCAGTCTTCACCTGCCCCTAGCTTGTCCTGACCCCCCCCTGCGTAATCTCATTAGCCAAAGACTGATCCCATTAAACCCCTTATCATCACAGTAGGTAGGTAGATGAGTCAGTCAGTTTGGGTCTCTGCAGCCTCAGCCTTGACAGCCTGAAGCAGCTCCTGGTGCCATCCTCAGTGTTGCAACCTGGGGTTGGACGATCCTGGGTACCAGAAGGGCAGATCCTGGCGGCGCTCCATTGGTCCTCACATCCACCAGCATTCTTTCCAGGAGAGGATGGATGGGTACACCAGGTCAGATGTGCTGCTGGGGGGAGGGCATACCTTCAGCCGCGAGGAGCCAGGAACACCTGGGGGCAATCACCATCCTTGGGACCCCTGCCATGCTGGGCCTGGGGGGGCTGAGAGCGGGGCTGCAGGGTGAGACCAGGGGAGGAGTGCTGAATGAGCGGAGCGAGATGTCAGTAAGCAGCCAAGAGAGGGAGGGAGAGAGAGTGGATGGATCATTACCCCCCACTGGTCTCCTGATCCCACCTACCTTCTCTGAACCACATGAATGGCTGCACTGACTCCAAGCTGCACAATGTGGGATAGCACCAATGTTTTTACAATACATTGATGCATATATAAGAAGCCTCTCATGGGTCCCCCTACCCCTGAATGGTCAGTCCGCCCCTGGTCTGTACAGTATACTGTATGTAGTGGACTCAGGGGCATAACTACAAATTCATGTGGGCCCATAGCAACATTTTAATGAGACTCCCCAGTGACCATTCTGTGTGGCACCTGGCAGTGTTGATTTGCACAATAGTGTTATCGATGTTAAAATGTATATCTAGCTAAAATATTTTTTCTTAATTTTAGATGGATTGGAAAAGGAATAAATACCCTTTTCTGGAGTTTAATTCTACCAGAGGCTATAGAGAGATTAGAGAGATTTTCCCTTCCTGTTCATTCCCGACAGAAAATGAAGGGGAGGAGGAGGGAAATCTTCAACCGCAACACAGACTAGAAAAAGGTTCTTTAGTGCACTAAAATTTTGATGAATGTTGTTTTTTTTTAGTACCAGGAAAACTACAATGATTATAGTGTCCACGTGGTCGTTCCAGGTATGACACATTTATACTTACATTGGTTCAAGCTTGACTAATGTAACTGCAAAATGTTGCATAGCTAAACTTTAAACCATAGCTTGCTTTGCAGAATTACAAATCTCACAGGGTGTATCGGTTTTTACTAGCTTAGGAGACTCTGAGATTGTTGATGCTATTGATTGTAGCCTCAGGAAGACAGTGTTAGGCATAAAGGGTTAATATCAAAGTGCTGGCCTGGATGATCAGAAGCTCTGAAGGCGATTAATCTACTCACAGAAGGGGGAAGCAAGGGTGTGCGACTAGCAGACAGAATGATCCCAAAGACTCTCCTGTACAGTCCGCTGTTTTAAAATGGAGACTTCAGAGCATTAGAGTTAAGGATACAATACTGGTTCTGTGTTCTCATTAAATGCACACTGATTTTCTATGTTTAAGTATCCTCAACAACCTCCTTAGTTCATCCTCCAACCCCTTTCCCTGGGCTCCATAGCACCTGCATGGGCTGCTATAGCTATAGTTATGTCACTAAGCAGGCTACATTAAAATGAGGTCAAAGAATAATTTCCTAGCATGATTTTAATAAAAGTAAAATACGTGGAAATATATTTGTATACAAGAGCATTCTATTGTGATATTCAGCATTTTACATTACCATATCTTTAATGAACAAATGGTCTAAATCAGTGATGGCGAACCTTGGCACCCCAGATGTTTTGGAACTATATTTCCCATGATGCTCAAATACAATGCAGAGTGCATTAGCATCATGGGGAATGTAGTTCTAAAACATCTGGGGTGCCAAGGTTTGCCATCACTGGTCTAAATAATCAAATAAATTAGTGGAATGCATATGCAGTCTTACATATGTATTTATTATTCTTTATAACATCAACATGTTAAAAAAGTTGTTTTCAAAATTCAGGACTGTTAACATTAACCCGCGTCCTTGAAGTACAGGTAGTTTATATTTTGTTATCTCTTCCACACTTATATAAGAAAAAGCTCATACTGTCAGGGGTCAAATTATCCACATCGATGTTTATGGGAAGCAAAAAAAACTGAGAAAACCCATGAACAAACAGATGGTGCAGATTGTGTCCCTCCTAGGATTTAACTCAAGACTGCAATGTAATGTAAATGTAAAGTGAACCTGTGATTTACCCATGCAGGACAAAACAACAGGTTCACTTTAATGCCCGACCTCTACCCTACACATTCTCTCCTTTTCTTTGTGCCCTTTTGAAAGTAATACACGACCGGTTTTCCGACGGAATTCCGTTTAAGCGATCTTGCGTACATACGATCATACCAAAGTTTAGAACGCAGTGACGTACAACACGTACGATGGGACTAGAAAAAGGAAGTTCAATAGCCAGTAGCCAATAGCTGCCCTTGCTTCATTTTTGGTCCGTCGGAACATCATACAGACGAACGGTTTTCCCGATAGGAATTGATTCCGTCGGAAAGATATAAAACATGTTCTATTTCTAGGTCCGTCAGAATTTTCAGAAAAAAAGTCAGCTGAAGCCCACACTCGATCGGAATATCCGATGAAATGATTCCATCTGACTTTTTCTGCCGGAAGGTCCGACCGTGTGTGCACAGCATTAGTAGATGATGCTGCAAGTGCCAGACTTAAATTGAACCTGTTGCTTTGACACTTTGGTGCAAGAATACTGTCCACTTATTGTATAGTGTAATGGTAAGAGAATAGCAGGGGGAGGCTAGGAGGAGGCTGTGTATAGCTAGGGATGGGCCAGACACCCCCTCCCTCCCCCCCGGTTCGGTTCACACCAGAACATCTTGAACAGGCAAAAAGTTCTAGTGAACATGCAAACTCTATAAGTCTATGGGACACTAACATGGAAAATCAAAAGTCCTCATTTTAAAGGCTTTAATGCAACTTATTGCCATAAAAAGTGTATGGGGACCGGGTACTGCCCTAGGAGACATGTATCAATACAAAAAAAGTTGTTAAAATGATTGTTTTTAAAAGAGCAGTGATTTAAATGATGCTTAAAGTGAAACAATAAAAATTAAATATTCATTTAACCACTTCGCATCCGGCCGTAGCCGAATGACGGCCACAGCGCGGATGTGAAATCCCGGGAGGCCGTCATATGACGGCCTCCCCTTTCCTCGTTCCCTGTGCGCGCTCACGAGCGCGCAGCAGGGAAATTCTGTGTTGGCCGTGTCCCTCGGACACGGCCAATCACAGATCGCTGTAAACGGCCAATAACAGCGGCCGTTTACAGCGCGATCGCCCTGGCCAATGAGAGATGATCTCATATGTAAACATATGAGATCATCTCTCAGCGCCGCTCCTCCTCCTCACACAGAGACAGCGTGTGAGGATGGGGAGATGAACGGCTGCAGCGCCGTAAGTTTAAAAAAAAAAAAAATCAAATGCCATCTGTGCCCACTGCCACCACTGCAATCTGTCCCCAATGCCATCTGTGCCCAATGACATCCCCAGTGCCATCTGCCAGTGCCATCCCCAGTGCCATCTGCCAGTGCCATCCCCAGTGCCATCCCCAGTGCCATCTGCCAGTGCCATCCCCAGTGCCATCTGCCAGTGCCATCTGCCAGTGCCATCCCCAGTGCCATCTGCCAGTGCCATCCCCAGTGCCATCCCCAGTGCCATCTGCCAGTGCCATCTGTAGTCAGTGCCATCTGTAGTCAGTGCCATCTGTCATCAGTGCCACATAGTGCCATCTGTCATCAGTGCCACATATTAGTGCTATCTGTCATCAGTGCCACATATTAGTGCCATCTGTCATCAGTGCCACCTGTCAGTGTCACGTGCCATCTGTTATCAGTGTCACCTGTCATCAATGCCACGTATCAGTGCCATCTGTCATCAGTGTCATGTGTCATCAGTGCCACGTATTAGTGCCGTCTGTCATCAGTGCCACGTATTAGTGCCATCTCTCATCAGTGCCACATATTAGTGCCACGTGATATCAGTGCCATGTATGAGTGCCATCTCTCATCAGTGCCACATATTAGTGCCATCTGTCATCAGTGTCACGTGTCATCAGTGCCCCGTATTAGTACCATCTGTCATCAGTGCCACGTCAGTGTCACGTGTCATCAGTGCCACGTCAGTGTCACGTGTCATTGTCCTGGTGCTCCAGGGCCTTCAAAAGTGTAATAGGTAGTCAACAATTTAGATGTGTAATTTATGCTCCTAGAACACGTGATGGCGCTCCCTGCATGTTAGGCCTCTCTAAGTGGCCAGGCTGTGGAAAAGTCCCACATATGTGGTATTGTAATACTTAGGAGGAGTAGCAGAATTTATTTTGGGGTGTCATTTGTGGTATACACATGCCATGTGAGAGAAATAACCTATTACAATGACAATTTTGTAGAAAAAAAATAAAAAATAAAAAAATAATTCATTTGCAAAGAATTGTGGGAAAAAATGACAACATCAAAAAGCTCACCATGCCTCTTACTAAATACCTTGGAATGTCTACTTTCAAAAAAGGGGTCATTTGGGGGGTATTTGTACTTTCCTGGCTTGTTCGGGTCACAGGAAATGAGATAGGCCGTCAGTACATCAGATGTGATCAATTTTGTATAATTCGCACCACAGATTGTAGAGTCTGTAACTTTCACAAAGGCCAAATAATTTCCACTAATTTGGGTTATTTTTACCAAAGATATGTGGCAGTATAAATTGTGGCCAAAATGTATGAAGAAAAATTAATAATTTCCTAAATTGTATCACAGAAACAAAGAAAAATGCGTTTTTTTTCAAAATTTTCGGTCTTTTTTCAATTATAGCGCAAAAAAATTAAAAAACCCAGAGGTGATCAAATACCACCAAAAGAAAGCTCTATTTGTGGGAAAAAAAGGACAAAAAATTCATTTGGGTACAGTGTTGCATGACTGAGTAATTGTCAGTCAAAGCGTGAGAGCACCGAAAGCTGAAAATTGGTCTGGATGTGAGGGGGGTGTTGGTGCCTGGTAGGCAAGTGGTTAAATATCGTGCCTGGGGGGTCCCCTTAGTCTGCCTGTAAAGTGGAGCAGTTTTCCCCTGTTTAGAACAGTACCACAGTAAAATTAAATTTCTAAAGGAAAAAAGTCATTTTGAAACTACTCCACTTTACAGGCATACTATAGACACCCCCCAGGCACGATATTTAAAGGAATATTTAATTTTTATTGTTTCACTTTAAGCATTATTAAAATCACTGCTTTTTTTGCATTAATACATGTCCCCTGGGGCAGGACCCAGGCCCCCAAACACTTTTTATGACAATAACTTGCATATAAGCCTTTAAAATGAACACTTGTGATTTTTTATGTTCGTGTCCCATAGACTTTAACGGTGTTCGTGTGTTCATCCAAATTTTTTGCCTGTTCGCAAGTTCTGGTGCGAACCGAACCGAGGAGCTTTTTTGGCTTTACTTCTCCTATGGATCAGTTCATTCTGCACTCCTGTAAGGCCACTGTCGGCTGATGTCACAGGGCTGATCCAGGCTTGGGAAAGATCCTGACTTTCATGTCGGGATCCACCCAGATGCCTGAACTGGCAGCCAGCTCAGCCCCTCAGCAAGTTGCTGAGAGCCTGAGCCAGCAGCTCCCACCCCTTGCATAGCCCAGGGCTCATGTGAGCGCAAAGCGTGGGGGGGGGGTGCAGAGTAGAGAGCCGGTGACTGACAATCACCAGTTCTATGCAGCCTGAAGACAGCTGAGCGATCAGCAGTGTTTAATTGCTCATAGATGCTGCAGGGGACAGATGCATCCACCTAGGTTAGTATAATTTTTTTTCAGGAATCTCATACTTCTCTTTTAATGTAATGTACCCAATAACAACTTGAAGTACATAAACTATAGACATCAGGTTCACATTACAATTTGTCTCTATAAAGCTCACCTTCTTTCAGCTGTCAGTTTGAAAAACTTTGGCGCAACCTACATATGTGTAATGTACAGTAGTAATGATCATCTCGGCAGACGTGCACACTACTTATGCCCCGTACACACGGTCGGAAAATCCGACCCCAAAATCCATCGGATTTTTTCCGACGGATTTAGTCCGACACTGGTGTTGCATACACACGGTCGGACAAAGTTGTCGGAAAATCCGATCATTCTGAACGTGGTGACGTTTGTTGCCTACGACGGGACTACGTAGAGGCTAGTAGCCAATAGCTTTGGTGAATCTGGAAGCCCCCTTTAACAAGGGGACCCCCAGATCCCGCCCCCCCTGTGTGAAATGGTAAGGGGGTACAAAAGTACCCCTACCATTTCACCAAAAAAGTGGCAAAAATGGTAAAAATGACAGGAGACAGTCTTTGACAATTCCTTTATTAAAATCTTCTTTCTTCTTTCTTCATCCTTCGGATTCTTCATCTTCTCCTTCCTTCATCTTCTTCCATCTTCTTCTTCCATTTTCTTCTTCCTCCGATCCGCTTCTTCTTGCGTGGTCTTCTCGTCCTTCTCGTCCGGCATCTTCTTCCGTCGGCGTCGGTGTCGGTGTCTTCTTGGGCCACTCCGCGCAATGGGAGGCTCCCGCTGTGTGAGGCTCCGCTCCATCTGACAGGTCTTTTAAAACGGAGGGCACCTGGTGACCCCGCCCCCCTCTGACGTCATGGGGAAAGCCATCATGGAATTCCCCATGACGTCCCTGTGCGTCAGAGGGGGCGGGGTCACCAGGTGCCCTCCATTATAAAAGACCTGTCAGACGGAGCGGAGCCTCACACAGCGGGAGCCTCCCATTGCGCGGAGCGGCCCAAGAAGACACCGACACCGACGCCGACGCCGACGGAAAAAGATGCCGGACGAGAAGGACGAGAAGACCAGCGCAAGAAGAAGCGGATCGGAGGAAGAAGAAAATGGAAGAAGATGGAAGAAGATGAAGGAAGGAGAAGATGAAGAAACCGAAGGATGAAGAAAGAAGAAAGAAGATTTTAATAAAGGAATTGTCAAAGACTGTCTCCTGTCATTTTTACCATTTCTGCCAGTTTTTTGGTGAAATGGTAGGGGTACTTTTGTACCCCCTTACCATTTCACACAGGGGGGGGGGGCGGGATCTGGGGGTCCCCTTGTTAAAGGGGGCTTCCAGATTCCGATAAGCCCCCCGCCCGCAGACCCCCACAACCACCGGGCACGGTTGTGGGGAAGAGGCCCTTGTCCTCATCAACATGGGGACAAGGTGCTTTAGGGGTCTTAGACCCCCAAAGCATCCTCCCAATGTTGAGGGCATGTGGCCTGGTACGGTTCAGGTGAGAGGTGGGGCCGCTCTCGTCCCCCCCTCTTTTCCTGCGGCCTGCCAGGTTGCGTGCTCGGATAAGGGTCTGGTATGGATTTTGAGGGGGACCCCACGCCATTTTTTTTGGCTAGGGTTCCCCTTAAAATCCATACCAGACCTCAAGGGTCTAGTATGGATTTTGAGGGGGACCCTACGCCATTTTTTTTTTGGCTGGGGTTCCCCGTAATATCCATCCCAGACCTGAAGGGCCTGGTTATTGAATTTGGGGGGACCCCTCCGTTTTTTTTTTTTTTTTTATTAATGAATGACAGTTCTCTGTGTTACAGGAGCCATCAATTCATTAGCTGCGAGTGATTTTAAATAGCTTTTTTCCTGCAAAAATTACACTTTTTTGCAGGGAAAGTTCTAAGCACAGGAAACCTGCCCCCTTCACAGGCCACCTATAGACACCCCCCATGTGATACTGCAATGCTGTTCTAACAGCAGCACACACATATCCCCAGAAATAGAGCACATGATGAACACTGACACGCTGACACTGAAACATAATATGCGAGGCCGCCGGCGCGGCGGCCTCTTATACCGTGTGTACTAAAGCCCCTGAGCTATAATTGGCTACAGGCATCTGCCTGTAGCCAATTATGGCTCCCTCGCTGCCGGCGCTGTGATTGGCCAAGCATGCAGGGTCACAGTGCATGCTTGGCCAATCATCAGCCAGCATTGCACTGCGCGTGCCGCAATGCATTGCGGGGCCGCTCGCATCACACGAATTTGATGCGAGCGGCCCCAATAGTTCTGGGCTCGCCGAGCGAGCGAACACCCGGTGCTCGATTCGAACATGGGTTCGAATCGAACACCGGGCTAGGAAAAACACTCCACGTTATGGCAGAATAAAAACTCTGAGTATCCAAGAAATCTAGGAATCCACGTGCTAACTGAGCCAGCATCATTCACCTATAACTAAAATATCACTTTTTGAATTTTTTTTAGAAACACATGCATTTTTACAGTAAAATCATAACTTGAGGCTAGGACACAGTTACATAGTTATATAGTTACATAATTGATGAGGTTTAAAAAAGAGACACGTCCATCAAGTCCAGCCTATGTGTGTGATTATATGTCAGTATTACATTGTATATCCCTGTATGTTGTGATCGTTCAGGTGCTTATCTAAAAGTTTTTTGAAATTATCGATACCCCCCTCTAAAGATCATGTGTGTATAAAGGCAGGCGTCTCAATACTTTTGGTAGTATAGTGTAGCCAGGAGCTGGCTAAAATTGCCTGCGTTATCAGGAGACACTCTGCAGCAATTGCTACAGTGCGGCTGTTCCCGTTAGTGCTCAACCTGGACTCTATGTTGTCACATCCTGAAGGCAGAGTGAATAAGACTTGAGAGTGGAGCAAAGAATCGTAGAACATGTAGTCCGATGGGCCTGGTCTTGCATTGTAGTCCTACAAGCCTGGTGTCGTTCGCATTGGTGAGAAGGCAGAAGCCCATCCTATTTGCACCCCAAGAGACATTGCATGCAGACACCTTTACTTTGCTTCTCTCATTAAGCCTCATAAAGAGATGCATTTACTTTGCTTCACTCATTAAAGCCTACTTAAAGTGGAGCTCCAGCTCCCCCCTCCAAAAATTAAGTCAGCAGATACAAATACTGTAGCAGCTGACTTTCAATATTAGAACACTTACCTGTTCAGGGATCCCTCGATGTTGGCACCCCAGACGATTTTCTGATCAGCTCTGGGGTGCTGCCCCCGGAATTTGTGGTAAGGGAAACCGGCAGTTCCCTACTGCACATGGGGGAAGCACACTGCGCACACTGCTTCCCCGTCAGTGTCATTAGTACAGTAACAGTGCATATTTTTAGCACTCATCACTGTAATAATGTCACTGGTTCCCAAAAAAGTATCAGTTATGCCGCGTACACAGGACCGGACTTTCCAGCAAACTAGGTCGACGGTCTTCCCGACTGACTTTTGGCAGAGTTCCGACGGACTTTCCAAACGAACGGACTTGGCCACATAAGAACGGACTATGTCCGGTCGAAAGTCCGTTTGAACGTGGTGACGTAAACGGGACAAAAAAATAGCCAGTAGCCAATAGCTGCCCTTGCGTCGTATTTGGTCCGTCGGACCAGCACACAGACAAACGTTTTTCCCAATTTAAGGTCCGTCAGAATTGAGTCCATCGGATAGATTTGAAACATGTTCTATTTCTAGGTCCGCCGGAATTTTTTTCCCGAAAAACGAACTGATTAGCGCAGGTCAGGAAAGGAAGGGGACAAGCGAGTTGTAATGCTGTGTCCCGCTGTTCTGTCTGGTGTCAAGCATTTCTTAGATAACGGTGGGGACGTGGCCATCATATGACATCATCCGGAGGCCCCGTCCCCTTGTGACATCACAGCCTGGGGCATGAGGGGGTCTGTGACGTCACAAGCCACACCCCCACCCCATCGGAGCACCCACAGCATCGGAGGAGGGTCGTCTGGGGGCCTCTTCACTAGTGTATCTTTGATTGGACATTTTGGCCTCTAAATTTACTGGTACAACTAGTGAGACTCACAGGAAAATAGAGCAGCTGACTGTCAGCGACTGCTTCAAATGCTTCCAAAAAAACTGTTAGCATTCGCAGGGATCAGGCCTGACTCTGCGAATGCTGCAGTTATATATTTTGTGTTTTGTAAGTGATTGATTGACACTGCATTGGGTGGGCTGGGCTAGGCTGGGCTGGGCGGAGGGGCTTAACGCAGGTGCTAGCAGGTATCTGGGCTGATCCCCCTAACGCTGCATTTTTGGGAAAACTAAACTATTGGGGATGCTAATATAGTTCTGATCAGATCAAAGATATCGATCTGTTCAGACACTATACTACTAAAGGAAGGTGTATGGTGTGTGTAAAATCTAACTGATATCACCCTCCGGGTGATCAGGGGTTAAACCTTTTGTTAGGTAATGTACAACGGCTGCCCTGACGCTATAAAAAAAAAAAACTAACTAACCAGCGTCACCTGTTACACTAATACGGTGACCACTGGTGACAGGGGGTGATCAATGGGTTAAACCTTTATTAGGGGGGGTTTAGGGGGGGTCCCTAGACCAATATGGGCCTACTACTATGTACCCTAATGCTGATTAGTATCACAAATTACACCAGTAATGTGATTAAGGAAAAATATGAACACTGCACTGGGTGACACCGTGACAGGGAGTGAAGGGGTTAACTTGGGGGGGGGGGGATCGGGGTGGTTAAATGTGTGCCTATATGTACTGTGTCATTGTAGTGTTGGTGCAACTCAAGTTTGGATGTCCTCTCTCCTCTCTAAAATGGAAAAGAATTCCAGAGAGGGAGATGACATCACTCCCCCTGCCTGTGTTTACACTTACATACAGGGGAAGCATTTCATTCATCAGAACCGATCAGCAGGTTCAGGCCAGAAATCATTGGCCTGGACCTGGAGACTGATCGGTTCTGAAACAAATCCGATTGTTGCGGCCATCTAGGCGGCCGTCATTTCGCCCACTCGTGCCATTCTGCCACAGTAAAACTGCAGCGGCTGGTCGGGAACCAGTTAAAAATCTTCATAGGCAATGTTTTAAACGCCTTTACAGGTTACCTGTTTAGAGTTACAAAGGAGGTCTAGCGCTAGAATTATTGCTTTCGTCGTAACTTTCACGGCGATACCTCACAAGGTTGGTGAGAACACAGTTTACATATGCATTTGCGACTTACGTATGCCTTCGCTTCTTCGCATGAGCACAGAGGAATGGGGGCACTTTACATTTTTTTCCCTTATTTATTTAACTTTTTATTTGTACACTGTCCCTTTTTTTTTTTTCTTATTTTTGTTATCACTTTTATTCCTATTACAAGAAATGTAAACATCCCTTGTAATATAAATAAGGATGCCAGGTCCTCTTTATGGAGAGATTTGGGATTAAAAAGACCCCAAATCCCTTCTTTACCTTTTTTTTATCTTTTGCTTTTTATTATTATTATTTTACTTCCGGCCTGGACCAGAAGTCACATCATGACATCGCTCCGGTCCTCCAAGGCCATGGAGGATCTACTCATTAATTTGCCTATGGGAGCAGCCAGGTGCACCGTCGGATTGTTTTTCAGGGAATAGTAAGCCAAAGAGGGAGGGGGGGACAAACGCTTCTGAAATCCTTCCAGCGGCTTATGAGCCGCTCAGACCTCTTTCATGAGAAAGCCAGCCGTTGGCTGCAAAAAACTATACTGGGGTTATGGCTGATATCTTCAGCCATAATCCCGATAAACCACTAGACATGTGCGATTAGTTTCGTACGAATCGGAAATTCGTACAAATTTTTCGAAATTCGTACGAATCCGAAATACGAATTTTTATGCATACGAATTCCGTACGAAATTTTGTTTACGAATTTCGGATCCAAATTAACAGAAACGTGACTGGTGTTTATGCATAAGAATTCTGTACGAAATACAAAATTTTGTTTACAAAATATGAAATTTTGTTTACGAAATACGAAATTTCGTTTACGAAATACGAAATTTCGTAAACGAATTTCCGTTCCAAATTAACAGAAGGTATCAAAGTGACTGGTGTTAATAATGCATAAGAATTCTGTACGAAATACGAAATTTCGTTTACGAAATACGAAAATTTTGTTTACGAAATACGAAAATTTCGTAAACGAATTTCCGTTCCAAATTTAAAGAAAGCATCAGAAACGTGACTGGTGTTAATATGCATAAGAATTCTGTACGAAATACGAAATTTCATTTACAAATTTCTGATCCAAATTAACAGAAACGTTTAAATTTACGATTCGTACGAAATTCGTATTTTCAGATTTTTTTTTAATACGAAACGGAACGAAACTAAACAAATTTTTTGACGGAGCCCATGTCTATAAACCACTGCAAACCGCAAATTTTTTTTTTTAATATATGTATTGCGGTTGGCAAGTGGTTAATGTTTAGGTCTCCTGAAGACATTTTCCGGGCAGAAGGCTAGGTGGCCAAAACAATATTATTTTAAAAATGGGTTTAACAATTAAATATGAGGTAGCTTAGTGTTTTCCTTCAATTGTTTGTGTTGTCCATTTCAAAGCTTGAAAAGCTTGAAAGATGGGCAGTTTAGTACCTCCCTTGAAAGACATGCCTGTGCTCATATACTTTATGCGTCTACTAAAAGCATAGACAACATGAGCCCTCTGGAGGAAATGATAATTATTTCTGAAGCAGAAGTCACTTGAGACCAAATAAAGCGTGCATTTGTTTTTACAACCTGTAATAACAGCTTGTTTTCTTTACATTTGCTGAACTAGATGTTGCTTCGGTGACTGAGCTCAGGACAGATCATAACAACACCCTGTAGTGCTGTAATGTTTATGAACTTACTCAGAAGAAAAGTGGAACTATCAACCTTTGGCATAAGTCAAAGGAAAACATTGGGGTTGATTTACTAAAGGAAAAATAGAGGTGCAGTTGCAAAAGTAGTTGCTCCAGAGCTTAGTAAACAAACAAAAGCTCTGTGGACTTCAATTATCCAATCACGTGCACGCAAAAATGCTGTTTTTTTTTTTTTTTTCTTGCAAGTGATTGGGTATTCTTTGCTAAGTGAAGCATTACCTCATTTACTAAGCTCTGGAGCAACTGCACATTCCAAAGTGCACATTCTACTTGCGCTTAGTAAATCAACCCTACTGCACGTTTCTATTAGGGATGAGCTTCGAGTTCGAGTCGAACTCATGTTCGATTCGAACATTGCCTGTTCGCCTGTTCAGCGAACAGCGAACAATTTGGGGTGTCCGCGGCAAATTCGAAAAGCCGCAAGCAACCTGTAAAAGTCTATGGGAGAAATCTCAAGTGCTAATTTTAAAAGCCTATATGCAAGTTATTGTCATAAAAAGTGTTTGGGGACCTGGGTCCTGCCCCAGGGGACATGTATCAATGCAATTTTTTATTTTATTTTTAAAAACTAAATTGATTAAAAAAAAAGCGTGGGGGTTCCCCCAAATTCAATTACCAGGCCCTTCAGGTCTGTTATGGATATTAAGGGGAACCCCGCTTCAAATTAAAAAAAAAAGAGTCTGGAGGGTCTGGTATGGATATTTAGGGGGAAAAAAAAAAAAATGACCCCCCTAAAATCCATACCAGACCCCTTATCCGAGCACGCTACCTTTTTTTTTTTTTAATTTGAAGCGGGGTTCCCCTTAATATCCATAGCATACCTGAAGGGCCTGGTAATTGAATTTGGGGGAACCCCCACGCTTTTTTTTTTTTTTCTTTTTATCAATGACTTTTTTTTATCAATGACTCTCAATGAATGACTGTTCTCTGTGTTACGGGAGCCGGCAATTCATTAGCCGCGAGTGATTTTAACATAGCTTTTTTTCCTGCAAAAATGACACTTTGTGCAGGGACAGTTCTAAGCACGGGAAACATGCGCCCCTTCACAGGCATACTATACACACACCCCCCAGGTATGAAATTTAAAGGAATATTACAATTTTATTGTTTCACATTAAGCATTATTAAAATCACTGCTCCTGAAAAAACGTCAGTTTAAAAAAAAAAAAATTGCATTGATACATGTCCCCTGGGGCAGGACCCAGGTCCCCAAACACTTTTTATGACAATAACATGCATATTAGCCTTTAAAATTAGCACTTTTGATTTTGAACGTTCGAGTCCTATAGACTTTAATAGGGTTCTAAAGTTCACACGAGCTTTAGGTCTGTTCGCAGGTTCTGGTGCGAACCGAACAGGGGGGTGTTCGGCTCATCCCTAGTTTCTATGCCAGCAATTTGGGGTTTGCAGTTTTGTTTTGTTTTTTATATCTGATTCTTTCAGGCTTTGTTGCCAGAGATGCCTGACTTGTTCTAATGTCAAATATTGCATGATGCACATTTTCAACACACTGGGGGCCTATTTAGTAAGGTTTCATAAACCTATGTATTTAAAGGAGAGACTCATAGGGTGAATCCGTTTCGTACAAAAAATGTACGAAATACACTAATGGTACACTGAAGACCTCTCTTACACCCACTGTAGAAGCTTTGTAGTAAGCCAGATGGCACAATACACAAAAGTGTTTACTACTGAAACTTTCCACTTCAAAATGAATGGAGTTACTGCACCTGTGTTGCTGATGCCACAGATACCATAAACTATTACTACTGTATGCATGTAGCAGTTTTTTCCAGTGGGGTGATGGTCAGAAGTTTACCAGACAAGCAGATGTGATGAAAGTGCATTGCATAACATTGAACAACTATTGTGTAACCAGTCTACAGTTTTTCACTCAAGACCCATTTATCACATAGAGATCAACTCCTCTTTTCCTTTCTCATGTTTGGCTGTATCTCTGAAACGTTTTAATGCACCTACCCTTCCCATTCTCATGAGTGGCTGTCTTCGGCAGTTAACTGTCCCCCTCTCCCCTCACGTCTGGTTATGTCTCTACAGTGTGCCACTGCCCCCCTCTCCCCTCACATGTCTGGTTGTGTCTATGCAGTGTACCACTGCCCCCCTCTCCCCTCACATGTCTGGTTGTGTCTATGCAGTGTGCCACTGTCCCCCTCTCATCTCACATGTCTGGTTGTGTCTATGCAGTGTGCAACTGTCCCCCTCTCCTGTCACGTGTGATTGTGTCTATGCAGTGCGCAACTGCCCCCCTCTCCCGTCACATGTGTGGTGGTGTCTATGCAGTGTGCCCCGGTCCCCCTTTCCCCCTCTTCCCTTATGTCTGGTTGTGTTCAAAACAGGCAAAGGGTGAGGAAAGATATCCTCATGAAAAAGGGGTCCATACCCTCCAAAAGAAAAGTGGGAACATACAGTGGAGTATGCCTAAAATACTGTACACTTTATTGGAAAATTAGCACACAAATAAACAATAGGTGAACATTCACAATTAATGGCAATGAAATTTAAAATGACAACGTTGTCCTTCTAAAAACACACTCCCGGGATGCCTGTTCTGCCCACAAGAAATCCAGGTTATCCAGCTCCAACCAAACCTACTCAGCAAGGTACTTAGCCTTCATACAAACATCAAACTCTTGCTTTCACTCCAAGGGAATATGAAACAAGCTGGTACAAGCCGTCAACCTTACCCAAGTATGACCCCAGCCCACCTAAAGAAGAGACTTCTACCAGGTATGCCTATACACCACACCACGATAGTCCAGCAGCCTACCCCAATGCTAATCAGGCCACTGTAAACCTTGCCAGGTTCCTTGCAAAATGTGAGTTAGCAACCCAAGGACTTGTCAAATTCAGTGATCGCCCCCAACATTACAGAATGCAGCTTTTTTCCAGAATACCTTCAAAGGTCTAGATCTATCCTGCAGGGAACAGATAGATCTCCTCATAAAGTGACTTGGCAATGATTCTGTGCATGCCAAGAGAATCAGAGACATTAATATAGACCACCCAGAAATAGGCCTTATAAACATCTGGAACTGACTAGATAGATGTTATAGCTCACCAGAGGCTATAAAGTACACTATTTAAAAGGATAGAGGATCCCACAAATTCAGTGACCTGTGTATGGAGTTACAAGTTGCTAAAGCAGAAGGAGACTTACCTGGCCTTTCTTTTATTCAATCAGCTAGAGGTATTAACTCCTTAGCACAAAAACTTCCTTATGAGTTCCACGAAAGATAGATCACTCATGACTGTAACTACAAATGAAAACACAATGTGCCCTTTCCACCCTTTAGAGAGTTTGTGGACTTTGTAGACATACAAGCAGGAATGAAAGATGATCCCAGCTTCCTTTTTGCAGTGTCTTATGCCACTTATTCTGGCCCTAAGCAACACAGGGCTCCAGTAGCAGTGCAAAAAAACTAACATCTCTTCCCACAGATCTGCAGAGTCTCAGCCAGAGGATCGAGGCAGTGATCCTGCTAAGTTCTGCCCTTTGCATAAGATGCCACATCCTCTTCTGAAATGCAGAACCTTCAGAGCAAAGACCATGTGAGACCGCAAGGTCTTCCTCAAAGAGAACAACATCTGTTACAAGTGCTGCTCTTCATCAACACACTTCACCAAGGACTGTAAGGTCAGTGTTAAGTGTACAGAGTGTGGCAGCACAGATCACAACACAGCTCTGTACCCAGGATCAGCTCCAAGAAACTTCCCACCTGCCCATAGTGACAATGAGCATGGCGGGGAGGCCAAGGACTCTAGTAAAGACACAATAGCAATCACTTCACAGTGCACTGAAGTTTGCAAAGCAATTACAGGTGGCAGATCCTGTTCCAAAATCTGTCTAGTAAGAGTTTACCCAAAAGGACGCAGAGACAAAGCAGTCAAGCTCTATACCATCTTGGATGATCAGAGTAATAAGTCACTAGCTAGATCAGTTTTTTTTTACATTCTAAACATTAAGGGCCCCAGCAGTCCATACTCCCTTAGGACCTGTGCAGGTACAGTGGAGACGGCAGGGAGACCGGCTGATGGCCTACAAATAGAGTCCATGGATGGTAAGATATGTCTACCCTTACCGACCATAATAGAATGCAATCAGATCCGAGACAACAGATCTGAGATCCCCACACCAGATACAGCAGTTTACCAGACTTACCTGAATCACATAGCACATATCATACCAGAACTAGATCAGGCTCAGATAATCTTTCTCCTATAGAGAGAGATATATTGCAAGCCCACAAAGCAAGAAAGCAGATCAATGGCCCTCACAACGCCCCCCTATGCCCAAAAACTGGATCTTGGGTGGGTAATTATAGGTGATGTTTGCCTGGGAGGCGCACACAAACCGACATCTGTCAATAACTTGCTCACTAGTACACTAGAGAATGGTCGTCCTTCTCTTTTCCAGCCCTGCCAAAATCACATCCTCATAAAGAAGCTACCACACAGCAACCCTGTACCTCTTCTTTTCGCAAGTTCCTTCTGTGACAACAATACCTATAGCAGTGACCAAGATGACTTAGGATGCACAGTGTTAACAAAGGAGGACAATCAGGCAGCAATGTCCATTGAGGCTAGGCTCTTCTTGAAAGTTATGGAAAAGAGCATAGAGAAAGATGAGTCTAATAGCTGGGTTGCACCTCTTCCCTTTAGGCCACAAAGACGTTTGCCTAACAACAGCAAGCAAGTATATAAATGCTTCACTTCCCTTTTTCTGGATAAGAGACTACATCTCCCATGATTCCCCAGGCCCCAGGCGCTGCTGACTTCCGCCCGGGAGGCTGCTGGGGGAGATTATAAAAGGGAAGAGCGGAGACCGCCTCTTCCTCTTGGGACACTTCCTCTTCTGAGGCCTGACAGAACTGGCCTGCCTCTGCTGACAGAGCGTGTGACGCGGAGACTGCAGCCAGCAGAGACACCTGTGCGGACCGGAGCTGAAGGCCTGAAGCCTGGGCCTTGCAGCCGATGGAGTGAGACTCTCACCCCTCAGAGTCCACAGCAGCGGAGCGGAGACTTCCCCTTACTGTCGGTCGGACGGAGCTGATGACCGGAGTGCAGGGCTGTGACTGAGGAGACCGGACGCCGCCATTGAAGAGACCAGAGCCACCATTAGAGGGACCGGATCGGAGGACGGTACCTCAAGGATTGGTGAGAGAGCCGGAAGGCTCAATCCTGCATTGACACACACGTTTTATGCCTACTGAACTGCCTAGGCGCAATTTACCTCAGAGCAGCAATGTTACTTTTTGTGGATTACAAATGACACCATTTAAAGCTACATGTGCACCACCTCTACAGATTTATTGCCGGTGAAGAACACTGTACTAGTACAAGGACTGAGCTCTATTACTAGGGATCAGGCCTGGTCCGTTAGGTAGGCGCAGATAGATTTATTGCACCTCAGGGGTGCATAGCAGACGGTCGCCACGCTAGGCGTTCCGTTTCCCCATTGTTAGATTGATATACCTGTGTACATGTTAAAGTGCCTATTGCAGGGACCTGCTAAAGTATTGTAAGATATATGTTCAAATGCATGTTGCTATTCTTTTTCCTTACTGACAAAAGTAAAGCCAGTTATTCTTATTCAGCAGTCTGCTTGTGAGTTCATACCAATTACACTTAGAGTATAAGCTAAGTTTTATGTGCATAGGGACGTACCCCTTTGACTAACTGTGCCAGAGCGGGTAGAGCCAAATTGCCGGGGGTTGGTGGAGCTGTACTCAGGGACCCAAAACAAACCAGCGGCTCTCTTAACTGGGGGTAGCGCTACACGTGGGGGCTCGTAATCCGGGATCCTGAGTCAGCGGGAAAAGCCGCCAGAAGGTACCGGCATGGACCCAATAGAAGTGGGACGGTGGTCCGCAACATGGGCCGCTGACCCAGCCGCAGCAGCAGTTATTGAACTGCCAGGGATATGGCAGAGAGAGGCAGTGAAGCAGCTCATAATGTCATTATCCCCATGCCAGAAGTCATGGATAATGGACATGAGAAATGATGCTGGGTACACATACGCCCTAATAGAGTGGAAGGAAGAGACCCCAGAGCAGTTCAGGAGCCACAGCATACAGGCACCCAATGGTCAGGCCTACCAAGTGCTGCATGCGCTGCCGCGGAAGGGAGACTACTCTCCTATGAAAGCCATTCTATCTCCAAGGAAGGAAGAGCAGAAGGGCGCGGGAAGTCCCGCACCCGCACACACTACTCTCAGTGCAGAACTGTGTGCTGTTCTAGGGGAAATTGTGACCCAGTGCAGAAGAGACCCCGGGGATTACCCAATGTCGGGATACAGGAAACTCCGGATGTTTTCAGGGAGGACACCTGTACCCTCGGGAGAAGAGGGATTTGAAGAGTGGTTAGATGGTGCCACGCAGGCCCTAGAAGAATGGGAGGTCTCTGAAGGCAGAAAGAAGCAAAGGATTGTTGAAAGCCTAAAAGGACCTGCCTTAGAGGCCATACGCAATCTGAAGACGAGTAAAAAGGATTGCACTGCCCAGGACTACATAGACATCCTGGAAGGTGTGTTCGGTGGGACAGAAAAAGTCACAGAACTTACCTATCAACTGGAACACTGTTACCAGAAGACAGGGGAGAAGCTGTCAGAGTACATGGGACGCATAGACAAGATCCTGCATAGGATTATCCTGAAGAAGGGGATAGATCCAGGGAAGGTAGATGAAGCCCGTGCCCAGCAGGTGATGAGGGGAGCCCAACCCTTGGACCCTGTCGCACTAATTCTACGCACCCGCCAGGATGGGAAGAGCCTGGACTACCCTGACCTCATCCGAATGGTCAGAGAAGAAGAGGCCATGTTGGAAGAGAAAAGGGAGAAGCAGGTGATGGGGTCTACAAAGTCTACAGTGGCCACGGTCAGGTCGGCCTTAACCCCTGAAAGAGACACAGAGGTAGATGCCCTGAAGTTGCAGATGTCCCAGATGATGGAGATACTGACATCTCTAGTGGCGAAAGAGACGCCCAGTCCCAAGAAGGAAACAACCAGGAGGGAATTGTTTCCAGCTGTTCCAGCACCAGCATCCCCACCTGACTACAGTGAGACGATTTGCTTTAATTGCGGAGGAATTGGTCATATTGCAGCTGTATGTTCCAGTCCCAAGAAGAAGAAGGCAGAAAGCCGCCAGCCGGCGGGAAACGCCAAAGGGCCCCGGTGAAGGAGTCAACCGGGTGCCCATCACCTTCAGTGAGCTCCAAGAAGCACAACAAGAAGAGAAAGCGAGGAGACCAAACCCCTCAGAAGGGGCCCAGGGATCCTCAACCAAGGTGCACTCCAGAGAAAGGGGGCAAGACCCCTCCGCAGAGACACAGCACCCCCAAGCGTGAACTCTTCAAAGTGAGAGATAACAATATCCCTCAACGGGTTCACACTCCCACTAAGAGGGAGAAAATCAATGCATACCAGGCTCAAGAAAGGAGCAAGTGCAAATCAAGTGCTGGCAAAGCAAAGAGTCCAAAGAAGAGGACAGCATCAACTAGGCCCTACCCAGAGGAGCTAGTTGGTCCATCCCCTACTGTACCCATCCAGGTGGAAGGAGTGTACACGAAGGCCCTTCTAGACACTGGAGCACAAGTGACCCTGTTGTACAGGGACTTCTATGACAGATACCTGAGTCATCTGCCTATACAGAAGATAGAAGAGCTGGAGATAAGGGGATTGGGAACTCAGAGTTTCCCCTATGATGGATACTTACCCATCAGATTGACGTTTGACCCATCCGTAGCTGGGAAGTCTGAAGTGTTCGACACCTTAGCAGTGGTGTGTCCCCGCCCACCAGGAACCAGCAAGACTTCCCTGATCATAGGGACGAACACGGACCTAGTCAGAAGGCTTCTGACCCCCCTGGTGAAGAAAGAGAGTCTTTCAACTCCCAAGATCCATCCCATGCTGAAGGCAGCCTATCAGCGGTTGGTCCTAGAGCAGAAGACCCCAAGTGAGGGGATAGGAAGGGTATGGAGGCTTGGAAAGGAAGGAGCAGTGTTACAGCCTGGAGAGGTGACCTGCATGAGAGCCACGGTGAAACTTACTTGGGAGCAGCCTGGCCCCTTTGTAATGCTGGAACCTGACCCAATGGAGGGTCACTCAGGTCTGGAAGTGATACCAGAAGTAATTTCACTGAAGGACCTGAAGAAGGCTAGAGGAAGAGTCCCTGTCAGTGTGAGGAACTCCACGGAGCAGCCCGTGGAGATCCCAGCCAGGATGCTTCTGGGACAGGTGAGTCCTGCTGTCCCAGTTGGCTGGTCAGAAGTGAAGGGGACGGGTGAAAGAGAAGATGTTTGGAAGAAACTCTCCATGGAAAACCCAAACCTACCTGGAGCTTGGAGAGAGAGAGCCAAGGCCCAGCTGACCAGATGGGAGAAGATTTTCTCTAAAGATGAGTTTGATGTGGGGTGCGCGAGGAGTGCCACCCACCGAATCCGCATGCAAGAGGACAAGCCATTCAGAGAGAGAGTGAGGCGAGTCCCGCTAGCAGATCTGGAGGATCTGAGGGAGCAGCTTGCGGAATTGAAGAAGACGGGAGTGATTAGGGAGTCCAGAAGCCCCTACGCCTCCCCAATTGTGGTAGTCAGAAAGAAGAATGGGTCATTGAGACTGTGCATTGACTACAGAACTCTCAACAGGAGGACCATTCCTGACCAGTACACCACGCCAAGGATAGAAGATGCCTTGCAGAGTTTATCTGGAGCTAAGTGGTTCAGTGTGATGGACCTCAAGAGTGGGTATTACCAAATCCCCATGCATCCAGAAGATAGAGAGAAGACTGCCTTCATAACCCCAGTGGGATTCTTTGAGTTCAACAGGATGCCCCAGGGCCTATCTGGAGCTCCTGCTACGTTTCAACGCCTAATGGAAAGGACAGTTGGAGACATGAACCTCATAGAAGTCCTTGTGTACCTGGACGATGTCATTGTCTTTGGAAAGACTTTGGAAGAACATGAAGCCAGGTTGGAGAAAGTACTGAAGAGGCTCAGTGAAGAGGGACTTAAACTTTCTCCAGAGAAGTGTCGGTTCTATCAGTCTTCTGTGAACTATCTGGGACACATAGTGTCTGAAAAAGGAGTGGCTACAGACCCTGAGAAGTTGGAGGCAGTTACTTCGTGGCCAAGGCCCACAACAGTTACAGAACTTCGGTCTTTCTTGGGGTTCTGCTCCTACTACCGCAGGTTTGTGGATGGATTTGCCCGCATTGCCAAACCCCTCAACGAGCTGCTGAAGACAGAAGGAGAGGAGGATGGAATGGGGCCTAGGAGGTCCGGTGAATCGGTCCAAGACCAGTGGAATTCAAGGTGTGAAGAGGCTTTCAGAACCTTGAAGAGAAGTCTCACCACAGCCCCAGTTTTGGCCTACGCTGATCCCACTAGACCCTATGAGCTACATGTTGATGCCAGCCATGAGGGTCTAGGTGGAGTACTCTACCAGGAGTATGAAGACCAGCTACGACCAGTGGCTTATGTGAGCCGGAGCCTGACCCCCTCCGAGAAGAACTATCCCACCCACAAGTTGGAGTTCTTAGCCCTCAAATGGGCAGTTGTTGACAAGTTGAGAGACTACTTGTATGGGGCCGAGTTTACTGTAAAGACAGATAACAACCCCTTGACTTATCTATTCACCACCGCCAAGCTGGATGCAACTGGACACAGATGGTTGGCGGCGTTGTCTGGATTCAATTTCAGCCTCAAGTACAGACCAGGGGCTGGAAATAGGGATGCAGATGCCCTGTCCCGAAGATCCCATGTCATGGTCGATGACTGGGAAGACTGGACCCAAGTGGCACCAGATGGAGTGCGAGCCCTTTGTCAAGGGGCTGAACTCCAAGCCAGAGGAGGATCCAGAGCTGAAGAAATAGGAGTTACCACAGTGGGAGTCCCAAAGTGTTACTGTGGGGTAACTCAACTGGCAGAAGAGTGTCTGCCGAAGCTGTCCAAGAAGGAGCTAAGGTGTGACCAATTGGAAGATCCCATGGGGAGATTGGTCCTGGAAGCCCTGGAAGACAAGAGTCCAGAGGGACTTCGCCTTCACCCTTCTAAAGAAGCTCGCCTACTGAGGAGAGAGTTGGACAAGCTGCAGGTGCATCAGGGGGTAGTCTACCGAAGGGGCCCCTCTGATGGACCAGAAGACAAGTGGCAGTTGTTTCTCCCGGAGAAGCATCGAGAGACTGTGCTGATTGCCTTACATGACCAGCATGGTCACTTGGGAGCAGAGAGAACCTTCCAACTTGTCAGAGACCGGTTTTATTGGCCCTGCATGAGGGCCGAAGTGGAGGAGTATTGCCATTCCTGTGCAAGATGCATTCAGAGGAAGACATTACCCCATCAAGCTGCCCCAATGGGCCACCTACAGAGTGAAGGCCCAATGGATCTGGTATGCATTGATTTTCTCTGCCTTGAACCCGATTTGAGCGGATTGGGAAATGTTCTGGTGGTAACCGACCATTTCACTCGTTATGCTCAGGCTTTCCCAACCAAGGACCAGAAGGCCTCTACAGTAGCCAAGGTACTTCTGGAGAAGTACTTTGTTCACTATGGACTGCCACAGAGAATCCACTCAGACCAAGGAAGGGACTTTGAGAGTCGCCTGATCAGGAAGCTACTAGATTCTCTGGGAGTAGAGAAGACTAGGACCACACCATATCACCCTCAAGGTGATGCCCAGCCTGAAAGGTTCAACAGGACCCTATTGAACATGTTGGGAACTTTGGAAACAGAGAAGAAGCAACATTGGAGTCAACACATATCAGCTCTAGTGCATGCTTACAATTGCACCACAAGTGATGTGACAGGTTTTTCCCCTTACCGGCTTATGTTTGGGAGAGAAGCAAGATTGCCAGTGGATTTGGCCTTCGGCATATCCTTAGACCATGCCTCTGCTGCCTCCCACAAAGGATATGTGGACAGACTGAGGCGCAGTCTGAAGATAGCTTATGAAAAAGCTCAAGCGGCCTCTAACCAGAGGGGGGCCCGAAATAAGAGGAACTTTGATTTGAAAGTTAGAGTACAGGACCTACAGCCTGGGGACCGTGTACTGTTACGCAACCTAGGGATCCCTGGGAAACACAAGATTGCTGATAGATGGAGATCAGAACCATATATCATCTGTAGAAAACTTCCAGGATTGCCTGTCTACAAGTTGAAGCCAGAAGGAAGATTGGGGCCTTTGAAGACCTGGCATAGGAATCATTTGCTCCCACTCACTGAAGCAGTCAGAATGCCTCCAGTAAGAGATGTACCTGAATCTGTTTCCATTCTGGATACCCCCAGGCCTAACACTAGGTCTCAGACCTCCCAAGTTAGGGGTGGTGAGGACCCCCAACCAGAGGAAGAAAGAGGAGAACTTGAATGGCTATGGCCTTCCTCAACTCCAGGAAATTCTGCCATAGATCTTCCACCTACTGAAGATGTGGAAGATAACACATTGAACCCAGAAGCCACAGAGTTTGTGCCATTCAGTGATGTGCCTGAGTGCTGGGAAGATATCCCTGGTCTCTACCCAGAACAAGAAGAAGATGTTCCAGAACCAGAGATGTTGCCAGAATGTGTTCCTGAAGAAGTTCCAAGAGAACAGAGAGCTCGCAGAGTTGTGAAGCCTCCCAAGAAGTTAACTTACCCCAAGATGGGAGAAAGTTCAGAGGACTCTGTTACTACAGCAAGGAGAAGTGCTGAAAGCCCTGACCCTTCCGCTGTTCATTTAGTGGAGGGCAACCCTAGCTCACTCTCTGGCACAGTTAAACAGGTCGCCCACACTGAAGTGACCTGTAGACAGGACAGCTCCCCATCTCATGCCAATTGGTGGGAAGCTCCTCTGTCCAAATTATGTGAAAATGTTGTTCCTGAGAAAGTTTGTAGTTTGAACACTATCTTTGGGGACCAAAGATTTAAAGTGGGGGGAGTGTGTAGCGGGGTTCTACCCCTTTTTCTGGTAGAGACTACATCTCCCATGATTCCCCAGGCCCCCGGGCCGCTGACTTCCGCCCGGGAGGCTGCTGGGGGAGATTATAAAAGGGAAGAGCGGAGACCGCCTCTTCCTCTTGGGACACTTCCTCTTCTGAGGCCTGACAGAACTGGCCTGCCTCTGCTGACAGAGCGTGTGACGCGGAGACTGCAGCCAGCAGAGACACCTGTGCGGACCGGAGCTGAAGGCCTGAAGCCTGGGCCTTGCAGCCGATGGAGTGAGACTCTCACCCCTCAGAGTCCACAGCAGCGGAGCGGAGACTTCCCCTTACTGTCGGTCGGACGGAGCTGATGACCGGAGTGCAGGGCTGTGACTGAGGAGACCGGACGCCGCCATTGAAGAGACCAGAGCCACCATTAGAGGGACCGGATCGGAGGACGGTACCTCAAGGATTGGTGAGAGAGCCGGAAGGCTCAATCCTGCATTGACACACACACGTTTTATGCCTACTGAACTGCCTAGGCGCAATTTACCTCAGAGCAGCAATGTTACTTTTTGTGGATTACAAATGACACCATTTAAAGCTACATGTGCACCACCTCTACAGATTTATTGCCGGTGAAGAACACTGTACTAGTACAAGGACTGAGCTCTATTACTAGGGATCAGGCCTGGTCCGTTAGGTAGGCGCAGATAGATTTATTGCACCTCAGGGGTGCATAGCAGACGGTCGCCACGCTAGGCGTTCCGTTTCCCCATTGTTAGATTGATATACCTGTGTACATGTTAAAGTGCCTTTTGCAGGGACCTGCTAAAGTATTGTAAGATATATGTTCAAATGCATGTTGCTATTCTTTTTCCTTACTGCCAAAGTAAAGCCAGTTATTCTTATTTCAGCAGTCTGCTTGTGAGTTCATACCAATTACACTTAGAGTATAAGCTAAGTTTTATGTGCATAGGGACGTACCCCTTTGACTAACTGTGCCAGAGCGGGTACGTACCCCTTTACTAACTGTGCCAGAGCGGGTAGCCGCCAGCCAAATTGCCGGGGGTTGGTGGAGCTGTACTCAGGGACCCAAAACAATACCAGCGGCTCTCTTAACTGGGGGTAGCGCTACAGAATAACACAGAACCTTTTTGAGGTTCCTTTGGTTCAGGGACAACGACCCCTCTGGAGACATCACAGAATACCACATGAGGGGGCACATATTTGGCAACAGTCCTTCCCCTGTAGTTGTTATTTATGGCCTCAAACACTCTGCTAGAGTTGGAGAGTCAGAGTATGGGTCAGATGTCAGACAATTTGTGGACAAGGACTTTTATGTAGATCACTACCCACCAATGAAGCCGCAGTCTATCTCCTCAAAAGAGCTCAGGCAATGCTTGCTTGCTCCAACTTAAGACTCCATAAGATTGCTTCCAACAGTAGGGAAGTTATAGAAGCCTTTCCTGACCAAGATCATTCTAGCGAGTTAAAAGACTTAGATTTGGGCACAGACTTACTTCCCATGCAACGCAGCCTTGGTTTGCTTTGGGATTTAAAATCTGACACCTTTACCTTCCAAGTAAACATGGAGGAAAAGCCCTTTACCCGTAGAGGTGTCCTGTCTACCATAAACAGCCTGTATGAGCTGTTTTAACCAACTTTGTACATAACTTGTTCAAAATAAATTCTGTTACTACTTTATTTACCGTGTTACTTTGGGAAAGATTGGTAGTGCCTTAAAAGTCCACAAACCAAGGGGAAAACTTATTTTTCTTCTGTATGAGCCCATGGGTTTTGCAGCCCCTGTTACCATCCGGGGTAAAGCACTACTTAGAGACTTAAAGAGGAAGTAAACTCTCCCACTCTGATGCTTCTTTTTATTTAGTCCATTATAATAAGTAATTATCAAACTATAGCCACTGTAATCCAGCCCAAATCGCATATTACTTGCTGTTTACAGAAACTTAAAAAAACTTGTTTCCAGGGGTTAGGCAGCGCCATCTTAAGTTATGTTTTCTGAGTCTACAGTAGAGTGTAATTCCGCCCTTACATTGAGCACTTCCTGTACTGTTAACCAAGCCTCCTTCTCAGTCTAACGTTTCTATGGCTTCCCTGTTTATAACTGACTTGTTTTATTTCATAGTATTTACTTGTGAAGATTACCTAGTGTTTGCCTGTGTCAGTCTGTGCAGTAATGCTGTCCGATGGCCAGGTTTACACTGCATGTGATGTCACATGGGGTGTAGGAGGAAGCTCTGAGTGATTATGCAGCCTCCTGGGATTTTAGTGGTATGCCGTAGGAAGTCCTGATAACAGATAGACAAGCACATAGAGAGTGTGCCGTAAATCAGGGGAGATCTGGGCATGCTCAGTGACATCATTCTAAAGAACAAAAAGGATTACAACAATACTAAGCAAGTAAGGAGATATCTACAAGCAGTGTTCATTAGGGTTTTTTATGCTGATTTACATGGGACAAAGTTTTGGGGGAGAGTTTACAACCACTTTAACATGTGAGACATTAGACTGGGATGACCCTCTCCCCACCGACAGGAAGAACCTATTCAACCAGGGAGAAAGTGGCACATTGAAAAACCTAATCTTAACCACTTCAGCCCTGGAAGATTTGGCTGCCCAATGACCAGGCCATTTTTTGCGATACCCCACGGCGCCGCTTTAACTGACAATTGCGCGGACGTGCGACATTGTAGCCAAACAAAATTGATGTCCTTTTTTCCCCACAAATAGAGATTTCTTTTGTTGGTATTTGATCATCTCTGCGATTTTTATTTTTTGCGCTATAAACAAAAAAGGAGCGCCAATTTTGAAAAAAAAAACACAATATTTTGTGCTTTTTGCTATACTAAATATCCCCAATTTCTTTTAAAAAAAGCTAACTTTTTCCTAAGTTTAGGCCGATACGTATTCTTCTACATATTTTTAGTAATAAAAATCACAATAAGCGTATATTGATTGGTTTACGCAAAAGTTATAGCATCTACAAAATAAGGGAAAGATTAATGGCATTTTTATTATTATTTTCTTTTTTACTAGTAATGGCAGTGATCAGCTATTTTTTATCAGGACTGCAACATTATGGTCCACAGATTGGACATTTTTTACACATTTTTGGGACCATTGCCATTTATAGAGCGATCAGTGCTATAAAAATGCACTGATTACTGTGTAAATGTCACTGGCAGGGACGGGGTTAACACTAGGGGGCGTTCAAGGGGTTAACTGTGTTCCCTAGGGAGTGATTCTAACTGTGGGGGAGGGGACTGACTGGGTGAGGAGAGCCATCATTGTTCATACTTAGTATGAACAACAGATTGTTCTCCTCACCCCTGATAGCACGGAGATCTGTCTGTTTAAATTGACAGATCTCCGTTCTGTCTCTGTGTGGATCGATCATGGGTAGTCATTGCGACACACGTGCCCCCTAGTGGTCAAAAGGTGAACCGACATACAATTACGTTGGTTTGCCCAGGGGACCCAAGCTGCTGCAGTATAACTGCGGCGGCTGGTCGAGAAGGGGTTAAACCTGTTGATGCTGTGCTCTTGAGAGATTGCCAGACACAAATGAATGAGTGACCTTTAGGTCTGGTCACCAGAGTACTGCCAAGTGAGGGCAAGCAAGTCTGTAGAGTTAAAGTCAAGATCTTCCAGCAGAATGAGGCCAAAGTATTTCAAAGACCAGTGGCAAAACTTGTTCTGTTACTTTCTGCAGAAGACTCCGTTAGTGACATCACATAATGTCAGATGGGGAGTGTTCTGCCCATGGTGCTTCATTCAATTTACTTGTGTTTATGTGATTAAATAATATGTTGGTTTTTCCCTGATGTGTACCAAGCTAGTTATATGCAGAGCGCAGACGCCACCTACTGTTCCTGTCTGGTATAGCTTTAGCTGCTGTTTCATTTACATATTGTAATTTCTTAGAATGTGTTAATAAAGTTATTAAGAACTAGAGCATTCTGGGAGGATTCTCTAGAGGAAGTCAGTCAGCCACCATTTTAGGAATGACCATCAAGACAGTAAGGCTGTTTCTCCAATCTTTTGCCATCACCTCTTAGCGAGCTTAAAAAGTAAGTTCTTTTATCTCATTTTGTGTTATAGAGCATTGTTTCCTCATTATATGCAATATTGTACTGATTGATGTTTATTTTATTAATGTATAGTTTAACCTGGCTTGTTCCAATAAATCTAAGATCAAAGAAATATGGTATCTGAAGTTTATAGAGCAAGAAGGTTTAGCTCTCTGTCCTAGAGACAGAACAATGCCAGCCATGCCAATTCCATCCATACAAGACTCTAGACAGGTTAGTGATTGGGACACATAAGAGGGGGGTCTAGAGGGGTCCTGATAAACCTACAGGGCACATGCAGTTGAATGCTATGTGCCTATCATTAAGACATCAAAGCCCACTGCACACCCAGTGTGCCACTGTCCCCCTCACATGTCCAATGAGTGGCTGTCTTCAGCTTTTTACTGCCCCCCTCTCCCCTCACATCTGGTTGTGTCTCTACAGTGTGCCATTGTCCCCCTCTCCCCTCACATCTGGTTTTGTCTCTACAGTGTGCCATTGTCCCCCACTCCCCTCACATGTCTGGTTCTGTCTATGCAGTGTGCCCCTGTCCCCCACTCCCCTCACATGTCTGGTTGTGTCTATGCAGTGCGCCCCTGTCCCCCTCTCCCCTCACATGTGGGATTGTGTCTATGTAGTGTGCCCCGGTCCCCCTCCCCTCAGATGTGGGATTGTGTCTATGTAGTGTGCCCCTGTCACCTTCTCCCCCCACATGTGTAGTTGTGTCTATGTAGTGTGCCCCTGTCCCCTTCTCCACCCACATGTGTAGTTGTGTCTATGCAGTGTGCCCCTGTCCCCCTCTCACATGTCTGGTTGTGTCTCTGCAGTGTGCCCCTGTCTCCATCTCCCCTCACATGTCTGGTTGTGTCTCTGTCTCCCTCTCACCTCATGTGTGTGGTCACGTCTATACCCCTGTCTCCCTCTCCCCTCACATGTGTGGTTGTGTCTATGCAGTGTGCCCCTGTCCCTATCTCTCCTCACATGTCTGGTTGTGTCTCTGTACCTTCTTACTGCCCCCCTTTCCGCTTGCATGTGTGGCTGCATCTCTGTAGATTCTCTATGCCCCCTCTCCCCTCACATGTGTGGCTGTGTCTCTGCAGTTTCTCACTGCCCCCCTCTCCCCTCACATGTGTGGCTACGTGTCTGCAGTATCTTACTGTATAGTGCATTTAAGGTGGATCATTGTGTGCCGAGGCTCAGTTCACAAAGGGTTTTTTCACTCCTAAAATTTTAGATAAAATAACTCATAGATTTTTTTTACAAATTTCTTTGCAGTTCACAAAAACTCTATGGAAATAAAGCATAAATTATTTAAATAAAATGTGAGGTATTTTTCTCATGAAACCATGTAGTATTTTATCTCATGACATGATGGGATGGATACAGTGGAGCAGGGTAAGAATCCCTTCAATTTTTACTGTTAATAAAGAGGTAAAATGGTTTAAACTGTAGCAATATACCAACTCAATAAGTCAGTGCGGTCCCTGCAGCATATGTATTAATACAAAGGAAAAAAGGTGACTAGGATAACAATCAAAGGGAAGCTGCTTTCACAGGACACACATGGTGTATTAAAAACAACCAAGTTAAATTAAATAAATACAAAATATCTTTATAAATGTCAAATATTGAATGGAAATAGTTTTAAAAATCACACACATATCTGTATATATGAAAATATGGCAATTTTATAAAAACAGTCCTTCCTATATAAAGTCTCTATAATATTGCAGCAGCGCTTATGTCCTTATTCGCACCGAGGACTATACGGTAAATCACAGATGAAAGAAGATGAGTGAATATTTCAATCGCTACTGTAAATGTTCTTTCCGTGCAAAATAATCAGTATCCACCGAGAATTCCACCAGGTATTCACCACGTGCGATATAAATTCCCCGCATGGGGATGCACTCACCAGACCCAAGTTAAAAATATGCCCATCAAGGACCCACTTTAAATCCACAGGACCCACTTTAAATCCACAGATAGATACAAATCCTACTTCCCAGCATAATGTATCACCCTCGAATACCTGACAGGCCTTTAGCTTAAATATTATGTGTGCCGGGGGGAGGAAAGGGGAGGGACACCCTCCCCTTTCCTTCCCGCCTACACCCTTTCTTCTGTCCCAGATATACCTCTTTATCCCAATGCCCGCTTACCCTCCCTACCCCCCCCCCTCCCTACCTGAACCCCCCCTTTTTTCCCCTTTTTTTTTTTCTTTGCTCTTTTCTTTCTCTCTTCCCTCTCACCGAACACCTCCCCACAGGAGTCATATCCTAGATCAAAATGCTCTAACAACATACTAGAGGCCCATGTTTTCTACCTTAACCTACGGTCAAGTTCAAGTCTCCCACCAGGCCGTGTTTGGACCTGTAGATAATGGTCCACAGGGCTGAAAAGTTACTTATGCCAAACTTGTTGATATTAGGAGGTCTCTTCATGAGATACCATGTACTATAGAGCCTGTACACTGATTCTGTTAAGGTATGTTCTCCACATGTTACACTCCCTGTGTTCCTCCACAGTTCCCATGACCCTGTCTACAATACAGATTTTGATGTTGTTAAACCTGTTTTTGATGTCATGGACGAGTTTTTGCATTATACTTTATGCGATGTACTTTACCTGTATTCCTGTTTATCTCAATAAAAAAAAACTTTTTGTGGAAAAAATAAAAAAATACGCCCATCAAATAGGTTTATCCAGCATCAGCGTTTCTCACTCCTTATCTCCTTATGCAGCAGACATAGCAGGAACATACACCAATTCCCCTCATATAAAAAGAAGGTTGCATATAGTGTGATACTGTATAAAAGATTTTATTGGGTATAAAACTTCCCCCCTTAGTACATAAATGCGTACCCTGCATCAATAAAAATCAAGCGTTGTATTAGTACTGTGCCTGCCGGAACTGGTGTTATCACTCGGCTGTATAGAACAGCGCTCAGCTTCCTGCTGCCTAGTCCCTGGAGCGCACGTTTGAGGCACAGAACGTCACTTCCGGTCGTCGGTCACTGCCCTGACGTTTCGTCACATCTGGACTTCTTCTGAGGGCGACCAACCGCAGGGGCGATCAAATACCACCAAAAGAAAGCTCTATTTGTGAGAAAAAAAGGACGCCAATTTTGTTTGGGAGCCACGTCGCACGACCGCGCAATTGTCAATTAAACTTTCGGTCCGTTCGCAGGTTCACAGTGCCGAATCGCAAAAAGGGGCCTGGTCCTTTGGCTGCCAATTGGTCCGGGGCTGAAGTGGTTAAATACCTCATGCCTGGACCACTACTTAATTAACTCATGTATTTATTTATTTCCTTAGTGAATTGACTTTAACACCGTTTTATTTACCTCGTGTTTTTGGTTTGTGAGGTAAATAACTCATGAGGTGATAGTAAATTGACATTTTCAGCATCTCATGAGATAATTGGAGAACATGTGTCACATGATTCAATTATCTCATGAGATATTCTTTAGTGAATTGCGCCCCCTAGGATGGGAAGTGTGTACCGACTCCATTATCTCCAAATCATGGGGGAAAAGTGTTTTGTAGTCCACAGAAAGAACTGGGCACACCTGTCAGTGCCCACAGTGCCATCTGTCAGTGCCACCTGTCTGCCCACAATACGTGCCTTTACATTGCTGCACATCAGTGTCACCTACCAGTGCCCATCAGTGTCACCCATCAGTGTCACCTACCAGTGCCCATCAGTGTCACCCATCAGTGTCACCTACCAGTGCCCATCAATGTCACCCATCAGTGCCATCTATCAGTGCCAACCAGTGCCATCTATCAGTGCCCATCCGTGCCACCCATCCGTGCCACCCATCCATGCCACCCATCCGTGCCACCCATCCATGCCCATCAGTGCCATCTTATCTGTGCCCATCAGTACCGACTTATCTGTGCCCACCAGTGCCGCCTCATCAGCACATATCAATGAAGCGTAAAAATGACCTGTTTGCAAAATTTTATAACAAACTATTAAACATGATTTTATTTTATTTTTAATTTTCCATCTTTTTTTGTTTGTTTAGCAAAAAATGAAAAACCACAGCTGTGATTAAATACCACCAAAAGAAAGCTCTATTTGTGGGAAAAAAAACGAAAGCTGAAAATTGGTCTGGGCAGGAGGGGGGTTTAAGTGCCCAGTAAGCAAGTGGTTAAACTTCATTTTTGAAGCTGAAAATGAAAAAAAATATGTTTTTCATTGTTTTTTTACTTTTATATGGGGTTAGCCTGTTTGCAGATCCCAAACAAAAAAGCTCACATGATTTTACACTAAAACAATGAACATTAAACTACATGGTCCTATCAGACAGAGAAAAAAAAAAAAGAACCTAAAAACATTAGTGTTATACAGTACCAGCTAGCCACCACTACTGAAAACTGACAGTTGCAGATTTCTTTAAACTGAAAATTGAGCAAAAAGTCCCACTCAATGGTAACACAAAGCTCACAAAGGAAATCTAATAAAGGGGCATACAAAAACCTGCCAGCGATAATTATGTGACACTTTTTATGTACAGGGGGTCCGCGACTTACGAACGCCCGACCTACGAACAACCCCTACTTACAAACGGGGCGCTGCGGGGACCCTCCGCCATTTTTCGCAGTTTTTCGCCGTCTTCCAGACGTTCTGCGCATGCGCGGCCATACAGAGCCTCGGAAAATGCCGGAAATGTCCGTAATTTGCCGCGCATGCGCAGAACGGCATTAGACGGAACATCGGAAAATGTCCGGAAATGTCCGTATTTGTCGGTCTGCGCATGCGCGGCCGACTTACGAACATTTCCGACTTCCGTACAGGCGGGCAGTCCCTAACGAGTTCGTAACTCGGGGACCCCCTGTACTGTATATGTTATGAATCTAGTTCTTTTAATTCATCAGGCTGAAAGTAAAATCAGAATGGGTTTCTCTGTCAGTTTATAAACACAAAAAAATATTTCCTGCAACCCTAAAAACATCTAAAAAGAAGTTGAAAGAACATCTAAACAAACATTCTCAAAGTGTCTGGTGCCCAACTTACTCTATCTACACCACACCTACTATGCCTAGTAACCCACACTGTGAATATAGATGTGTCAGCTCTCCCTGACTCTGGAGGTCACCATTATGCCTTTGGAGGTCAGGTATGCCACTACATATACAGGGGGTCCCCGGGTTACAAACAAGACAGGGACTGTAGGTTTGTTCTTAAGTTGAATCTGTTTGTAAGTCGGAACAGGTAAATTTTTTAAGTGTAGCTCCAGCCAAAAAAAATTATTTTTAAGTTTTTTAGATAACATAGAGAAGGGTTATCACCCCTGTAACATTTGTTTTGCTGTCTGTGCCCCTGTTCAGAAGGTTTCACCTGACTTTCTGTCCCAATGACAATTGGATTTTGAAAATTTTGGGTTGTTAGGGAAACATGGACTGGTGATAATGCATCAGTGGAGACACCTTTTTCCCATATTAACTCTTACAGGAGTGAATTTCCCTTCCTAGGGGTGGATTTCCTCTCACTTCCTGTTGTCTCCTTCCGTTTGTAAGTAGGAGTCGTTTGTAAGTCGGATGTTTGTAAGTAGGGGACCCCCTGTACAGTATACACAGTATGCATGTGGGATGATGTTGTTACCTCTTAATATTCTAACATAATTTAGGTTTAATATTACTTTAATACATGTTGCCCACACTGTTCAATTAAGCGCCAGCTACACTTTTCATTACAGATCAGTAGTTCGCAAACAGAAGCTCTTGACCAGCCATAAAATCTTGTCTAGTAGTCCCAAAGTCTCTCAAGTGCACTTAAAGCTGTGTTCTTAAGCACAGCGCACGTCTGATCATTACACACTAAAGGTTTATTAAGCTTCTTAACATCACTTTATAATGCCGTTAATGTGTTTCTCATAATTTTCAAATCAAGTTTCACAGAATACAGTATAGACATGTAAGCTGTTCTGCATAGAAAACTTTACTGTGGTTATTAATTTCAATACCAGAATACGTTGTATTTGAATTGAACAAACAAACCTGCGACACTGTACAGCCAATGCAGAATGTTTATAAAGTCACTAACACATAAAGCACATAGGTAAGAAAGGTAAAAAATATGTTATTGATACTTATTAGTGGCTAATTAAATGTTAAAAAAATACTTTCAATTTTGTTATAATACCTGAAAAAGGGGCTTTATAGTTCCAAAAGAAAATTGCTCAAATGCCCCATCAACACAGGAAGTGTGCATGGTGGAATCTCTCCTATGGAGCCATTGTGTTTTCCCAGCTGGGGGGGAGCAATAATCGCATGTAAAATCAGATAGGCTGGTTGTAACCAAGTTGATCAATTGATAAACTTGGGTACATTCAGCCTGCCCATGCATGGTTCGAATCTTGACTGGTTCCTGCTAAACTGGCTGAGATTCGAACCGTCTATGGCCGACTTAAAGGGTATCACTTTGAATTTTTTTTTCTACCTTCTCTTCCTTCGTATTTAATTCTGGCTAACACGGCACAACATATTTTTTGCTTGCTACATATGTAACACATAAACCCCTTTTTCTTTACGATTTAAACATTTCTAGCTACTAAACCTAAACAGATTAGGCCAGCATAATGCCCCATGATTACGTAATTTCTGTGACGAAGCGCGTAGGGGGAGCGACGTGCTGATGTCACCGCGCGCTACGTCCCGCCGACAAGCACGGGCGTGTGTTACTGCAGCCGGCCGGACGCAAACTTTTAAACTTTTTTCTTTTATTTGTGTATATACGCCGTTGGCGTCTTTTTTAAAATAAATTTACGGATCCTACCCATGGTCTTCCTTTTCCCTTTTTGGTTTTTGGGATATATACTACCTGGTGAGGTAAAAGTTCCTGGTGGCTCTGAACGATCGATTAGTGTTGGAATCGACACAGATGGAACGATCTGCCAGACGGGAAGGAAACAAGGAGGAAAAGGCCTTGGCTGCACTATAGCCACAGGTGCATTCTTTCTAACAGCTGGTAAGCTCAAAATCTGGATGATGGTGGGATCATTCACAAGAAGTCACTTTTGCACGGATGTCAATATAATTTGATCAGCGATCCTGCACAGCACTAATGTGGACTTTGTTATTTAGTTTATAAACTTTATATTTTGACATATTTTTGGACCATCACTGGCACATATATTTCACAGCTATTCACTGTATTTATGATTCTCTACTTTTCAGTATTTCTAGGACGTTTTGATATTATTTATAGCGCAACCTTTTCTTTTTATTTTTGATTTATGGATATCCCATGTGGTGTTGCTGCTTATATTCACTAGTTTATGTCCAGCACAGTTTTTTGCTTTATACAGCATAAATATATATACCTAAAAAAAAATACTCATTCACATGGATGGGGGCCCCCTTCTTAACGGGGGCTTCCAGATTCCAATAAGCAAGTCACACACCATAACCCCTCCCCGCCCCCTAGTGGTTAACTCTTTCACTGCCAGTGTCATTTATACAGGAATCATGCATTTAAATAGCATCGATTGCTGTATAAATGACAATGGTCCCAAAAATGTGTCAAAAATGTCCGATGTGTCCGCCATAATGTCGCAGTCACAATAAAAATCGCTGATCGCAGCCATTACTAGTAAAAAAAAAAATATTAATAAAAATGCTATAAAACTATCCCCTTTTTTTTTTTACCAAAAATATGTAAGAATACGTATCGGCCTAAACTGAGGAAAAACATTATTTTTTTAAATATTTTTTGGGGGGTTTTTTATTATAGCAAAAAGTAAAAAATATAGAATTTTTTTCAAAATTGTCGCTCTATTTTTGTTTATAGCGCAAAAAATAAAAACTGCAGGGGCGATCAAATACCACCAAAAGAAAGCTCTATTTATGGGAAAAAAAGGACAGCAATTTTGTTTGGGAGCCACGTCGCACGACCGCGCAATTGTCAGTTAAAGCGACGCAGTGCCGAATCACAAAAAGGGGCCTGGTCCTTTGGCTGCAAATTGGTCCGGGGCTGAAGTGGTTAAAGTGTTTGAGTGTTTAAAAACCTAGTTTCTATGTGTAATTAGTAATTATATAAATACATGGGGGCATCAAAAATTGCTCATTGCACATACTGTCTCTACTCCCTCGTTAGCAATGGTGCGCAATAATTGATTTCCCTTTTTTTCTCTTTCTCACAATAGAAGTCTATGAATTGACTGACTCACTGAAATCAATGTACTTCCAATGCGGCTGATCTAGACTGAACAATTGTTAAGAGGGCCACAGTCATTTCAGAGAGCGACTAAGAGCTTGTTGAGGCTAATGTACCAGTTCCTGTATTTATTATCCAAATACTAATTGGAGAAAAACCTGTAAAAATGTGATTTTCACAAATTACTTTAAAGTGGTTCTAAACTCAAAATGTTTTTACCTTAATGCATTCCCTGCATTAAGGGAAACATCTTCCCACCACCTGTTCTACTCCCCGTCTCTAAACACTTACTTGCCTCCTCTTACCACTGCAGCGTTGTCCCGGCTGCAGCACTACCCCCCTAACTGCCTGGTCTCACAGGAGACACTGAGTGCTGCATAGTTTGTTGCTTAAACTACAAGGAGGAGGGAGCAGGTGACATGGTTTACTAGCATTGTGTGTGTCTATGGATGCACACAGCCTGGCTTGGTATCGCACATGCATGGGTGCCCCGTTAGCACCTGGCTTGCTAAGGAGGCACCCGAAGCAAGGAGAAGTGGACATCGCCGGTGGGGAACTGCCAAAAAGGAGGTAATGGTCTTTTGCATATCGTTGCACAGAGCAAGTAAGTATAACATTTTTTTTTTATTGTAAGACAACAAAATAAAATCCTTTAATATTAATTTAAGATAAAAACTACAAAAATAACTGGAATATGCACTCACTAAAAATACACTATATATGCCTTTAATTGTGTGTGGTCTGGTACATGGGTAAACTCAATTTAGGAATGTGGCCTTTCCCCATTGAGAATGCACAAGGAAACAAAGGGCAGCCATAGCCAGAAAGGCTGAGGTCAATACCAGATAGACAGACTGGGTACCAGCAGGATTAGACATGTAATCACAGATAAATCAAAGTTAAAATTCAAACCTAAGCGAAAGTAACCAACTCAGTTGTGGTTAAGAGATTTTCCAATATTCAAACTGTGGAGTCCAGCAGTCAGTGGGTGGGAGCAGACAGCCACATCGCGGTCAGGGAGAAGTGTTTAATGGGGACAATTAATTATAGGAATTAGGTGTCAGACAACCAAGTAAAAGAAGCCAGAATAACAAGAGCCTGTTTATGTTACTGGAGCCCACAAGGTAGGCACTTTATCTACTTTACTATAAATACTACTACTTTACTATAATTTCAGGAGAGTATGTTGAAAATTTTAAGAAACGTCCAGATATCCAGGGAAGTCAGATGTATAGAAATATTAGATTTTTTTTGTGAACTTTGTAACTCATTTCTAGTCTCTGCTAGGTTGATGTCCCTGCACATCCAAGCTCTTGCATTCGTCTGTTTAGCTGCTGTAAGAAAATTTGCTCCCAACTTTAGTTATTTGCTGCTGACACCATGAGCTTTTTCTATTTAGTAATGTATGGCATGGATTTTTACTTAGGGTTTGCCCCATGAGTACTGAGAGTATCAGTGGCTGCTGGTGGTATATTTTTTGGGGGGCAAACAATCCGCCCGCCATCGGGTGACGGGTCTCGGGACCCGCTTCCTGATTGGCCGGGAGGAGAATCAGGAAGACAATAGCGAATATTTAACTGCTATTGCCACACAACTGGATGGGCTGGGGGCACAATGGTCTGCGACCCCAGCCCACCCTTTTTGAAGCCTATTAGAGCCTCTGGCTCTAATCATGTGCTTCTGAAAAAAAAACGTATTGTTATCCATGCGTCCCATGCCCCGCATGTAGATTAGGTGGTGGAATACATGGATTAGGGGGGCAGCACCCCTGCGTCCTACATTACGGCCCACCACTGGAGAGTATACAAATAACTTTGGTAACCACTTTTAGACCAGACCATTTTGCTGGCTTAAGACCAGAGCACTTTTTGCGATTCGGCACTGCGTCGCTTTAACTGACAATAGCGCGGTCGTGCAACGTGGCTCCCAAACAAAATCCACGTCCTTTTTTTCCCACAAATAGAGCTTTCTTTTGGTCGCATTTGATCACCTCTGCGTTTTTTTTCTTTTTGCGCTATAAACAAAAAAAGAGCGACAATTAAAAAAAAAATAATTAGGCAGAATGGGGAGATGTCGAGTCCGCGGGACCCATGACTAGACTCATGGGGGTCCGTGATGACACGGCGGCATATTCAAAGGGACATACGTGTACGCCCTTATGCCTGTCCATGCCGTGTCCCCCCACAGTATTACCTTTTGTTCCAATTGACCCTCCCTTCTAGATTGTAAGCGCCAGCGAGCAGGGCCCTCTGATCCCTCCTGTATTGATTTGTATTGTAATTGTACTGTCTACCCTCATCTTGTAAAGCGCTGCGCAAACTGTTGGCGCTATATAAATCCTGTATAATAATAATAATAATAATAATATACATAAGAAGCTGCTTATATCCCCGCACCCCTGGAAAAAGTGAGAGTACCCTGGAATGAATTTAGTTATCAACTACATACCAAGAAGAGAATGGGGATAATTTATTAAAACCGAAGAGTGCAAACTCTGGTGCAACTGTGCATGGTACCCAATCAGCTTGTTAAATAAGCTGTGACAAAAAAAATCCTGAAGCTGATCGGTTTCTTTGCAAAGATGCACCAGATTTTGTACTCTCTAGTTTCTAGTAAATAAGCCCCAATATCTCATAAGTGGTTTCTATAGTTGCTCTGTTTGGTAAACACGATTATATTGTTTCCCATATTTCCTCTATTTCTTTATTCAAATCTGATTTCCATTTGTGAGTGGGTATGGAATTTTGGGTATGGAGCTGTGGAAGTGTGGTGCAGAGGGTGGGGCTTCCACTTTTAAAAGTGTTAAGTGTTTACTTTGAAGCTGATCTCTAGACAGATGAAAAATGCACAATTGAAAGCAGTTCTGTGTAGGTGCAGACAGGATCTGGGAAATTGCATACACCTCCTCTGGGGCTGCCCGAAACTCCATCATTATTGGAGTGGGGTTCTCTCGACACTCAATCGGGTATTTCAGACAACCGTGCCTCTGGACCCGATCTGTTGCGTGTTGGGTATCTTGGAGAAGGTGGTTAGTATTGCCTTCTCTTGGGCCTTGTTCCAGGCCAGAAAGGTCATCCTTATGGGATGGAAATTATCTAATCCACCTGCAGTTACCTCCTGGATAACGCATATGGGAAATACACTCATTATGCAAAAGTATTCACCCCCATTGGCATTTTTCCTGTTTTATTGCCTTATACCCTGGAATTAACATGGATTGTTTGAGGATTTGCATCATTTAATTTACAGAACATGCCCACAAATTTTAAGATGTTTTTTTTTTTAATTGTGAAGCAAACAACAAATAGGACAAAATAACAGAAAAAGTCAATGTGCATAACTATTCACCCCCTAAAGTCAATACTTTGTAGAGACACCTTTTGCCGCCATCACAGCTCCAAGTCGCTTTGGATAAGTCTCTTTGAGCTTGCTACATCTTACCACTGGGAATTTTGCCCATTCCTCCTTGCAAAACTGCTCCAGTTCCTTCAAGTTGGATGGTTTGCGCTTGTGAACAGCAATCTTTAAGTCTGACCACAGATTTTCTATTGGATTGAGGTCTGGGCTTTGACTAGGCCATTCCAACACATTTACATGTTTTCCCTTAAACCACTCAAGTGTTGCTTTAGTAGTGTGCTTGTGGTCATTGTTCTACTGGAAGGTGAACCTCTGTCCTAGCCTCAAATCACACACAGAGTGGTACAGGTTTTTCTCAAGAATATCCCTGTATTTAGCACCATCCATCTTTCCCTCAACTCTGACCAGTTTCCCAGTCCTGACTGCTGAAAAACATGTGGGGATGGTGTTCTTTGGGTGATGTGATGTGTTGGGTTTGCGCCAGACTTAGCGTTTTTTTTGATGGCCAAAAAGTTCAATTTTAGTCTCATCTTTTAGCACCTTCCTCCATACATTTTGGGAGTCTCCCACATGCCTTTTCGCAAACTCAAAACGTGCCATTTTGTTATTGCTGAAAGTAATGGCTTTCTTCTGGCCACTCTGCCATAAAGTCCAACTCTATGGAACGTACGGCTTATTGTTGTCCTATGTACAGATACATCAGTCTCTGCTGTGGAACTATGCAGCTCCTCCAGGGTTACCTTAGGTCTCTGTGCTGCCTCTCTGATTAATGCCCTCCTTGCCCGGTCTGTGAGTTTTGGTGCGTGGCCGTCTCTTGGCAGGTTTGCTGTTGTGCCATATTCTTTCCATTTGGTTATGATAGATTTGATGGTGCTCCTAGGGATCATCAAATATTTGGATATTTTTTTATAGCCTAACCCTGACTTGTGCTTCTCAACAGCATTGTGCCTTACTTGTTTGGAGAGTTCCTTGGTCTTCATGGCAGTGTTTGGTTTGTGCTTAGGTGTTGCAGCCTTTGGAGCCTTTCAAAAAGGTGTGTATATGTAATGACAGATCATGTGACACATAGATTGCACACGTGGACATAATTTCACAATTATGTGACTCCTAAAGGTAATTGGTTGCACCGGAGCTTTTTATGGGCTTCATAACAAAGGGGGTGAATACATACGCACATGCCAATTATCATTTTTTTATTTCTGAAAAATAGTTTTATGTGTACATTTTTCTAATTTTACTTCACCAACTTTGACTATTGTGTTCTGATCCATCACATATAATTACAATTAAAAAAACATTGAACTAAAGGCTGTCATGTAACAAAATAGGTAAAAACCCAGGGGGGGGAATACTTTTACAAGGCACTTAATATCCATCAGCATAGGGGGGAAGCAAGTTCGAAAGACTTTGGGCCCCTTGGCTTGATACACCAGGAAAAAGTCAGAGGCAATTTGGCATGTCAAGAATTCTTCAGTGTCCCACACGATGATTATGTTTAGTACATTTAATGCTTGTTGACTGCTAAGAAGCTTGGACTAGATGGCTATATGAGAGAAACAAACTGTATTTAGGTAGGCAACTGTTTGCTGCGGTATGTACAAATGCATACAGTATTGGACTTTGAAATGTATGTACACTGGATGTTGTTTTTGTATCAATAAAACAATTTTTTGATTTAAAAAAAAGAAAGCAGTTCTGTATTTATTAAAACATAAATGTTCTTTTATATGCAAGTGTTTATGTAACTGAATTTGCTTTGATATTATTCTCTTGCAGGGCCTGTAAAGCAGTGCTTAGACTGGAAGAAGAAATGGGCATCATAAGAAGGCAATCAGTTTATGTGCTGACAAGAAGTATGCTGATAGAAGGAGGAAGCAGACTGGGGCAACTCCATGACATCATAGGCTCTAATGCTGACCATTGTTCAATCCAGAAGATCTAAATCTCCACTCTCATTTTTAATTTTGTGTTAACAACTAATATGAGTTATATTGTTTACATTAGATCTGAGATGTCACTTAGAAAAAAATATGGCTATTATGAGCTAAGTTCATAGTAGGAAAAAGTAGAGCTAATATGGGCACCTGTTATGAACCGAGACTCTAGAGAGCCATGTCATCCATCCTTTCCTTCTAGCAACTGAAGAGATGGAAATTACTTATTCCTGTCTATTTCATTATATAGAAAAGCTGTAAAGCAAGATCTTTTGTGTAGCTTGGCGCAGGGAAGGGAGAATATAAGGAAATTATTAAATGTTATACATAACGGGATTTGGTTAAGCATTCCCCAATATTACAAGTGAAATGCTGTCAGATTACAATATAAAAGCACTCTAGTAATACATTATTGCTAAAGTAGAAGATGTATGTGACTATAGGAAGTGACGTTCACATCCTATTATGCGATTGCCTTTTTAGCCAAGTACATGTCATGCCTTGAGCTCTACATGGTCATCCCTATTAAATTGCTGATCAGGCTGGGAAGTTCATTCTCTCATATAAGTTCCACCTACACATCTACTCTAACTTTTCTTTCAAGACTAAATGATTCTCCTCCTTTTTCTGCATAAAAATTATTTAAAAAATGGCTGTGCATAAATTTTGAAGATCTACCCTTATTGTGGTTTACCCAAGGCATTTGCTTCCAGCACATTAATATGTATCTAAACCCGAAGATAGTGCCTGGAAATAGGCTTTACCAGAGCAAATAAGATAAATTCACTGTGGGCTACAAATACTTTAAACTGAACTGATCTGTGTTGGGTTTCCAATTTCAGAAACTGGACTGCTTTTCAGATAAATGGACTGCTTATGCCCACATAAGGGTACAGATCTGTAATCCTCAGCATAGTGAATACAACTCAACTTTTTGAAGTGCTCTCATTGATCGCATCCCAATCATAAGGGTACATATCAGCATTATCATATTACATTATTTATTTTATTTAAGTAATAATGAGCACCTCATTCTTGGATTAATTAAAACATCTGCTGTTTTCAAGCTCCCTCATGTGATTTTTAAAATGTGCAGTACAGGCAGTCCCCGAGTTACAATCCTCCGACTTGCGAACGATTCTTACTTACGAACGGGAGGCGGCGTGACGTTCTGTGCCTGCGCGGCAAATTTTCAATGGCGGGCACCTCTGAAAACATTGGAAAACATAGGAAAACATTGTGAAACGTCATCTGCGCATGCGCGGCTACTTGACAGAACATCGGAAAACATCGGAAAACTACGTCTTTGCCATGCTGCGCATGCGCTTTCGACTTACGAACATTTCCGACTTAAAGTGGTGTTTCCACCAAAAAAAAAAAATAGCTTAAAATGCATAAAAAAATTATTGGAAAAACATTTTTTTTACTCACCTCTAAATGCTGACTGACATCAGTTCCCCTCGGCGCAGTCAGTCATTTGGGACACGTGACAGGTCCCAGGTGACTGCGCGGTGTATCACGGTGCGCAGCGGCGTATCACGGTGCGCAGCGGCGTATCACGGTGCGCAGCGGCGTATCACGGTGCGCAGCGGCGTATCACGGTGCGCAGCGCCGCTCGTGCATGCGCAGTGGATGCCCGGCTGTGAAGCCACAGCCGGGTGCCCACAGTAAGAATGCTGGCGCCGCCGAGCGGAGCAGGGGAAGGGGGGGCTTCGATCCCCCGCATCGCTGAACCCTGGGACAGGTAAGTATCTGATTATTAAAAGTCAGCAGCTGCAGTATTTGTAGCTGCTGATTTAAAAAAAAAAATTAAGGGGCACCCCACCTTAAGAACAAACCGGCAGTCCCTAACACCCGTTCGTAACTCGGGGACTGCCTGTATATGAAGCTTTTTTGTTTATGTTTTGGATACAGTAGGGAAGGGTTAGAGCCCCTGTTAGGTCTGCTGTCTGTGCCCCCACTGGGGCGATTCAACCTCTTTAATTGTTCTGTTGTCACTGCACTGAAAGTGTGTGAAAATCCAAAAATTTGAGTTGTTACCAGAATAAGGGAGGTGAAATCTGTGAATTCTGGTGGCAACTGTCTAAGAGGAGATTCGCCTTACTTTGGGAATATTTCCTCTCATTTACTGTTGTGTCTACAGAACAGGAAATAACAGGAAATCTCCCCATTGAGAAACAGGTGGCCAACAAAAAAAATTCTAGGGCCTTTAACCAGTGGCGGGCCACTCATTAGGAGTGCAGGGGCACCACTCCCTCTAATCCTTGTGCCCAGCCCCTAATCTCCATGCAGGGCGCCGGCCGCATATATTTCAATGTGGGTTTATTTTTTTAAGCACATGATTAGAGCCTGAGGCTCTAATTGACTTAAAAAAGGGTGGCATTGCGGCACAGAACACTGCGCCACAAGCCCACCCACTTGTGTGAAATTAGCTAATTCAGCATAAGGTAAGGCCATGGATCGCCACCTTCCCAATCGTTCGATCAAGCGCTGGGGGGTAGTGTGAGTGAATCGCTGTCTTCACAATCAAGCACAAGGGGATAGTGTGAGTAGATCACTGCCTTCCCGATCGATCTAGTGAGCGCCAGGGGGGGTGTGTAGTGTGAGTGTGGCAGCCAGGTTTGTTTGCCACCCCCTCAAAATATTGAGCACCAGCTGCCACTGCTTTTAACTAGTCCATGCATTCACAGTCTTTGCCTAATCTTCTTGGTCTAATGCTAACTATACATGGATAAAAATGCAGACAGTTCAGCAAGTACCGGCCAAATTTTGACCAGAGTGTGGCCTTCCCCCCTTGATAGAAGCCTGTTTGATCGATTTGGAAAATGTTGGAAAACTTTTGTCACTGATCAGTGTGTCCTGGCATAAAATGTACAATGTCCCAGCGGGGGCGATACCTCCATCCACCAGGGAAGTAGATGGAGAAATGTGTTTGGGGTTTTTTATGTTCAGCCCGCAGGATGAACGAAAGAAAAAAAAAACTGTATAACAAGCTATGGAATGATGGTGGGAGTCATTCTACCTGGAGGACTGGGGACACCTTATGGTTAATTAGAGGGTCTGAGGTGGACAGTTCCTTAATCAAGGTGAATGTTGCAGGCTGAGCTGTTTTTTTTAACCACTTCCTTGGGACATTAAAAAAATTAGGTGAAGTTAACTCTGCATATACATCTTTTTTAGTTTTCTGTTGTATGTATCTAATCCTTTCTTGAACCACTTGGTAATTAAAAGTTGCAAGATCCACGTCCTGTACAACGTAGCTTCATCAATTTTACTCACTTCATTCCAAGGGCTTATCAACACAAAAACCTTATTGATCATCGTGGTCTGTCTCATCTATCAGCACAAATCAGTGTGATCTATAGAATGACTTTCATTGCTTTCGAAGATCTCATAGTAATGGATGGTGGCTAATAGAAGTGCAGTGCTAAACCAAGTTAGATAACACACAAAATCATTTCAAGCCTAGTAATTTAACCTTCTCTATCTGTAGAGTCATGTTTTCATATTGGTCTTGAAGTATTACTGAAGCCGTTAGGGCACCATTAATCAACTTGTCTAGTGGGATGAAGCAAACTAAACCTTTATCTAATTAGATTTAACGTATTATTAATGAGCTGTTGCACTAGTCTTTTGGCCACAAGAGTACAAGTTAAGGACAATAGTTGAAAAGCCAAATGTATAAAGTGGGTTATGTACTATAAGCTCCTTGTATTCAGAAAACTACTGCATTATTAATCAGTCTGCTATAGAAAATACAGTCATCCAAAACATATTCTGTATGATTCCTAAGCAAACTAATGTATTGGTCAGGGTTTGTTTAAAAGGTTTTGATGTTATGCACTTTTGTATGAAAGCCATAAAAAAATATTCATGTATGTCTATTATTTATTGTGTATAGTATTAGTAACAGTCTGCCATTATCAATGTAGCTCTCATTGGGTCATTCAACCAGTGGAATACAAGTTGCCATGGACAAATTACCCTTGAATTATAATTGTA
>CM053030.1:386366110-386479769 GCA_028564925.1 Lithobates sylvaticus
GGGGGGTTTTGCTAGGATGGGAAATATTGGGGCTGTTAGAAATGGGGATCGGGGGGATTTGTTCTAGGAGGGGGAATTTGGGGGGGGGGGGGGGTGACAGGTATAACATTTGAGCTAGGATGGGAAATTTGAGGGGTGATTTTGGGGGTTTGTGTTGGGGGGATGGGAGGCAAGAGGATCTGTGCTAGGAGGCGAGATTTGGTATGGGGGATTTGTGCAAGAAGGGAACATGTTTTGGGAGGGAGATCTGTTGCTAGTAGGTATGAATGGTGGGTAATTATGCTAGGAGGGAGGAGGATTTATGCTAGTAGGGAATGACTGGGGGGTATTTTTGCTAGGAGGGGACATTTGAGGGAGCAGAGGATTTGTGCTGTGAGGGAGGATTTTGGAGAGAGGATGGTGGGAGGGGGGATTTCAGCAAGGAGAGATTTGTACTGGGAGGAGGGGGAATTTTTGTTTGGGGAGAATTTTGTGAAGATACTGAGGGACAGTCCAGTCCTATCTGAGTGAGTGAGCCGAACACCCCCTGGGTTCGGTTCGCACCAGAACCTTCGAACCGACCGAAAGTTTGCGCGAATTTTCGAACCCTATACGTTATAATGGACGCGAACGTTCGAAATCAAAAGTGCTAATTACAACGGCCAATATGCATGTTAATGTCATAAAACAGGTTTGGGGACCCGGGTCCTGCCCCAGGGGACATATATCAATGCAAAAAGAACTTTTAAAAACTAACGTTTTTTCGGGAGCAGTCATTTTAATGATGCATAAAGTGAAAAAAAAAAAGTGAAATTTTCCTTTAAATATGGTACCTGGGGGGTGTCCAAAGTATGCCTGTGAAGTGGCATGTGTTTCCCGTGTTTAGAACTGTCCTTGCACAAAATGACATTTGTAAAGGAAAAAAAGAAGCCATTTAAAACCACTTGCGGCTTTAGGTTTGTTCTTAAGTAGAATCTGAACAGGTACATTATGAAGTGTAGCTCCATCCCCAAAAAATCTATTTTTATGCTTTTTGGAGAACATAGGGAGGGGTTATCACCCCTGTAACATTTGCTGTCTTTGCACATCTGTTCAGAACATGTCACCTCACTTTCCGTCCCAATGACAAATGTTTTTGGAAAAGTGGGGTTTTAATTGAAACAAGGATTGGTGATAAAGCATCAGTAGAGAGGAGATACCTTTTTCCCAAATTAAATCTAACATGATAGAATTTCCCTTCCTAGGGGTAGATTTCCTCTCACTTCCTGTTTTCTATTTCCGTTTGCAAGTAGGATTCGTTTGTAAGTTGGATGTTTGAAAGTAGGGGCCTGCCGTATATACTCTGCAGAAATTTGCCCTATTAGATGTTGGTGTAGCCACAAGACTGGTGGGCACAGGAATGGGCCCTGCTGTGAGTTATTAGATCAAGATTTGTAATTGCATGCACCTGTTGAACAGGGCAGAAAAATTGGGCCTTTGGTGGTGGTGGTGGTGGACGGTGTTGCCACAAGACTGTAAGCCCTCACAGTGACTCTTGGTGGGCGCAGGAATGGGCCCTGCTGTGAGTTATTAGATCAAGATTTGTAATTGCAAGCACCTGATGAACAGGGCAGAAAAATTGGGCCTTTGGCGGTGGTGGTGGACGGTGTTGCCACAAGACTGTAGGCCCTCATAGTTACTCTTGGTGGGCGCAGGAATGGGCCCTGCTGTGAGTTATTAGATCAAGATTTGTAATTGCAAGCACCTGATGAACAGGGCAGAAAAATTGGGCCTTTGGCGGTGGTGGTGGACGGTGTTGCCACAAGACTGTAGGCCCTCATAGTTACTCTTGGTGGGCGCAGGAATGGGCCCTGCTGTGAGTTATTAGATCAAGATTTGTAATTGCAAGCACCTGATGAACAGGGCAGAAAAATTGGGCCTTTGGCGGTGGTGGTGGACGGTGTTGCCACAAGACTGTAGGCCCTCATAGTTACTCTTGGTGGGCGCAGGAATGGGCCCTGCTGTGAGTTATTAGATCAAGATTTGTAATTGCAAGCACCTGATGAACAGGGCAGAAAAATTGGGCCTTTGGCGGTGGTGGTGGACGGTGTTGCCACAAGACTGTAGGCCCTCATAGTTACTCTTGGTGGGCGCAGGAATGGGCCCTGCTGTGAGTTATTAGATCAAGATTTGTAATTGCAAGCACCTGATGAACAGGGCAGAAAAATTGGGCCTTTGGCGGTGGTGGTGGACGGTGTTGCCACAAGACTGTAGGCCCTCATAGTTACTCTTGGTGGGCGCAGGAATGGGCCCTGCTGTGAGTTATTAGATCAAGATTTGTAATTGCAAGCACCTGATGAACAGGGCAGAAAAATTGGGCCTTTGGCGGTGGTGGTGGACGGTGTTGCCACAAGACTGCAGGCCCTCATAGTTACTCTTGGTGGGCGCAGGAATGGGCCCTGCTGTGAACTATTAGATCAAGATTTGTAATTACCCGCCCCTGTTAAACAGGGGCTGAAAAATTGTGCCTTAGGCACTGGTGCTGGTGCCACAACACTGCAACCCCTCACAGAGACTGTACTTGGAGCACAGCAGTCACACGTGTTGCGAAGCATTTTTTTAAAAAATTGTAAGTACACGCCCCTGTTAAACAGGGGCTGAAAAATTGTGCCTTAGGCACTGGTGCTGGTGCCACAACACTGCAACTCGGCCCTCACAGATACTGTACTTGGAGCACAGCAGTCACACGTGTGGCGAAGCATTTTTTAAAAAGATTGTAAGTACACGCCCCTGTTAAACAGGGGCTGAAAAATTGTGCCTTAGGCACTGGTGCTGGTGCCACAACACTGCAACCCGGCCCTCACAGATACTGTACTTGGAGCACAGCAGTCACACGTGTTGCGAAGCATTTTTTTAAAAAATTGTAAGTACACGCCCCTGTTAAACAGGGGCTGAAAAATTGTGCCTTAGGCACTGGTGCTGGTGCCACAACACTGCAACCCGGCCCTCACAGATACTGTACTTGGAGCACAGCAGTCACACGTGTTGCGAAGCATTTTTTTAAAAAATTGTAAGTACCGCCCCTGTTAAACAGGGGCTGAAAAATTGTGCCTTAGGCACTGGTGCTGGTGCCACAACACTGCAACCCGGCCCTCACAGATACTGTACTTGGAGCACAGCAGTCACACGTGTTGCGAAGCATTTTTTTTTAAAAAATTGTAAGTACACGCCCCTGTTAAACAGGGGCTGAAAAATTGTGCCTTAGGCACTGGTGTGGTGGCATGGATCATTGAGGAGGAGGAAGAGGATAGTCAGTGAACATAAGAGGACAGTCACTCAGCATCAGCATAGGCAGTCTTGAAGGGATGTGACATTAAAAATTATTCGGTTATATCCGCCTCAGGTGCCTGGTAGCTGGTGGTGATCCAAGACTGATTCATTTTGATGAATGTCAGTCGATCAACCGAGGCGGTGGACAGGCGCACCCTATGATCAGTCACAAATCCTCCAGCAGCACTGAATGTGCGTTCGGAAAGAACGCTGGAGGCAGGACAGGCCAGTAGCTCAATTGCATACTGTGCAAGCTCTGGCCAGTGATCCATCCTCAGGACCCAGTAAGCCAGAGGATTTTCGGTGGGAAAGGTGTCCAAGTCTGACCTTGCCCCAAGGTATTCCTGCACCATGTATATCAGACGCTGGCGATGGTTGCTGGAACCGATCATACCTTGGGGCTGCGGACTAAAAAATTGTCTGAACGCATCGGTCAGACGTCCACCTTCCCCACCGCTCCTTCTGCCACTGACCGAAGCCTCAGCAACTCGTCGCCCAGGACCAGGAGTTTGTAGCCTCCCAGTTTCTGGGAACGCGTTGCACAGACCTTTCTGCAAGGCCTCCCTGAGATGTCTCATCCTCTGCTCCCTCTGCGACGGCAAGATAAGGTCCGCAACCTTACCCTTGTACCGCGGATCAAGGAGAGTGGCCAGCCAGTAATGGTCCCTCTCCTTGATCCGAAGAACACGAGGATCCTTCCGCAGGCTTTGCAGGATCAGGGAGGCCATGCAGCGTAGGTTAGCTGAGGCATTCGGTCCGGAGTCTTCTGGGTCACTGAGGATGACATGATCGCCAGCCACCTCCTCCCAGCCACGTACAAGTCCACTGGTTTGTTGGGACTGTACATCATCCCTAAAAGACTGCTGCTGCTGATGCTGAGTGCCAGGCTCCACCTCCATGCTCACACAATCCACCTCCTCCTCCTCCTCCTCCTCCTCCTCCTCCTCCTCCTCATCCTCTTCCTGTGTGATTGGTGGGACAGAAGGAACACTGTCCGGATAAAGGGGGCCTTGAGAGGCAAGGAAGTCCTCCTCTTCCTGCCTCTGTTCTGCCTCAAGTGCCCTGTCCATTATCCCGCGCAGCGTATGCTCCAACAGGTGGACAAGAGGGACAGTGTCACTGATGCATGCACTGTCACTGCTCACCATCCTCGTGGCCTCCTCAAATGGTGAGAGGACAGTGCATGCATCCCTGATCATGCTCCACTGACGTGGGGAAAAAAAACCAAGCTCCCCTGACCCTGTCCTGGTGCCGTAGTCGCAAAGGTACTCATTGATGGCCCTCTGCTGCGTGTGCAGTCGCTGCAGCATGGCCAACGTTGAGTTCCACCTGGTGGGCATGTCACATATTAGGCGGTTCTTGGGCAGGTTCAGCTCCTTTTGCAGCTCAGTCAGCCGAGCACTGGCATTATAAGATCGGCGGAAATGCACACAGACTTTCCTGGCCTGCCTCAGGACATCCTGTAAGCCTGGGAACCTGCCCAAGAACCGCTGCACCACCAGGTTGAGGACGTGAGCCATGCAGGGCACATGGGTGAGCTGCCCCTGTCGCAGGGCGGAGAGGAGGTTGGTGCCATTGTCAGAAACGACCATTCCTGGCTTAAGCTGACGTGGCGTCAACCACCTCTCGGCCTGCCCCTGCAGAGCTGCCAGAACCTCTGGCCCAGTGTGGCTCCTGTCCCCCAAACACACCAGCGCAAGCACGGCATGGCATCTTTTTGCCTGCGTACTTGCGTAGCCCCTTGTACGCCTACGGAGCACCGCTGGTTCCAAGGACAGAGCACTGGAGGAAGAAGAAGAGGAGGGGGTGGAGGAGAGAGGTGTGTCACAACCAGTAGCAGTAGTAGCGTTTTGGAGGCGTGGTGGCGGAACAACCTCCAACACTACTGCACCTTGTCCTGCATCCCTCCCAGCTGCCAATAGAGTGACCCAATGGGCCGTGAAAGAAAGGTACCGTCCCTGTCCATGCCTGCTGGACCATGAGTCAGCGGTAATATGCACCTTACCGCTGACCGCCCTGTCCAGCGAGGCATGGACATTGCCCTCCACATGCCGGTAGAGAGACGGAATCGCCTTCCGCGAGAAAAAGTGGCGTTTGGGAACCTGCCACTGAGGAACCGCACATTGAACAAACTCACGGAAGGGGGCCGAGTCTACCAACTGAAAAGGCAGCAGTTGAAGTGCTAGCAATTTAGCCAGGCTAGCATTCAACCGCTGGGCATGTGGATGGCTGGGAGTGTACTTCTTTCTACGGTCCAGCAGCTGGGGCAGGGAAATTTGCCTGCTGCAATCGGACGTCGGTGTACTGCAAGTACTTGGTTGTGACACACCTAATTCTACACCTTCAGTCCTCTCAGAGCAGCTTTCAGAGAGGACTGAAGGTGTAGTGGGGATGGAGATCCCAGCTGAGGAGCAAGGAGAGGTCCGCTTAGTTCTTTGGTGTGGGTCTTTTATGTGTGCCTGCCAACGAGCTGCATGGCAGGTCGCCATATGTCTGGTCATGCTTGTCGTGCCCAAGCGGCTGATGTTTTGGCCACGCGAGATACGCTTGAGACAAATATTGCAAATAGCAGTGGTGCGATCTGCTGCACTCGTCTCAAAAAAGGCCCACACCAAAGAACTTTTCTGATAACGTGCAGAGGCAGCGCCCTGCACAGGCGGAGCTCTGCGGTGTTGTACAGTTGCTGTGCTGGCCTCTACCTGGCCTCCAGGGGGCATCCTGCCTCGTTGGACATGTGACGCCGCATCCTCCTCCTCCTCGTCCTCCTCCTCATCCTCTCTCCCTTGAGGCACCCACGTGGAGTCAGTGACCTCATCATCCCCTCCCTCTTCACCACTAGAGCAAACCTGGCAGTAAGCTGCAGCTGGTGGAACAGTACTGCCAGATTCCTCAAGCTGGGTATCGTCATCCGAGCCTTCGAATCGTTGGGCATCCTCCTGGAGCATGTACCCAACACTGTGCTCAAAGAGTTCGGGGGACTCATCAGGAGGACATGGTGGGTCTAGGGAAGGGGTGGCTGATGATGCTCTGTCAGTACCCTGAGCCTGGGTGAGAGAGGATGAGGAGGATGAGGAGGGCTTGGTCATCCATTCTACCAAGCCTTCAGCATGATGCGGCTCCACATGTCCAGCTGCCGAAAACAAAGACGCGCGTGTCCCATGGCCACGTGCTGATGACAATGCACGACCACGTCCACGTCCACGGCCACGTCCACTAGAAACAGAGCCTGCCTGCCCTGTGTTCTTGGCTCTGCACGCTCTGCCTCCCCTTGGCGGTCTTCCAGCCATTGTAGTCGGTAGTCCTGTGGGTGCTGCTGAGAAGAATATATAGGAGCTCTATGTGATGCCACTAACACACTAGAAGTCCTATGGGTGCTTCTGCAAAGAAAATAGAGGAGCTCTGTGTGATGCCACTAACACACTAGAAGTCCTGTGGGTGCTGCTGAGAAGAAAATATAGGAGCTCTGTGTGATGCCACTAACACACTACAAGTCCTATGGGTGCTTCTGCAAAGAAAATAGAGGAGCTCTGTGTGATGCCACTAACACACTAGAAGTCCTGTGGGTGCTTCTGCAAAGAAAATAGAGGAGCTCTGTGTGATGCCACTAACACACTAGAAGTCCTGTGGGTGCTGCTGAGAAGAATATATAGGAGCTCTGTGTGATGCCACTAACACACTAGAAGTCCTATGGGTGCTTCTGCAAAGAAAATATAGGAGCTCTGTGTGATGCCACTAACACACTAGAAGTCCTATGGGTGCTTCTGCAAAGAAAATATAGGAGCTCTGTGTGATGCCACTAACACACTAGAAGTCCTGTGGGTGCTTCTGCAAAGAAAATAGAGGAGCTCTGTGTGATGCCACTAACACACTAGAAGTCCTGTGGGTGCTTCTGCAAAGAAAATAGAGGAGCTCTGTGTGATGCCACTAACACACTAGAAGTCCTATGGGTGCTTCTGCAAAGAAAATAGAGGAGCTCTGTGTGATGCCACTAACACACTAGAAGTCCTGTGGGTGCTTCTGCAAAGAAAATAGAGGAGCTCTGTGTGATGCCACTAACACACTAGAAGTCCTGTGGGTGCTTCTGCAAAGAAAATAGAGGAGCTCTGTGTGATGCCACTAACACACTAGAAGTCCTGTGGGTGCTTCTGCAAAGAAAATAGAGGAGCTCTGTGTGATGCCACTAACACACTAGAAGTCCTATGGGTGCTTCTGCAAAGAAAATAGAGGAGCTCTGTGTGATGCCACTAACACACTAGAAGTCCTGTGGGTGCTTCTGCAAAGAAAATAGAGGAGCTCTGTGTGATGCCACTAACACACTAGAAGTCCTATGGGTGCTTCTGCAAAGAAAATAGAGGAGCTCTGTGTGATGTCACTAACACACTAGAAGTCCTGTGGGTGCTTCTGCAAAGAAAATAGAGGAGCTCTGTGTGATGCCACTAACACACTAGAAGTCCTGTGGGTGCTTCTGCAAAGAAAATAGAGGAGCTCTGTGTGATGCCACTAACACACTAGAAGTCCTGTGGGTGCTTCTGCAAAGAAAATAGAGGAGCTCTGTGTGATGCCACTAACACACTAGAAGTCCTGTGGGTGCTTCTGCAAAGAAAATAGAGGAGCTCTGTGTGATGCCACTAACACACTAGAAGTCCTGTGGGTGCTTCTGCAAAGAAAATAGAGGAGCTCTGTGTGATGCCACTAACACACTAGAAGTCCTATAGGTGCTTCTGGAAGAAAATAGAGGAGCTCTGTGTGATGCCACTAACACACTAGAAGTCCTGTGGGTGCTTCTGCAAAGAAAATAGAGGAGCTCTGTGTGATGCCACTAACACACTTCAAGTCCTATGGGTGCTTCTGCGAAGAAAATATAGGAGCTCTGTGTGATGCCACTAACACACTAGAAGTCCTGTGGGTGCTGCTGAGAAGAATATATAGGAGCTCTGTGTGATGCCACTAACACACTAGAAGTCCTATGGGTGCTTCTGGGAAGAAAATAGAGGAGCTCTGTGTGATGGGACTAACACACTTCAAGTCCTATAGGTGCTTCTGGGAAGAAAATAAAGCTCTGTGTGTGTGATGGGACTAACACACTTCAAGTCCTATAGGGGCTTCTGGGAACAAAATATAGCTCTGTGTGTGTGATGGGACTAACACACTTTCAAGTCCTATAGGTGCTTCTGGGAACAAAATATAGCTCTGTGTGTGTGATGGGACTAACACACTTCAAGTCCTATAGGTGCTTCTGGGAACAAAATATAGCTCTGTGTGTGTGATGGGACTAACACACTTCAAGTCCTATAGGTGCTTCTGGGAAGAAAATAAAGCTCTGTGTGTGTGATGGGACTAACACACTTCAAGTCCTATAGGTGCTTCTGGGAACAAAATATAGCTCTGTGTGTGTGATGGGACTAACACACTTCAAGTCCTATAGGTGCTTCTGGGAACAAAATATAGCTCTGTGTGTGTGATGGGACTAACACACTTCAAGTCCTATAGGTGCTTCTGGGAAGAAAATAAAGGTCTGTGTGTGATGGGACTAACACACTTCAAGTCCTATAGGTGCTTCTGGGAACAAAATATAGCTCTGTGTGTGTGATGGGACTAACACACTTCAAGTCCTATAGGTGCTTCTGGGAACAAAATATAGCTCTGTGTGTGTGATGGGACTAACACACTTCAAGTCCTATAGGTGCTTCTGGGAACAACATATAGCTCTGTGTGTGTGATGGGACTAACACACTTCAAGTCCTATAGGTGCTTCTGGGAACAAAATATAGCTCTGTGTGTGTGATGGGACTAACACACTTCAAGTCCTATAGGTGCTTCTGGGAACAAAATAAAGCTCTGTGTGTGTGATGGGACTAACACACTTCAAGTCCTATAGGTGCTTCTGGGAACAAAATATAGCTCTGTGTGTGTGATGGGACTAACACACTTCAAGTCCTATAGGTGCTTCTGGGAACAAAATATAGCTCTGTGTGTGTGATGGGACTAACACACTTCAAGTCCTATAGGTGCTTCTGGGAACAAAATATAGCTCTGTGTGTGTGATGGGACTAACACACTTCAAGTCCTATAGGTGCTTCTGGGAACAAAATATAGCTCTGTGTGTGTGATGGGACTAACACACTTCAAGTCCTATAGGTGCTTCTGGGAACAAAATATAGCTCTGTGTGTGTGATGGGACTAACACACTTCAAGTCCTATAGGTGCTTCTGGGAAAAAATATAGCTCTGTGTGTGTGATGGGACTAACACACTTCAAGTCCTATAGGTGCTTCTGGGAACAAAATATAGCTCTGTGTGTGTGATGGGACTAACACACTTCAAGTCCTATAGGTGCTTCTGGGAAGAAAATATAGCTCTGTGTGTGTGTGATGGGACTAACACACTTCAAGTCCTATAGGTGCTTCTGGGAACAAAATATAGCTCTGTGTGTGTGATGGGACTAACACACTTCAAGTCCTATAGGTGCTTCTGGGAAGAAAATATAGCTCTGTGTGTGTGATGGGACTAACACACTTCAAGTCCTATAGGTGCTTCTGGGAACAAAATATAGGAGCTCTGCCTGCCTGCCACGAACACACTACAAGTCCTATAGGTGCTTCTGGGAACAAAATATAGGAGCTCTGCCTGCCTGCCACGAACACACTACAAGTCCTATAGGTGCTTCTGGGAACAAAATATAGGAGCTCTGCCTGCCTGCCACGAACACACTACAAGTCCTATAGGTGCTTCTGGTAACAAAATATAGGAGCTCTGCCTGCCTGCCACGAACACACTACAAGTCCTATAGGTGCTTCTGGTAACAAAATATAGGAGCTCTGCCTGCCTGCCACGAACACACTACAAGTCCTATAGGTGCTTCTGGTAACAAAATATAGGAGCTCTGCCTGCCTGCCACGAACACACTACAAGCCCCTCTTTCTCAATCAATCTTTGTAACTGAATCTATCTAACTCAATCTCTGTAAGTGAATCTCTCTACCTAACTAAATCCAGCAGAGTGTCACAGATCTAGCCTGCTCAATCTGCGCCGGAACAGCATGTGACCGGCGCAGACGGCGTGGCGGCCTTTTATAGGGGGGGGGCGTGTACTACAGCCCCTGAGCTGTAATTGGCTACAGGCGTCCTGCCTGTAGCCAATTATGGCTCTTCGAGTTTCCGGGGCTGTGATTGGCCAAGCATGCGGGGTCACAGTGCATGCTTGGCCAATCATCAGCCAGCAATGCACTGCGCCGGCCGCGCCGGCCGCAATGCATTGCGGGGCCGCTCGCATCACACGAACGTGATGCGAGCGGCCAAAATAGTTCTGGGCTCGCCGAGCGAGCGAACGCCCGGTGCTCGATGCGAACGTGGGTTCGCATCGAGCACCGGGCCCATCCCTAACGAGTAGTTAACCCTGGCAAGGGGAGATTTTTCAGATTTGCCAGAGTTGGGCTTTAAACTGGGCCTCTGGAATATCCAGTAACAGTTTTGCCCCAACTTTACAGGTAGATCACTTAACCTTTATTGAAAATTCTCTTGACAAATATAACTTTTCTTTTACAAGTACAATAATAAATGTATGTGTTGCATCTGACATTGTAATTATTTTGATTTTTTTCAAGGTGTATTACTTGGTTAAGAATTTTTTTATTTTTTTTTTATTTTTTTTAATGTCTTCCCTCTAATGCAAACAGTTGGACAATAATCTTAATCTGTCACTTAAATTGTATTTTACTGTATCTTGGCTGCTTGTTATATGGCATTCCAGATCACCGGCTGTCACATAGCAAACTGGTCAGATTAGTTTCAAGTTGTTAGCTGAGCTGATTTATAATAACCCTTGTAAAAAAAAAAAAAAAAAAGGGAACAAAATAATCCTGAGCAGTCTCAGTTTATTGCTGAACAATACAGAGAATTGTTTTATCTCTGCTGGAAGACTGTGTGGGGAGGGGAATTTTACTAAAGGGAATAGAAGCTCATTCAGAAAGGCGGTAAAGCTTGCCACTCTCTGAAAAGCAATCTGTGGTGAACTGCTTTTCAGAGGGGAGCTTAGTAGCCTCTGGCAGGGGTTCAGGAGGTGCTACTGCTGCCTCCTGACTCCTTTAGTTTTTCTTTGTTTAGTTTTTTTTTTTTTTCTTTATTAATTGCCAAATGGCAATTTCACATTGCAGGACCACAAGCTTGCAGTTGTGGTGCGGCTCAATTGATCTCTGCAGCCCGAGTTAAAATTGCTGAGGCCTCAGCATGTGTCAGTCAGGCTGTGTCAGGCTGTGGGGAAGGGGGGGGGGGGTGCAAAGACCACGTCTCAGCAGACTATTTTTGCTGATGGCCGCCAGTATAAAAGAGACATTATTTTATCCCAAAATGTATTCACTTTGAACAGCTGGTTCAGGGGAAATTTCTGTCAATTTTCCATTTTTTTCCCCTGAACTTGATTATATTTTTAATGAGAACAGGCTTTTTTTTTTTAGAACTTGTAGGCTCCTTTTTAGTCAGAAACATAGAAGTAGTAAAAGTGTACAATTCAAGTCTACACACACAACTCACCTATCTTAGGTTATGTGTGCATGATCTAGGTATCGGCTATTATTTATGACCAGCAACAGCCAAGGAAGATCAGCACTTGATAAATATCATATCATACCACATAGTCTAGGACACTGAGGGAATCCTTTCACATGTGCGATCCGCCCAGCGGACTCCGCTTTGCTTATCGCGGGATCGCTTCCTTGATCCCCCGCTGAGCATGCGGATGACAGGTCCATCTCCGTTCACTGTGCAGAGACGGACCTGTCAGAGCCCTTTTCTCTGCTATATTAGAGTGAAACCCAAAAGTGAAAGTCTCTTCTTCAAACATAGAAAAAAGAAAAACACTCTACTAGACATATAGTGAAAAAAACATGTAAAACAATAATGTGGCGCTCAATTGTGAACAAATAAAATAGTACAGAGAATTGAACCTGGAATGTTCAAAATGTGGATATATGGTGAGTGAACAACCAATAATAAATGAAAGTGCTAAATAGGTGAATAAAAAACAAGCATTCAAAATTGCTCAAATTCATAAATGAACACTATGAAACAGTCCATCTTAACAAAATAAAACGTGCAAAAAAGTCTCTTGTGCTTCTTCAAGGTAATAAAAACTTGATCTTTAAAGGTGCAATCAACAAGTGACACTTACCAAAAACGATGGACACACGTACTGTACAGCACGTGGGTCAAACAGGCATTCGTGAGGATATACCTCAAACGGGATCCGCCACAAGGAAATCGATCTTTAGAGATTGGGCCCCATCCGATATTGAGTTAGAGGTTCCAGCATCAAGACACAGACTCCAGAGTGTGCGATGGACCACATCAGATATCACAGTAATCCACGGTGGTGTGCATAAAAGACAAATAAACGCACATAGTGTGACTCTGTATGGTATGTTTAATAAGTAAAAGGGAGGGTTTACACTTACAAAAATTCCAATAAAAACAGGCTTGTATCTTAAAATTGTATAGGTAGTTTGCAATGATTTCACAAGCCTCACCCGACGCGTTTGATCTATTGGACATCATCTAATAAATAGATGATGTCCAATAGGACGAAACGTGTTGGGTGACGCTCCTGTAATCATTGCAAACTACCTATACAATTTTAAGATACAAGCCTGTTTTTTTTTTCTTTCTGTAAGTGTAAACCCTCCCTTTTATTTATTAAACATACCATACAGTACAGAGTCACACTATGTGCAGTTATTTCTCTTTTATGCACACCACCATGGATTACTGTGATATCTGATGTGGTCCATCGCACACTCTGGAGTCTGTGTCTTGATGCTGGAACCTCTTACTAAATATCGGATGGGGCCCATTCTCTAAAGATCCATCTCCTTGTGGCTGATCCCGTTATAGGTATATCCTCACGAATGCCTGTTTGACCCACGTGCTGTACACCATTTCTGGTAAGCATGCCAACCTTATCACTTGTTGATTGCACCTTTAAAGATCAAGTTTTTATTACCTTGAACAAGCACAAGAGACTTTTTTGCACATGTTTTATTTATTTTTTTAAGATGGACTCATAGTGTTCATTTATGAATTTGGGCAATTTTGAATGCTTGTTTTATTCACCTATTTAGCACTTTCATTTATTATTGGTTGTTCACTCACCATATATCCACATTTTAGAATCAAGAGGGGCGAATGGTACATAAGATGCTTAGTGTGTGCCACATCCAAATTTTTTAGTCAAAAGAAAGAGGGGTTCCCCTAGGTGGACTTTTAAGGCACTACATAGTATTAGATAACATAATAATGAAACATTATATTAAAAGAGGTTGTTATTTATTGAAATTTGAACATAATAGAAAGAAAAATATAAATTGCAAACATTGGTTTACTGAACGCAGTCAGTTCACATCACTATGGGCAGTATTTGTATGATAGGACATCCTTACACCCAACGCGTTTCGGGATAATCGTCTATTCCTTCTTCAGGGGGGCAAAGAAAGAGGAAAGATTCATCTAAAGCATAAAGTATACAATCAGTCATTTTTAGATGAAATTTTTTTTACCAAAATATACTATAAGTTGCATTTGAATAGATTTTACTTACATAATACTCAGTGAAATGTTTTTCAATGTTGCAATTGTTCATTGTTCACATTAAAAATCGTATACACAGCTTGTGGTTGGTTTTTGTCAATTGGGCTCTGTCTCAAAGCAGGAAGGGCATCCGATAGATTTTTTCATAGTAAATTGGTATTGAGATCATAGAGAGGATTAAATATTGTTTCCCACTGCCGGTAGCCAAAGGCTGGCCATCTGAACACACTGGAGCCAAATAAGGGAACCCCTATAGATAGACAACAATTTTATACATATATATATATATATACACACACATACACATGTATGTATGTGTCTATATACATCTGTGCATGTGCGTATGCACATATATATGCACAGATGCATATAGGAAATAAGTATATAAGCAATATCCAGTAAATTGGATACTAATTATAAAATAAGTGGGGTAAGATTGTTAAAAGTACCTGCAGATACAGAGTGCACCGATTTCAGCGGAGACCAGGCCTGTATATGGGAGCCACCCACTATTCACTGTAAAGCAAATGAGTGTATATAAAATAAATTTGATCCAAGTATAATTGGTTGTATTAAAGTTGCAAAAAGATATTTGTATATCATATGATAGAGCATGAGATCTAAGCCACATATATTTTAAATATAATTTTAATTTTGTTTTATTTATATATGTATATACAAAAGTAAAAAAGATAACATGTGTTAATTTGGTATTGCTCTGATATATCTATGAAGAATGGGTCTGTCAAAGGATCTCCTTAGTGTGGCATATAGAAATCAATAGCAACAATCCCATGGGTAGTGTGACCCTCAGGCAATCCTGATAATATCACAACCCATAGGAGGTGCAGAGATTAGAATTTTGTGTTGGGCAAATAAAAAACAAAGAATTACTACAGGTATATCAAGCTCCTCACCTGTATGCACAGTCAAAAGGATCAGCTACACATCCCAACGTCCAGCTACACACTGCTAAACGTGGGAGTGTGCTGAGTCCTGATTTATATTGGCCGGTTAACAATCAGCTGTCGCAAGTGATTGCGAACAGCTGATGTATGGGGAACGGCCTGTTGGGATAGCCTATGACGGCTCCCTGGGATATGTATCCACATTTTGAACATTCCAGGTTCAATTCTCTGTACGATTTTATTTGTTCACAATTGAGCGCCACATTATTGTTTTACATCTTCTCCAAACATAACCCAACCGGTGCTGAACTCACAGACAGAATGATCACGTTTTGACACTGACCTGGTATTTATTGAGTCATCACCAAAAAAATGAAAGCACCTTATGTTAGAAGTGAAACGAGCTGTCCACATTATTTTTTTTAAAGCAACATAATATATTCTATTAAAAACATAGGAGAGAATAGGTTTTAAAGGTAAAAGAAAGAAAGCCTAGAAAGAGGAAAACTAATGCAGCCACCTCATCCAAGGGCTAGTAGCTGTGATATATTACATTTTTGGTTTTAAGTTTGGCATGCTTGGAAACAACAATGCAATAACTGGTCAAATACAAATTATAATATGTTATAAACTCCATGGACCTATGTACAAAGCATACAAGGTAGCACAAATCGGTTAAATAATAAGATTGAGTGATTTAGTGAAAAGAGAACTGGAAAAATATTGAATTAACAATCTAACATCCCAGTGGAGATTAGTATTAAAGCTGTAGTAAACCACATCAAAAAATAAAAAATATATAGAGATCAGAGCATGCAGCTCCAGCTTTCCATTCTCTGGAGACGAAGAGCTGGAGCTGCATGCTCCCCTTTTGTGCTTGTGCCACTTTTTTTATTTTTATTTTGGGGCAGCATTTGCTTCATGTTCTAAATTTGCCTAAACTCTTTGTTAATTGCTCCCGTTATGTCTGGGAGTCAAGCACCTGATGCTTTATGTCCATAAGGCTCCATTGACACTTTGCATTCTGGGATCTCAGGCAGCTGTGATTCTGCCTGCAATCTCAAAACTCCCTATAATCGCAAAACGCAGGTTTAAGTGCCATTGTTTTCAATGGCACCTAAAATGTTTAAAAAAGTTTAGAAGCTCTTGTTCCTTTTTGGGCAGCAAGCTTCACTTGATGCAATTTGCTGCGATTGCCGCATGATAAATCCAGGCAAAACCACACTGCTTTTAGGTGCCATTGAAAATAAGGCGTCTTGCAATTGTAGTGGGTTTTGAAATCGATTCTGCCCCAGAAGTGTGCCAAGTGTCAATGAAGCCTTGAAGAAACCTTTTTAGATCTATACCGAGTTTATCCAGAAAAGTATTTATTTATTAATTTCAGTAAAGCTAACAAAACTGGCAGCAGGAAACATCGGGTTGCAAAGAACATTGCTCAATTCCAGTCAGTGTTTATGGGGGAATCACTCCTGCGGAGCACTTGTGTTCTCCCAACGGGGGAGCCATCCCGGGTGTGAGAACACGCAGTGATTTTTGCTAGCCTGGCAATAATCACATGAAAAATCTGACAGGCTGGTTGTACCCAAGTGGATCAATCGATCAACTTGGGTGCAATAAGCCTGTCCATACATGGTTCAAATCTTTTTGGCCGGCTTAACTGCTTTATTGAATTCCCATGACATTTCTTTACCAACCCTTGAATGAAGTAAGTCTGTGTACCTTAGTGCTGAATTTTTATTATATTTTCTCTTTGTTAGGTGTTCCGACATGGTGATAGAAGTGCACTTGAAACTTATCCTAATGACAAGTATAAGGAAGATTCTTGGCCTGATGGGTTCGGACAACTTACGCAGGTATGACCCCAACACGTTATTTTGTCATTTGTTTTATATGAAATACTTTACCTACACTATATATTGTAGTTATGTACTAAAAAATGTAAAGTAGTCCAAACAATTGCCTGTTTAGCAATTTTAACCACTTTGAAACAATAAAAACAACCAAATGAATCATGAACACCATCATACCTCCAGTTTAAAGTTGATGTAAACCCTTACATATACCCAGTGAAGTGAACAACCTCATATGATGCATAGACGATGCACAGAAATAATACAAATCTCCCTACATAAGTTTTACATGTATATCTGCAGTCTTCCCCTTTCTACATTCTTTGGAAGGGCAGATCATGTTAGAAATCTTGTTTCCTCTTTCAGCAGTGAGTGGGGAGTCTGGGCTTATAATGTGTGAGAGCTTATTGAAGGAAAGGAACACACCTCCCCTTCACATAGGCAGAGGAATGAAGGAACATGCAGAGCTATATAGACAAACTCTAATTATCTTCCTCTAAGCTCCCTTCCCAACACAAATTTTCAGCTCATGTTATCTCATGTGTCAGAGAACTTGTCAGAAGTGACTCTTCTGATAACAGAGGAACGGAGTAGCAGAAAGACACAGCACTTAGAGCTTTGGAGAGAGACAAGTAAACCCTACAGATATATGCGCCTAAGTCAAATTTTATTAATGGGGTTTACAACCACTTCATAAACATGTAACTATACAATATATATGATGGCATGTTGCCTTGATCTGTTCAATCATTTTTGTAATAAGCTGGTTGAAAGTGGTTAAAACTGCTTGCAAAATTATGAGTATGCCTAGCATAACTGCAATTCTTTCAGGAATTATATCTTATGTAAGGATGGGCCAAGCACCCCTCCCCCCCCCCCCTGATTTGGTTTGCACCAGAACTTACGAACAGGCAAAAATTTCGGACAAACACCATTAAAGTCTATGGGACATGAATATGAAAAATCAAAAGTGTTAATTTTAAAGGCTTATATGCAAGTTAGTCATTAAAAGTGTTTGGGGACCCGAGTACTGCCCCAGGGGACATGTATCAATGCAAAAAAAAGTTTTAAAAATGTCAGTTTTTTCGGGAGCAGTGATTTTAATAATGCTTAAAGTGAAACAATAAAAATTAAATATTCCTTTAAATATCAAGCCTGGGGGGTGTCTATAGTATGCCTGTAAAGTGGTGTAGTTTTCCCGTGTTTAGAACAGTACCACAGCAAAATGACATTTGGCATATGTCCGGGCCGAACTTTGGTTGTTCAGACGTTCGGTGAACAGCGAACATTATGAGGTTTTCGCGGCAAATTCGAACGCCGCGGAACCCCGTAAAGTCTATGGGACACTACCATGAAAAAACAAAAGTGCTAATTTTCAAGGCTTATATGCAAGTTATTGTCATAAAAAAGTGTTTGGGACCCGGGTCCTGCCCTAGGGGACACGTATCAACGCAAAAAAAGTTTGAAGATTTTTGGGAGCAGTGATTTTAATAATGCTTAAAGTGAAACAATAAAAATTAAATATTCCTTTATATATCATGCCTGGGGGGTGTCTATAGTATGCCTGTAAAGCGGTGCAGTTTTCCCGTGTTTAGAACAGTACCACAGAAAAATGACATTTCTAAAGTAAAGAATGTCATTTAAAACTGATTGCGGCTGTAATGAATTGTCGGATCTCGGCAATATAGATAAAACTATAGGTAAAATAAATGTGGACAGACACCCAGAGCCTCCAGGTGTAACATATCTTTCAAGAGATAGACTTGTGGGCATTCATCATTGTAGGCATTACTGAACCCAAAAACCCATTGTTCCTCAAAACTTCACTTCAATAGCCATGCCATCCAAACTAGAGTTGGTAAAGCAGGGTGGTAGCTAGACCCTGGGACAAGAGGTCCTTTATAAATAGTCAATCGCCAGGGAGCGTCCATGACCAGCAGCATCACGTTGGCATACTACGGGTGACGTAGCTACTATCCTGCACAGCGGGTGAGGAAGCAACTTGAGAGGAGGAAAGGCTTTATGAGACAATACTGGTCCTACAGTGCCACCAGCGCAACAATTTCATACGTCAGGGGGTCCCACTCTTGACACAAACCTCTGTACCTTTCTGTTGAGGCAAATGCCAGAAGATCCAAAGATCCTTGTCCCGAGTCCCCCAGATGGAACACACCTGGGTGTAGGGACCACTCCCCCTGATCTATCATTTGGTGACTAAGGTGATCTGCCTGACAATTCTCAATGTCTGGAATGTGCACGGTGGAGAGAACCAGAATGTTCTGTTCCACCCACTGAAAAAGGCATGATGCCTCCAGAGCCGCTACCACACTTCCCGTTCCATCTTGAAGGTTGACACAGTCCACTGCTGTGGCATTGTCCGACTTCCTCCTGACTGGGAGCCCCCAGAGAAGATCCATCCAGTGCTCTAGAGACAGCCTGATCGCTCGTGGTTCCTGGAGGTTGATGGGTAGCCAGTGACCTTGTGCTGATCTCAAACCCTGGACACCTCCCCACCTGAACAGGCTGGCATCAGTTGTGACCATCATCCAGTGGAGGGGGGAAAGGGTTTCCTGTCCTGTAGGGGAGGAGACCAGAGCGGCCAGAGGAGGGAGGCCCACGTCAACTAGTCCAATCGAAACTGGTCGTTCAGGAGAGAAGGAGACTTGTCTGATGTACAAGATTTCCCTCTGCAGAACTCTCGTACATAACTATGAATATGGGACTACCTTGATTGCGGACACTAGGAATGAGCTCGATGTTCACCGAACATTATGGGGCGTTTGTGGGAAATTTGAGTGAGCGGAACGCCCCATAATGCACTGCAAGATCGCAGTGCATTGTTGTATGATGAAATGTTGTTTGTGAAATGGTAGGGGTACATTTGTATCCTGTTACCAATTTACACAGGGGGGAAGCCGGGATCTGGGTGGCACCTTGTTAAAGGGGGCTTCCAGATTCCGATAAGCCCCCGCCCGCAGACCCCTACAACCACCGGGCAAGGGTTGTGGGGATGAGGCCCTTGTCCCCATCAACATGGGGACAAGGTGCTTTGGGGGGCTACCCCAACGCACCCTCCCCATGTTGAGGGCATGTGTCCTGGTATGGTTCAGGGGGGGCGCTCTCTTGTCCCCCCTCTTTTCCTGTGGCCTGCCAGGTTGCGTGCTCAGATAAAGAGTCTGGTATGGATTGTGGGGGGGGGACCCCTACACCATTTTTTTTTTTTAAATTTGGCGCAGGGTTCCCCTTAATTTACATATCAGACCCGAAGGGCCTGGTATGGATTTTAGGGGGACCCCCACGCAATTATTTATTTTTTCATTGTTATTCGAGGTTCCCCTTAATATTCATACCAAACCCAAAGGGCCTGGTAATGGAGGAGGGGGGTCCCATGCTCTTTTTTTCAATTATCTGTATCTATATTGCCGAGACCAGACAATTCAATACAGCCGCGATCAGTTTTAAATGACAATTTTTCCTTTAGAAATGTCATTTTGCTGCAGTGTACACAGTATATAATACAGTGCAGCCGTCGTACAGTTTCTAATACAGTGCAGGCGGTGTACACAGTATCTAATACAGTGTGTGCAGTTTCTATTACACTTCTGGTGGGGTACATAGTATACAATACAGTGCAGCCCTTGTACAATTACTAATATACTTCAGGCGGTGTACATAGTATATAATACAGTATGTACAGTTTCTAATATACTTCAGGTGGTGAACACAGTATATAATACAGTGTGTACAGTTTCTAATAAAATTTAGGTGATGTACACAGTATATAATACAGTGCAGCCGATAAATAGTTTCTAATACAGTACAGGCAGTGTACACCGTATATAATAGTGTGTACAGTTTCTAATACACTTTAGGTGGTGTATTTATATTATATATATATATATATATATATATATATATATATATATATATATATACACCTATACATATATATGCTCTGCAGTCAGTGTAGCCTATATATACAGTGCATTCAGTGGTGTACATTTTCTAATACACTTCAGGCGGTGTACACAGTATATGATACAGTGTGTATAGTTTTTAATATACTTGAGGTGGTGTACACAGTATACAATACAGTGCAGCTGGTGTACAGTTTCTAATACACTTCAGGTGGTATTCACAGTATATAATACAGTATGTACTGTTTCTAACACACTTCATAATACAGTGTAGTGTGCTGTAAAAAGAAAAAATCCCCATCATGTCTGGAAGGCCACCAAGGAGAGGCAGACGCTCACAGGCCACTGAAAGAGGGCAAGCAGCCTCTGTGTCTACAGTCAACAGATCGCACCGTTGCTGTTTGCAACTTATGTCTGAAGCAGATTAAGCGTGACCAGAACAGCAGCTGCTTGGGCACCACATACTTGACCAGACATATGACAACCTGCCATGCAGTCTGTTGGCATCAGCACCTGAAAGACCCACATCATAGAAAAAGGCGGACTTCTTCTTACTCCTCATCTGGGATCTCAAACCCTGCTATACCTCCAGTCCTCTCATAAACCTGCACTGAAAGGAATGAAGGTATAGCAATAGGTGTAACAAGTACTTGCAGCCAATCTGCTAGCAGTACACCACCAGTTGATTTCAGCAGGCAAATTTCCTACCCCAGTTACTGAACCGTAAAAATAAATTTGGTCCCAGCCATACACATGCTCAGCATCTAAATGCTAGCTTGGCCAAATTGCTAGCACTGCAACTGCTGCCTTTTCAGCTGGTAGACTCTGCCCCCTTTCGTGAGTTTGTTGAATGTGCTGTATCACAGTGGCAGGTTCCAATACAACATTTCTTTTCACGTAAGGCCATTCCGGCTCTCTACCGTCATGTGGAAGGCAATGTTTTGGCCTTGTTGGACAGGGCGGTCAGCAGTAAGGTTCATATTACCTCCGGCTCATGGACCAGCAGGCATGGGCAAGGACGTTACCTTTTCTTCACAGCACACTGGGTAACTCTGCTGGCAGCTGGAAAGGATGCAGGACAGGGTTCAGTGTTGTTGGAGCTTGTTCCGCCACCACACCTCCAAAAAGCTGGTGATGATTCTGCCACAGCTCTCTTCTCTTCTTCTTCCTCTATGGCCTCTTCTGCAGAGTTGTTCTCTGAACCAGCAGTGCTCCGTAAGCGTTCAAGGGGCTACACAAGCAGTCAGGCTAAAAGATGCCATGCAGTGCTTGAGTTGGTCTGCCTAGGGGACAGGAGCCACACTGGGGCAGAGATTCTGTCAGCTCTGCAGGGGCAGGCTCAGAGGTGGTTGGCGCCATGCCAACTTCAGCCAGGAATGGTTGTATGCGACAATGGCACCAACCTTCTCTCCACCCTCCAACAGGGACAGTTGACCCATGTTGCATGTTTGGCACACGTCATGAATTTGGTGGTGCAGCGGTTCTTGAGCAGGTACCCAGACTTACAGGATCTCCTGAGGCAGGCCAGAAAAGTCTGTGGTCATTTCCACCAGTCATACAATGCCAGTGCTCGGCTGGCTGACATTCAATGGGAATGCAACCTGCCCACCAACCGCCTCATTTGTGACATGCCCACCAGGTGGTACTCAACTTTGGCAATGCTGCAGCGGCTGCATAGACAGAAGAGGGCCATCAATGAGTACCTGTGCGAGTATGGCACCAGGACAGGGTCAGGGGAGCTTGGCTTTTTACCACGCCAGTGGCTACTGATCAAGGATGCATGCACTGTCCTGTCACCATATGAGGAGGCCACAAGGATGATGAGCAGCGACAATGCATGCATCAGTGACACTGTCCCTCTAGTCTTCCTGCAGGAGCACACGCTTTGTGGAATCATGGCACTTGAGGCAGAACAACGGGAGGAAGAGGAGGACTTACTTTCCTCTTAAAGCCTCTTTATCTCGATAGCATTCCTGCAGGGCCGCCAAACACACAGGAAGATGAGGAAGAGGAGGATGAGGAGGATTGTGTCAGCAAGGATGTAGAGAATAATACGCAGCAGTCTTCAAGGGATGGTTTTCTGTCCTTAAAAACCCAAGGAGTTGTACTTGGCTGGGAGGAGGTAGTTAGGGATAATCTGATCCTTAGTGACCCAGAGCACTCAGAATCTCATGCCTCTGCAAACTTACGCTGCATGGCCTCCCTGATTCTGCACACCCTGCGAAAGGACTCTAGGATTTGTGGTATTAAGGAGAGGGATCATTACTGGCTGGCAACCCTTCTCGATCCACGTTACAAGGGTAAAGTTGCAGAACTCATCCTGCCTTCGCAGAGGGAGCCAAAAATGAAATATCTTCAGGAGGCCTTGAAGAAAAGCTTGTGTAATGCCTTTCCAGACCCTGGCAGGTTACTATTTCCTGGTGCTGGACAATGTGTTTCTGAGGCTTTGTTCGGTCAGAGGAAGAGTGGTGGAGTAGGTGGCAGGCTGACCGATGCCTTTAAACAATTTTTCAGTCCTCAGCGCCAAAATCTGATAGGTTCAAGCAACCATCGCCAGCGTCTGCATTATATGGTGCAGGAATATCTAGGGGCAAGAGCGGACTTGGATACCTTTCCAATAGAGCATCCACTGGGTTACTGGGTCTTGAGGATGGACCACTGGCCAGAACTTGCTCAATATGCAATTGAGCTACTAACCTGTCCTGCATCCAGCGTGTTTTCTGAATGCACATTAAGTGCTGCTGGAGGGTTTGTAACGGATCAAAGAGTGCACCTGTCCACAGACTCCGTTAATAGGCTCACATTTATAAAAATGAATCAGTCCTGGATCAGCAGCTATCAAACACCTGATGTTGATGTAACTGATTGCATTTGCTATGGATCTGGGATACATTGAAGAATGCCTATACTATTCCTCCTGAATCTTGATGATGCTAGCTTCCAACAATATTTTTGATTTAGGCCACCACCAACACCCAAAGGCACAATGTTTCAATGTTTAACAGGGGTATGTAATTACAATTTTTGAAATAATATTTAACAGCAAGGCCCGTTCTTGCGCCCAACAAGAGTAACTGTGAGGGGTTACAGTGTTCTGGCACCACCAACACCTAAGGCCCAATTTCTCTGCAGAGTATAAAGTGCAGTCCGTATAGTATATATACTGCAGTTCAGAGTATATAGTGCAGTCCTTGTAGTGTGTGTATAATATATATATATATATATATATATATATATATATATATATATATATATTACAGTGCAGGGTATATACTGCCGTGTACAATATACTGTATAACAGGGATATGCAATTAGCGGACCCCCAGCTGTTCCTGAACTACATGTCCCATGAGGCATAGCAAGACTCTGACAGCCACAAGCGTGACATCCAGAGGCAGAGGCATGATGGGACTTGTAGTTTTGCAACAGCTGGAGGTCCGCTAATTGAATATCCCTGCTGTATAATATAGTGTATTGAAGTGGTTAAGGGGAACCCTATGACAGAATTAAGAAAAAAAAACAGCATGGGTTGCCCTTGGGGTCTGGTATAGCCGTGGAACTCCATGGTAAGAACATTTTTTTTTTGAAAATTATTTTTATTTTGTTTTATACAAAACATATTATAACAAGCCACACAACATGGGCTGCAACCGGCCACAAACTTGCCAGTACACTACAGAAAAACAATACAACATAAATGTTATCACAGAAACTTGTGATACATCCCCCCTAACTTTGCCCAGACAGGTATACAAACGTTGCTATCTCCAGCCAGAGGCAGTCTACCATGACACAAGGATACAATTCCACGGCTCCCCCATGTTCTATTAGCTATCCTCCATGGGATGGTTAGTGTTCTATTAGATATCCTTCATGGGATGGTTACGCTCTCCACCCCCCTGCTGCCCCCCCCCGCTCCATAGTGACATGGCTAATTAAGGAGAGTAGCCCATCCCCAACTGTGCAGTGTGCAAATTCTACAATCACTCACTAATCTTCTAGCCCTTCAAACAATCGCCCTTCCGTGTTACCATATCTACAAGGGATCTTGGGTAATGTCCCAGTGTGGTTAATCTGATACCGTGTCCATGGAAGCCATTCACCCCCCCCCCCTCAAACCTTCTCAAATTTGTTCAGAGCCCATCTTAAAAAAAATAAAAATAATTTAAACGCTTGCCCTCAACATGGGGAAGGTGCTTTGGGGTCCCCCCAAAGCACCTTGTCCCCATGTTGATGGAGAAAAGGGCCTCGTTCACACAACCCTGGCCATTGGTTGTGGGGGCCTGCAGGCGGGGCTTGTCGGAATTTGGAAGCCCCCTTTAACAAGGGGAACCCCAGATCTCGCCCACCCCCCCATGTAAATGGGTATGGGGTTCATTGTACCCCTACCCATTCGCCAAAAAAAGTGTCAAAATGTAAAAACCACAATACACAGTTTTTGACAAGTCCTTTATTAAAAAAGAAAAAAAAAGTGTCCCGCGATGTCCATCCATCATCATGGCGCCGACAGACCCGAAAAAAAAACAAAAAACCTTTGCTTTGATGGGAGGCGTCCCACCGATTGCTGCCTCTCGGCTGTGACAGCTGTTATATAGGCAAGGGCCATCCGGTGAAGTAACTAAGTGATTTTTTAGGTATATTGCCGGGATCCGGCAATACATTACAGCCGCAAGCAATTTTAAATGACATGTTTTCCTTTAGAAATGTAACTTTGCTACGGTACTTGTATAAACATGGGAAAGATGCACTACTTTACAGGCAGACTAAGGGGACCCCCCAGGCACAATATTTAAAGGAATATTTCATTTTTTATTGTTTAACTTTAAGCATTATTAAAATCACTGCTCCTGAAAAAAACGGTTGTTTTTAAAACTTTTTTTTGCATTGATACATGTCCCCTGGGGCAGTACCCAGGTTCCAATACACTTTTTATGGCAAAAACTTGCATATAAGCCAAAAAATCCCCTTGACGAAGGGAGGCCACCAACAAATGGGTGGATACCATCTTGAACATTTGTACCCGCACAAAGCAATTCAGGTGCTTGAGTGCTAGGATCGGGTGAACCCTGTCCATCTTCAGGACCATCAACAGATTGGAGTAGAACCCCAAAAATGCAGTGATCCCAAAACTAGGGCAATCACTGCCTGAAGGAGCAGGACAGGAAAGAAGGAGAAATTTTATCAATCAGTTTGTGGACCCACTTGTCAGGAACGAGGGAGGTCCATGGGTCTGCAAACCAGCGCAGGTGACCCCAGATACGGATGGGGCAAACCTCTATGTTGAGGAGGACTTGTCTACAGGTGTGTGGGGCCAGGAACACTTGGTATCAACTACAGGGGAATTGAAGGACTTGGAGCCCTTGTCCAAGGCGTGAGGGGGAACAAAAAACCTCTAGTGAAGGAAGGACTAGGCCTTGGATGCAGTTCCTTACCCTTCTTGGCCTGTGGGAGGAAAGTAGGCTATTAATGATGTCGTCCAAGGTAGCATCGAAGTGACAATGCCCCTGGAAGAGTAAATCCGCTAGAGCCTTTTCAGACATCAAGTCAGCAGCCCAACATGTAAGCCATAGTAACCATCTATGCACCACTGCTGAGATGGAGAGCTTGGAAAGTAGTGGAGCCTTGGACCAACGGGTCTGCCAGTTTCACATACACTGGGAACTGGCTTGTTGGCCATACTGGGGTGATCACTGTATTTCCATGTTAACCCAATGCTCTCAGTGCTTTCTAAGGCCCCTTTCGCATGGGCTTTCTGATCAGGTCCGTCTGTTAGTTTTTCAGGGGTACCTGGTTGGAAGAGCCATGCAGGTCTATGGGCAGGCGGATATAAAAGGACTCGTATTCATTTACATCCACCTACCTCTCAGTCTTACACTGTATCCTTTTTTACCTAAACATGACTACCACGCCTGATGTAAACGAACACAAGTCCATGTACATCCGGCCACCCACAAAGCCATCACGGGTCCGCCACAGTCCACTGTCAAAATGTGGAGCAAAACTGGTAGGGCAAGGATGTCACAAAGTGACATCCATCCTGTTATACCCTGATTCAGTAGGCAATCTGCTCACGGATCTCCTACTGAACGGAGCAGAGGACCCACATGTGAAAGAACCCTAAATCACTGGCCTGTAACAAGTAAGCAAATCAGGAGTCCTAACTTTTGCTTCAGGACAGTGACTAATACTGTCAGTCACTGCTGGCTGTTCTGCCCCCCCCCCCCCGCACCTACTGGGACGCTGGGATGTGAAGGGGGCGGGAGCAGCTGGCTCAGGCTCTTAGCAGTTGAGAGGCTGAGCCAGGTACCGGCCCCGGCTCCTGGGCAGATCCCGACCATATGATTTACGATCTTTCCCCAGCCTAGACCGGCTCTGTGATGTCAGCCGACAGTGGGCTTCAGCACTCCTGTAATCCACAGAAGTACAGCCAAACGAGCTTGGCTGTACTTATCCTTTAACTAGCATTTCTCTTTTGTTTATATATAAACACTACAATCTGGCATTATGGACAGTATTAAAATGTCAAACTGTGACCTTTACCAAGTGATAGCAATAAGTCAACAGATTTAAACAGCATGATGTGATAATAATAATAAAATAGCACTGAATTTTGTTTAATGAAAACTTCTTGTGTATCTTAACAGATAGGAATGGAGCAGCATTTTGAACTGGGACAATACCTGAGAAAGAGATATGCTGGGTTTCTAAACGAAACCTACAACAGACATGAGGTAAACATGTGTTAGCTTACTTTTCTCTTTACAGGTAACTAGAGTTGAAGCCAAATGAAAATCACAGACATATCACAGATATACAGTCAGATAGACATTGTAAAAACAATATTCTTGGCAATTCCAGTACCAGCCGTGTTAACAAGTAACAAGTATCTAAATATGACAGCAGTACAACAGGTCCTAGAAAAGGCCAATTGCTCTCAGTAATGTAATAGACTGGTCAAACATCAGTGGCAGCACAGTGGTGTAGTGGTTAGCACTTTCACCTAGCAGTAATAGGGTCACTGGTTCAAATCCCAACCATGACACCTTCTGCCTGGAGTTTGCATGTTCTCCCTGTGCTTGCGTGGGTTTCCTCCGGGTACTCCGGTTTCCTCCCACACTCCAAAGACATGCTGGTAGGTTAATTAGATCCTGTCGATAAAATTGGCCAAATATGTGTATGTTGTATGTGTATGTGTTTGTAAGCGTGTCAGGACCCCACAGGGCAAGGACCGCACTATACCACAGATGGACACCAGTGGCAAAAAGCGCCCTGAGGCGATTCAGTTCGCAGTTGCGCTATACAAGTCATTCATTCATTCATTCAAACACCCCCCCCCCCCTCCTCTGAAATACACCGTTATTTATTGTGCTGAGGGGTGTGGCTGTTATTCAGCTCTGAAAGCACAGGGCACTGCTATGTGAGTGCAGGAAGCAGCATTTTTACTGAGGGTTTTTACTGAGTGTAAAATGTATTTTAATGCCAATTTTAAAGCAAAACAACTGTTTTAATGTTTTTCACACAAAAAAAGATAACAACACAAATGTAATTTGGCAAAATGTTGGGTGTAACAAGGTTACTGAATGGTTTCCGTGTGCATACTATAGCATGCTGAGTACATTGGGGCATGGGGTGCTGAATGTAATGGGGTGTAAGATGCAGCATTCAGTGCAAATGGGGTGTATGGTGCAGATTGCTTACTGTAACAGTGTGCATGATATAAAATTCCAAGCGTATTTGAGGTGCATGTTGCAGTGTGCTGTCTAAGTTAATCTTGTCAACGAAAACTTTTTTGTCAAAGTTTTCGTCAGCTGCATTTTTACAGTGACGAAAAAGTAAACGAAAATTACAGCACATTTTCATCCACTGACGACAATGTGAGGCAGGGACGTTTCCCCTCGTGAACTAACTTCCAGGTTTCACGGAGCTCCGCCTGCTTCCGCTCCCAGCAAGCAAGCGAGTTGAAGCAACTGTGTGCACCGTGGCGACTGCCAGAGACCAGAGCAGCACTGTGTTACAGCCAGGCCTCCCAAGTCCATACGAGACTGTCCCACTCCTGAGTCCCGACTCATGAGACGACCGCCAGGCAGTGGCGGCTGGCAACCTGATTGGCTGAGAGGCGGGTCTGTGTTAGGGAAGCGATGTATTCGCTTCCCTAACACAATACTGTGTAATCAGCGAACGCACAGCCGTGCGCCCGCTGTTTACACTTAGGGAAGCCTATTAGAGCACACCGCTCTAATAGGGTCCCCTATTAGAGCTTACAGCTCTAATAGGGGCGCTTCCAGCAACACCCCCCCACTGTAATTCAGATGCCCGGCGCCCGATCAGGGGCCGGACACCTGAATAGGGGGCGGCAGTGGTGACAATAGATAGATTCATGCAATGCATGAATCTATCTATTGGTGATAGAGCGGTGCAGGAGAGGGGGGGCGGCGCTCCTGCGCCCTCTATGCACGCACCGTCACTGCCGCCAGGCACCCATGTCCAGAGCAGAGAGCAGAGAGTGTGTAGTACATTACAATTACAGCAGGCTGAGGTCTCCCCTCAGACCACCGTCTGTCCAGAGCACTGTGTGTGCATTACACAGCCTCCTCTGACCACTGGCAGTGGCATCCAGGGCACTATGAATTACATGCCACCCCTCAGACCACCATCCAGCACTGTGTAGCATTTCAGGACTCCTCTGACCACTGTCAGGGACTTCCAGGGCACTGTGCATTACAGCCCACCCCTCAGACCACCATCCAGCACTGTGCAGCATTACAGGCCTCCTGTGACCACTGGCAGTGGTATCCAGGGCACTGTCCATTACAGACCATCCCTCAGACCTGAGACCACCATCCAGCACTGTGCAGCATTACAACAGACCTCCTCTGATCACCAGCATCTAGGCAGAGGCGTACTAACTATGGGGCGGAGGGGGCGGTCCGCCCCGGGTGCCGCCCATTAGGGGGGTGTCAGTTTGGTGGCTCCCCCATCCTCCCCTGTATGAAACAGTGAGAGCGGGACAGGCTGGTAGTGCAGCCGATGTGGCGTGCTGAGCAGGGAAACTTCAGGCCGACTGAATGCTGTGTGTCTCACTCTCTATTAAATTCAGCCCAGCGAGTACAACCCCCCCCTCCACAGGGATGGAAGAGGCTGCATCGGCTCTGCCCCCTCCCTCCCCTCTGTTTGTCCGTCCAGTCCATGCTCCGTGTAGCCTGTGTGCTCAGCTGTGCTGCGTCTGAAAGGAATGTGGGGGTGGGAACATTTAAACAAGTAGCCGCCGACAGAACTAGTGTGAGCTCCCTGGAGACATCCAAGGGAGTTATCAGCACTGTCACTGTGTCCAGACTCTGCCCTCTCTCCCTCCCTCCCTCTCTCTCTCAAATCTCTTTCACTCTCCCTCTTTCCTCTGTTGTCCTCCAGAGTCTTTCATTAGCTCTATGTTAACAGTTGGCCCCATCATGTTCCCATCATGTCCCTTTACCAGGGTTTTCACTAGTGTCATCATAGACATTGCATGTGATTCGCACCGCATTGCTGTCACATGCGATGTCTGTGCGATGCAAATTCAGCCATACAAACTGTATGGCTGAAATCGCATTTGCACCAACATGGTGCAGGACCCTTTTTTGGTCTGCACTGGAATCGGATTGGATGGGTTTTTACACCGATGATATTCAAATTGCTGCACCATTTCACAGTTCTCACTGCGATCTGCAAACCGATCTGGGGGTGTCATTCATTTCACATTGACACCCGTAGCAGTTTGCAAAGGGCAGCGTGAACGGCCGACAAGCAACATGGAATGCAGGAATCGCACTGATTCCTGCATCGCATATATGTGCACCAGGACTCAAGTAGGTTCACACTGATGTGCTGTGGTTCAGTTGCCTCACTACAGTCCCACAGACTTCTTATTAGGTGACACATTTTTGCAACATTTTCTGAAAGCGCAGCAAATGTCCTCTATACTGAATCTTTGATGTGCTTTCAGAAAACACAGTAAAATTACACAAGCTAATAGAGGTCTGTGGGAGTGCAGATAAAAATGGTGACAAAATGCAGAAAAACTGTGTATACCCCAGCACTGCGACAAATCCATGACACCAGTGTGAACTCAAAGGCTTCAGGGTGCTGTGTAATTTAAAGGGGTCCTGAGGTGCAGGGTGCTGTGTAATGTAAAGGGGTCCTGAGGTGCAGGGTGCTGTGTAATGTAAAGGGGTCCTGAGGTGCAGGGGGTTGTGTAATGTAAAGGGGTCCTGAGCTGCAGGGTGCTGTGTAATGTAAAGGGGTCCTGAGGTTCAGGGGGTTGTGTAATGTAAAGGAATCCTGGAGGTGCAAAGGGTTTTGTAATGTAAAGGGGTCCAGGAGGTGCAGGGTGCTGTGTAATGTAAAGGGGTCCAGGAGGTGCTGTGTAATGTAATAGGGGTCCTGAGGTGCAGGGTAGTGTGTAATGTAAAGGAATCCAGGCGGTGCAAAGGGTTTTGTAATGTAAAGGGGTCCAGGAGGTGCAGGGTGCTGTGTAATGTAAAGGGGTCCAGGAGGTGCAGGGTGCTGTGTAATGTAAAGGGGTCCAGGAGGTGCTGTGTAATGTAATAGGGGTCCTGAGGTGCAGGGTACTGTGTAATGTAAAGGAATCCAGGAGGTGCAAAGGGTTTTGTAATGTAAAGGGGTCCAGGAGGTGCAGGGTGCTGTGTAATGTAAAGGGGTCCAGGAGGTGCAGGGTGCTGTGTAATGTAAAGGGGTCCAGGAGGTGCTGTGTAATGTAATAGGGGTCCTGAGGTGCAGGGTACTGTGTAATGTAAAGGGGTCCTGAGGTGCAGGGTGCTGTGTAATGTAAAGGAATCCTGGAGGTGCAAAGGGTTTTGTAATGTAAAGGGGTCCAGGAGGTGCAGGGTGCTGTGTAATGTAAAGGGGTCCAGGAGGTGCAGGGTGCTGTGTAATGTAAAGGGGTCTTGAGGTGCAGGGGGTTGTTTAATGTAAAGGGGTCCTGAGGTGCAGGGTGCTGTGTAATGTAAAGGGGAACTGAGGTGCAGGGGGTTGTGTAATGTAAAGGGGTCCTGAGGTGCGGGGGGTTGTGTAATGTAAAGGGGTCCTGAGGTGCGGGGGGTTGTGTAATGTAAAGGGGTCCTGAGGTGCGGGGGGTTGTGTAATGTAAAGGGGTCCTGAGGTGCGGGGGGTTGTGTAATGTAAAGGGGTCCTGAGGTGCAGGGGGTTGTGTAATGTAAAGGGGTCCTGAGGTGCAGGGGGTTGTGTAATGTAAAGGGGTCCTGAGGTGCAGGGGGTTGTGTAATGTAAAGGGGTCCAGGAGGTGCAGGGTGCTGTGTAATGTAAAGGGGTCCTGAGGTGCGGGGGGCTGTGTAATGTAAAGGGGTCCAGTTGTGGAGAGGGGGTACAAAGTAGTGACAAAGAGATATTGGGGATGCAGAGGTATGCAGGGGACACAGTGGGGTGTTTTTACATTTTAAAGTGGGGGGGGGGTGCCAGATATAGGAGTCGCCCCGGGTGCCAAATGCTCTAGGTACGCCCCTGCATCTAGGGCTCTATGCAATACAAGTCATCCCCCAGACTAGGGATGAGCTTCGAGTTCGCGTCCAGCGCAGCGCATCCTGTCTTCACCGGAGATACAGCGGGAATTCCGGTGATGGCCTGACAGGTCTTAACGGAGGAGGACAGGGCCACCCGTCACCTGACCCCACCCCCTCTGATGCAAGGGGAAACCCAGGCTTCCCCAGTGATGTGCGGGTGACCCGCCCCCCTCTGACGGAAATCTGCGTTACATCAGAGGGGGGCTGGGTCACCCATAGACTTTAATAGGGTTCTAAAGTTCACACAAATTTTAGGTCTGTTCGCAGGTTCTGGTGCGAACTGAACCGGGGGGTGTTCGGCTCATCCCTACCCCAGACCTGCCCGAGACCACTGTCCAGAACACTCTGCAGCATTACAGGCCTCCTCAGACCACCATCCAGAGCACTGTGCAGCATTACAGGCCTTCCCAGACCACTGTCCAGAGCACTGTGCAGCATTACAGGCCTCCTCAGACCGTCCAGAGTGACTAAATCTAAATCTGTGAGTTTGTTCAAACCTTAATACCATAAATAATAACATAATAATAACATGATATTCAATTTTTTTACTCCAGGAGTGTATAATGAGTTTTGAAATTCTAGAGAAATGCTTAAATAATGCATTATTGAACTAAACACATTTGATTTTAGTCAACTAAAATGATTTTAGTCTGCTAAAATGTGCTGGAAATTTAGTTGACTAAATACAACTAAAACAAAAACAATTGCAGAAGACTAAAATGGGACTAAAACTAAAATGCCATTTTAGTCCTAAGACTAAATGGAAATTTGCTGCCAAAATGAACACTGGTGGGTACATTGTATGAAATGTTGAGTTTATTGTAGTGATTGATGTGGTGTGCTAGAGCAGGGGTCTTCAAACTACGGCCCTCCAGTTGTTCAGGAACTACAATTCCCATCATGCTTAGTCATGTCTGTGAATGTCAGAGTTTTACAATGCCTCATGGGATGTGTAGTTCTGCAACAGCTGGAGGGCCGTAGTTTGAGGATCCCTGTGCTAGAGTCTAATGAGGTGCATGTACGGGCATGTTATTTGTACATATTGTGGATGGTAGGGTGTGCTGGTTCTCGCCCTGCCTGATCACACTAAATTTACAACTGGCCTGAAAGGCCAACTCTATTACAGGCCCAAAGGTCATAAACTTACCACATGTTGAAGCCAGTGATAGTGTACACTGAGGGGCTGTTATGCTTTCTAATGGGGGCACATATGCTGCTGATAGCTAATGTTATATAGCTGACTAATGCCCCGTACAGACAGTCGGATTTTCCGACGGAAAATGTCCTATCGGACCATGTTGTCGGAAATTCCAACAGTGTGTGAGCTCCATCGGACTTTTTCCGTCGGAGTTTCCGACAGAAAAAGTTTGAGATCCTGCTCTCAAATTTTCCGACAACAAAGTCCTATCGGACTTTTTTCGATCGTGTGTAGCGAATTCCGATGGACAAAGTGCCACGCATGCTCAGATCACATTACAAGACCAAAGCTATTGGCTACTAGCCTCTACGTAGTCCCGTCGTACGCAACGAACGTCACCACGTTCAGGATGATCGGATTTTCCGACAACTTTGTCCGACCGTGTGTATGCAACACCAGTGTCGGACAAAATCCGTCAGAAAAAATTAGACGGATTTTGTGGCCGGAATTTCAGACCGTGTGTACGGGGCATAAGTGTTATAGTACTGCTTTGGTAGGGTTTGTGTGCTGGCATGTAGAGGCTGAAAGGTTTATCACTATTTAACCACTTGCCGACTGCTGCATGTACATATATGTCGGCAGAATGGCACGGCTGGGCAAATGGGCGTACAGGTACGTCCCTTTGAATTTGCCGCCGCATGGTCACGTGTGCGCCGCCGCCGGCGGTGCATGACTCTGCCGCGAGCTCCGTGAGTAGGATCGCCACGATCGTCTCAGGGAGCTGAAGAACAATGTAAACAAGCATCTCCCCATTCTGCCTAGTGACACTGTCACTGATCATAGCTCCCTGTGATCGGGAGCTATGATCACTGGTGCATTCACTCACAGGGCTGCTGCTAGAAATTATTGGGGCCCCGTATAGCCTACCTCATGGGGAGGGAAAGAGGTGGGGGAGGGGGGTAAAAAAGGGGGAGGTGAGAGGAGGAGGTGAGAGGCAGTGGTGAAAGGTGGGAGGAGGTAGGAGAGAGAGGGGGGTGAGAGAGGGGTGAGGGAGAGAAAGGGGGGTGAGAGAGTGGGGGGGTGAGAGAGAGGTGGGTATGAGAGAGGGTGAGATAGTGGGGGGTGAGAGAGAGGTGGGTGCGAGAGAGGGTGAGAGAGAGAGATGGGTGCGAGAGAGGGGGTGAGAGAGGGGCTGAGAGAGAGGGTGCAAGAGAGAGAGAGAGAGACTGGGGGCTGAGAGGGAGGGGGTGAGAGAGGCAGTTCCTCTGTGTTCCTCTAAAGAGCATCAGCATTAGCTGGTTTGGAAGGCTAAATAGCTGGCATGATCGCTTCTGTCTCCCAAACCTCCGCAGAGTTCTCATGCTTTGCCTTTGCACCCGCTGCTGGAGCAGTTAGTATATGCAGACCGGGATCATCTGGATAGAGTTTTTATCCCTCCCAAAAGATTAACACTTTTGTATTCGATGAAGGAAAAATTCACAAAAAGATGGAGTATGCTAGCAGTTGATCCTGCTATTTCCTCTGTGAATAAAAGCTTAACCTGTCTGGTAGACAATGCCCAGGTTTTTAAAGATCTGGTTGATAAAAAGCTTGAATCTTTACTTAGAGATTCTTTTTCCATAGCTGGCTCAGCAGCACAACCTGCAGTAGCAGCTATAGGAATTTGTCAGTCTCTGAAAGGCCAGTTTAAAAGAATCATTAAGAGTGTTCCTGCTCAAGGGGAAACTGCTTTCGAGTTGGCGAACCTGCCGAGGGCCTTATGCTTCGCAGTTGATACTTTTAAGGATTCTATTCAGCAAGTGCCAGGCTTTGCTCTCTTGTCTCTACATATGCACATAATTCTTTGGTTAAAAAAACTGGTCAGCAGAATTGCCTTGCAAAAAGCTACTGGCAGGTTTTAATGGGGAGTGTTTGTTCGGAGATGATTTGGATAAGTATATCCAAAAAATTTCAGGTGGTAAGAGTGCACTTTTACCCGTTAAAAGAAGAAATAGGCGTCCTTCATTTAAGGTTTCTAGGTCCCTGGCACCAGGTACCTCAACCTCCAGGCAATTTCAACGGCCTCCGCTGTCTGCTTCAAGGAGGTAAGCCTCAAGGGCAAGGACAGGGGAAGAAAAAACCCTGGGTTCAGAGGCCTGCCAAACAAGATCCTAAGGTTTCCTCATGAAGGGGTGCCCCCACTTATTCGGGTGGGGGGGAAGGCTTTGTTGTAGAATCTCATATTAGCCAATGTATTTCATATTATTCATATTGATTTGCATATATTTTATTGATAATATAATTATCATTATTATTGTTATTATTATTAATACTATTATTTAGTAGTGGTCTTATCAATATTATTATTCAATAAGTAAAGCAACAATTATTAATCTTTAACAATATATACTGTGTTTTCCATAGATTGAGAAAGATGTATTTTTAAATGTTGAACTTTAGATGACCTCTCTGCTTCTGTATCATACATTTATAGTTTACTGGGTGAAAGTTCATTAGAATAGTTTCAAGTTATATATTGTCAAGTCCTTGAAAGACATATAAATCAGACAGATAAGATAAGAATACAGGTGGTTAAAATAATTACCGTAGGTGGAATACGGGAAAGTTATGTAAAGAACATTAAATTAAGTTTGACAAGGTCAAACAAAGGGCTCCTTGAGTCCTCGTTAAAACTGTTAAAATACATATTCTAGTTAGGTATATATTTATGTATATCTATGTATGTTAATATTTAGACAATATTGAATAGATAGTTGGATTTGCATATGTGTGTGTGTATGTATATATATATATATATATATATATATATATATATATATATATATATATATATATGTATGTGTGTATATATATATGTATATATGTGTATACATATTGTAAGTGATAAAGTACTTTTACACATAGGATTATACAATAACACATATAAGACGTCTGGTGGGGTTATTGAAAGTTCATTCTCCCAAAAATCGTAAATTTGTCACCCTTGAAGTTAAGTTAAATCTTTTAAAGATAAGGAGAGTTTAATAACACAGCTGGGTGCCAGACTGTCTACACAAGTGTTTTTAATTGGACAAACACAGTTATAAATCTTTTTAATGAACATATAGGAATTCTGGGAGTAATAAGTTTGTCTGGTTATAGAACAGGTGTCAGATTTATGGTTGGTTACATTGACGTAGATCTTAGCGACCAATCACATGTAGGAAAGATGGCTGAGATAGGCTTGTACAAGGGTATATAAATGCAAGCTCTACAATTGTTTTTCAGACAAGTCAGATAGGCGTCTATCAGGCTGACTATTTGTCTATGCAGCCCTATTGCAAGGGTGGCAGACAGTCAGAACCAATAGGCAAATATCTGTCCGATACTTGTCTCCTCGAACGAGTCAGAGAAGACTTCTTAACTTGTCCCAGAATGTGGTCTCAGGTGAATTTCCCTCAAGAACTTGGTCGAGCAGGAACCCAAAACTCTGTGAGGGGACCAGACCACTGGTTGGGTGACTGGTTCCCAAGAATTGGTAGAAAAGACCCATTCTGGTTCAAGGTGAGAACAATTCACAATTGTTTCAATTTGGTTAGGGAATAAGAATACCTATATCTAATATGCTTGCATTGTAAGAAACTGTATAAATTAGAACTGTATCTTGTAATACTTTGAACATAAACCTGTATGTTATCAGCTGTTAATAAACCTGCATTTCTTAAAGCGGGATTCCACCAAAAAGTGGAACTTCCGCTTTTCGGAACCCTCCCCCCTACGGTGTCACATTTGGCAACTTTCAGGGGGAGGGGGTGCAGATACCTGTCTTAGACACTTCCGGGCATAAACTCCCACGGGAGTTTACGTCACTTCCTGTCTCTGCGCGCTGTCTGCCGGGACACACGCGTGTCCTGGCAGACAGCGCAGAAGATTCTCATTGCGCCGCGCGACTCGCGCATGCGCAGTAGGGAACTGGGAAGTGAAGCCGCAAAGGCGACACTTCCTGATTCCCTCACCGAGAATGGCGCCGGCAACAGCAGAAAGCCGAGTGATTGATCGGCCTCTGCTGCCGACATCGCTGGAACTGGGAGACAGGTAAGTGTCCGTTTATTAAAAGTCAGCAGCTGCAGTATTTGTAGCTGCTGGCTTTTAAAAAAAATGTTTGCAGGTACAATCCCTCTTTAAGTTCTGCTTGGTTCGATACTTTACTATTCTACTTCAGCTTCTGCAGTTTTCAGAAGCCTGGGGAAAGGGGATCCAGAACGCTACAAACTAGAGTTCCGGGAGCTTCTACCATCTCAATTTCTAAAATCAAATGTTCCCAAGGACCTGTTAAGAAAATCTTTATTCCAGGCACTAGACCATTTGAGGTCACAAGGTGTAATTGTAGAAGTACCGACAGAAGAGCGGTTCGTGGGTTTCTATTCAAATATTTTCACAGTGCCAAAACCGAATGGAGATGTGAGGCCCATTCTAGATCTCAAAAATCGGAATCAGTTTCTAAACATTCGCTCTTTTCGTAATGGAGTCAATCTGGTCAGTCGTGTCCTCTCTGAGGGGAGGAGAATTTCTAGCATCAATAGACATCAAGGATGCATATCTGCATGTGTCAATTTGCCTCTCTCACCAGAAGTTTCTGCGGTTCGAGGTAGAGGGGCGTCATTTTCAGTTCATGGCCTTGCCCTTCGGGTTAGCCACAACCTCCGCATGTTCATAAAAATTCTGGCTCCGGTATTGGCAAGACTAAGAGTCCAGGGTATAGCAATAATGGCATACCTAGATGATCTATTGCTTATGGATCAGTCGGCTGCAGGCCTAGACTGGAATGTGGCCAACATGGTTCAGTATTTGGAACACCTGGGTTGGGTTCTCAACCTAGAGAAGACAGCCTTACGGCCAGTGCAAAGGCTGGAATACTTGGGTCTGATTATAGACACAATCCAAGAAAGAGTTTTTTTGCCTCAGACCAAAGCCAGTGCCATAAGGGATCTTGTACAGGTTGTAAAGGTAAGAAGGGCCCTTCAATTTGCCTCTGTATGAGATTGTTAGGGAAGATGGTGACTTCATTCGAAGCAATTCCCTACACACAATTCCACTCAAGATCATTGCAGAACAGTATTCTGTCCACTTGGAACAAGAAGATCCAAGCTTCAGATTATCAGATGTATCTGTCCCCAAGGGTGCAGCAGAGTCTCAATTGGTGGTTGGTAGCCAGAAATCTTCAGAAGGGCAAATCCTTCCTGCCAGTGGCTTGGAAGGTGGTAACTACAAATGCCAGCCTCTCAGGAGGCTGGCATTTGGGAAGGAATCCACTGCCCAAGGGAAGTGGTCACTGCCACTGCCCAAGGGAAGTGGTCAGGAATCGAGAAAGTCTTGCCCATCAACATCCTAGAGATTTGAGCAGCTCGGCTGGCTCTAGTGTCTTGGATGGCCAGGTTGCAGGGTTGTCCCATCGTGATCCAATCCGACAATCAACCACCAAGGGATTACAAGGAGTCAGGCGGCCCAGAAAGAGGTGGACTATATCCTGACATGGGCAGAGAAATATGTACATTTTCTATTGGCAGTCTTCATTCCAGGAGTGGAGAATTGGCAAGCGGATTTCTTGAGCCGCCAGCAGTTGTCCCCGAGGAGGGGTCTCTACATCCTGAGATTTTTTCAGCAGTTTGCCAAAAGTGGGGCACCCCAGACATAGATCTGTTGGCATTCAGGTTCAACAAGAAACTGGACAAATTTGTGTCAAGGACAAGGGATCCGCTCGCATTTGGAGAAGATGCGTTAGTGATTCCTTGGGATCAGTTTTCGTGGATTTATGCATTCCCTCCAGTTCAGCTTCTACCGCAACTTTTATGCAGGATCAGAGAGGAAGGGAAGCCAGTAATATTGGTAGCCCCGGCGTGGCCCAGAAGGTCCTGGTACGCAGAAATTGTAAGATTGGCAGTGGGGAAACCATGGTCCCTTCCACTCCATCCAGACTTGCTCTCGCAAGGTCCAGTATTCCATCCTGCCTTACAGTTGCTAAATTTGGTTAGGCTATTGAGGCCTAGATTTTAAAAGGTCAAGGGCTTTTTGGCTCAGTGGTAACTACCCTGATAAATGCGAGGAAACCAGCTTCTAGGGCTATTTATTATAGAATTTGGAAGTCCTATATTTGCTGGTGTGAGGCCAAAAAATGGCATCCCCAAAAGTATGTGATAGGAAGAATCCTTGCTTTCCTGCAGTTGGGGGTAGAAATGAAGCTAGCTTTAAATACAATCAAGGGTCAGGTCTCGGCCTTATCAGTATTTTTTCAAAGACCAGTTGCTTCGCATTCCTTAGTCCGGGCCTTAATACAAGGGGTAGTTTGTATAACTCCACCAGTTAGGCTGCTCTTGTGTTCCTGGGATTTAAATCTAGTCTTGGCTGCTTTGCAGAGACAGCCTTTTGAGCCTATTTGGCATATTCCTCTGATCCTTTTGACAAGCAAATAGTTTTTTTTTTTTGGTCGCAGTGACCTCGGCAAGGAGAGTGTCAGAGTTGGCAGCTTTTTCATGTAAAGAGCCATATTTGATTATTCATCAGGACAAGGTGGCGTTGCGTCCTCATCCGGCTTTTCTGCCTAAGGTGGTGTCCAGTTTTCATCTGAACCAAGATGTCACTCTGCCTTCCTTGTTCTGCGGAAGAGAGATTGTTGCATTCTCTCGATGTGGCGAGAGCTGCAGAGTCTATTTGAAAATGACAGCTCAGATGCGGAAGACCAACTCTTTGTTTGTGCTGCCAGAAGGGCCCAGGAAAGCGCAGGCAGCATCAAAATCTACTATTGCACAGTGGATTCACCAAGTTATAATTCAGGCTTATGGCTTGAAAAGAAGAGTCCCACCATTTGGGTGAGAGCGCACTCTACCAGGGGAGTGAGTGCCTCATGGGCAGTGCGTGATCAAGCCTCTACGGCTCAGATTTGCAAGGCCGCAAATTGGTGATCAGCGCATACATTTACAAAATGTTATCAAATCGATGTAAGGCGGCAGGAGGATGCTGCGTTTGGGCGCAGTGTGCTGCAGGCAGCAATATAGGTTCCTCATGTCTGATGGCTATCTGCATTGAGTGTGTCTCCCTCCCCTCAGGGGAATTGCTTTGGGACGTCCCAGATAGTAATTACTATAACTGCTCTGTGTCCCGTGATGTACAATAAAGAAAATAGGATTTTTTCTACAGCTTACTGGTAAAATCCTTTTACACAGAGGTCCCTCCCCTCTTTATTGGGATATTCATTGCTTTGCTACAAAACTGAGGTGCTTCCTGTATAGGAGGATTTATATAGAGGGGGACTTCCTGTCTTTTGGATGTGCCAGTGTCCATTTACCTATAGGTGGCGCATAACCTAGATAGTAATTACTATAGCTGCTCTGTGTCCCGTGATGTACTCCAACAAATGGATTTTACAGGTAAGCTGTAGGAAAAATCCTATTTTTCTGCCAATTAACACATCTTAAAAATGGGGGAAATCACCTTATTTAATAATATATTTAGCTTTTTTTGCCTGAAGTTTCCCTTTTAGCGGCTTCTACTTATAGCTGACTCTATTGTGTAGGTAGGCCAGTATGACTGTGGTAGTTTCTTTAGGAACTGTATAGTCTATATATTCCTGTAGAATATATTTGTGCTATTAAGACAGATGATGATAATAATAACAATACCATTATAAAATGATTGTACCATAGGTTTTTGTGAGAAGCACAGATGTGGACCGCACATTAATGAGTGCCCAGGGTAATCTTGCTGGTTTGTTCCCACCCACTGGCAGGCAAGTCTGGAATTCTAAAATTGCCTGGCAACCAATACCTGTTCATACAATTCCTCAGTCACAGGATAACGTGAGTAATGATTTACATACACCTTAATACAGTTTTTACTACATTTATTTTACTGCTTTTGTTAGTGAGCCATTTGCAGAGTACGGTTTTACCTAGTGTAAAGGAGTTCCCGTTTACTCACCCTGCTCAGATGCAGGCATATGCCCCTCTAACTTCTTTATCTACAACTCCTGGAGTTCCTGGACACACTCAGGGAAGATCCATTTCTCTGTTTCCCTTACTTAGCCAACAACTGATGAGGCAGAGGGAGCTGGGCAAGTAATCTGCAGTCACTTGCAGTCAGGTGAGATGTCCTTCACTGTCAAAACAGTTGTGCAGGCAGCCAGGCCAGAGCCTAATAGCACACATCTTCTCCATAAAACATCCAGCTATAGTGGGGAATACCTCCCTGATTGCTACCAGAGTACTTTAGTTCCAGAGGAGGGTGTTTCTTCATCAGCCTTTGGATCCCTCCAGCTGTTTGCCTGTGTTTCCACAGCTACCCTGGACTTTACTGTGATGGCTGTCTATGAGAACAAATGCAAGTAGCTGTCTCAGTTGTAATAGCGTACCACTGAGTAAATTGTATTCATTAGGTCATCTATTAATTAAATAAAAAGTGAATATACTTACCTTTACAGTGGTCCATGTCTTGAAAAATCACTGCTTCTCCTGTCCCCAGCTACTGCAAGTGTTCTTCACTTCCAGATGTGCCAAATATTTGCTTCCCTGCCAGCAGCTGTGGTTCCTCCCACTGGCTTATACATCATTACAGGACACATGTGTCGGTGTGAAGAACTACAGCAGCAGGAGAGCAAGTATTCAGCTGGGGAGTGAAGATGTGGCAGCTTTTTGATACACAGGCCCACTGGAAAGTTAAAAAGTTAAGTATAGTTACGCTTCTTTCATTGGTGTCCCATTGAGTTAAAGTGACCATGTGGCGACATGGCCACTTGAATATTGGGCATCAGCCAAGAATCTAATTTCTTTCGGATGACATTGACACCAGTGTCTGACAACTATGTTGGAGGAAGATGAGGTCAGGTTTAATAAATATCCTGTGAGTGAAAATGTAGCGCTAAATATATAAATGGGTGTAAAACCAAAAAACAGAGCCCAAAATAAATCAAATCAGTGAAAACAATGGGGTTTCTCCCTGAGATGGGCTAATTGTGAACATGAACTGTCCAGTATATAAATAAAATGCAGACAATCAATATACAAATGTCCCAAAAAGATGAAATGATGATAGTGTCAAAACAAGGCTGTCTTGAACTGAATCCTCTCATAAAACACTTTCTAAAGTGAGTATTGAATAGATGTGCGCTTACCGGAACTGGTGGACCCCCTGTCGGCAACAGGGTGTCAAACAGGCATATAGGAACTCAGGAAGGCCGGCAGTATTGACGCTCCAAGATGGACTGATGGAATCCGTAGAACAGGTCCAAACCTCAACAAAAGGATGCAGATGGTCCAACCGTGGATAACCCAAATGGACCGTGGATCGCAACCATGAAGCAGGAACCGCAGGTTCAAGATGATGGATCCAAAGGCGGAAGAAGCTGGAACCGATGTCAAATCACCACAACTGATGTGGTGAAAGACACGATAGCTTCACCTACTCCACCTGAACAAGAATCGATATGTCCATGTCAAAAAATGGGGGAAACAAGGGGCGTGGATGAGCAGATGCGAAGATGCCAATTCAACCGTAGCCCCTCTATAAGACTCTCTAAGGTGGCTTAATATAATTAACTGGCAATGTTCTAGCCCCAAAGGGATAGTGTAGATAGGATACATGATTAACTTGTCAGAAAAGGAAGGGGCAGCTTCTATCATCCAAGAGAGATGTCCCATATATCAACACAGCAGATCTCATTCAAAGAAGGTTCTGCACCTAATGCTTGTCAATCCAGCAAGGAAATGAACAGAACACTCCTGCCAAAGCAGTCCTGCCTACAATATCCAGCATTCATATCATTACAACACAGGAGAGCTGCACAGGGGATCCACCAGTTCCGGTAAGCGCACATCTATTCCATACTCACTTCAGAAAGTGTTTTATGAGAGGATTCAGTTCAAGACAGCCTTGTTTTGACACTATCATCATTTCATCTTTTTGGGACATTTGTATATTGATTGTCTGCACTTTATTTATATACTGGACAGTTCATGTTCACAATTAGCCCATCTCAGGGAGAAACCCCATTGTTTTCACTGATTTGATTTATTTTGGGCTCTGTTTTTTGGTTTTACACCCATTTATATATTTATCGCTACATTTTCACTCACATTGTATATTGACATTTTTGTCACATTCCAATGTAGCTGCTTTGTTTTTGCCCCTTTTTTTGAGTTTAGCACGACAACTTTTCCTTTATTCACTTAATAAATATCCTTACTGCTTCAGATTCTCATGATAACTCAGTGTTCACAGCATCCACTCCCCTCTGTTAGGAAAACCATGTGTGATTGACAAATCTGAGCATTCAAGTTAATGGAGTAATAATCAGCACAATGCAGCTCTTTGGTTGCCCATCTGACTACCAAATAAAGGGGTTTATTTACTAAAAGCAAATCCATGGTTCACTGCAAGTGCACTTAAAAGTGCAGTTGCTGTAGATCTGAGGGAAAGATCTGAAATGAGGGGAAGCTCTGCCGATTTCTATCATCCAATCATGTGCCAGCAAAAATGCTGTTTTTTATTTTCCTTGCATGTCCCCCTGAAGATCTACAGCGACTACACTGCCAAGTGTACTTGTTGTGCACAATGGATTTGCCTTTAGTAAACAAACCCCAACGTCTATAGGCACCTTAAGACTGTAATTTTCTCTCCATACCTGCCCATACTCAAATATGGTTCTTTTAAATTGATTGAATGGTAGAAAACAATCACTTCCAAGTAAACCATACACATTGCAAAGATTTAACTAAACCTTAACATAACTGCTTTTATTCAAATGATCTTGGGATAGGTGTAGAAGAGTGTAAGAGACTACCTACTGTATTTACATATTTAGTCCCAACATGGGGCCTCATTCAAACTGGGTGCTTAGCATTAAGCTGCGGCTGGAGGGCACAGGTGCACCATCTAGCACCGCTGACATCACCCTGTCAAACTCAAATAGAGTCCGACAGCTGCTGCAGCTGGATGGGGCTGGGATGTCCACTAATCTGAATGCACATTTAGGACAGTATGCGCCCAGTGACAAATTATTGGACTGCAAGCAGCCTGTGTTCGGGTCATTTGTCCCAGGGAGGGTGAATACTGCCCTAAATGGAAGTACTAATAAGTACAATAGAGTAGACAGAATCTGGAGCAGCTCTGCATAGTGACCAATCAGCTTCTAGTCTCAGCTTGATCAGTGAAGCTTGAAAAATGAAGCTAGAAGCTGATTGGTTGCCATGCATAGCTGCTTCATTATCTGGCTGATCCAGTCCAGGTAAAATATAACACAACAGGTCAGCTGTTGATGCCTTAAGTTAAAATCGGCTCACCTTTAACTTGCACTTCCACAATGCTAGCGCCTGGGCCACTATTTTTAGCAGCTCTTTACTGTCGTTTTTGCAGCGCTTTTTGGCCACTAGCGGTGCGCTTTTAGCCAAAAAATTGATAAAAGTGCCTGCAACAGCGCTACAGAGGCGCTACAGAGGCGCTACAGCGGCGCTTTGCCAGTGGTCCGGCGGCGCTGCCCATTGATTTCAATGGGCAGGGGCGCTTTAGGAGTGGTGTATTCACCACTCCTACAGCGCTGCAAAGAAGCTGCTTGCCGGACTTTTTTGACTTCCTGCCAGCGCAGCCCCCTGTGTGAAAGCACACTGTGCTTTCACACTGGCATTGCAGTGGAGGCTTTTTTTCAGGCGCTTTACAGGTGCCAGTGTGAAAGGGGTCTTATAATAAAAAGACATGTAAATAGCATATTGCTGTTGGAAGGTATGGCTACGATGACCTTGAAATCAGCCTTTTATTTTTTTTAATACAGAAATATCAACCAGAGGCCTGACCTGCAGAGCCCTCCAGCCTGACCTAAAGTAACCCAGACCAATTACCATTTACTCCCACTCCCATTTACTGTACACCCACTTTATAATAAAAAACATGGAGCTTCTGCTCAGATCTGCCCAAAATTCTTAGACAGAACTGATCAGAATGATCACGTGAAAAGGGCCAAAAAAAATAAAAAAATAATGAAATTCAAAGAAACAGGTGATTTCAAGTGATCTGTGTTTCTGAGGACAAATCTGTTCATTTTTATGATGCATTACTTTATGCATTTGTTTGGGAAATTTGCATGGATTCTTTTGTATATAATGAGTTATAAATATAATCATGGAGTGCAATAAAACATCTCTTGGGACTGTAGACCGAAAAAGAAAACCCCTTAAATAAAAAACCAACAAACTAATAGTGGAGTAAATTTGGCCGCGGCCTTTATTATTGGTATTTATTTCATATTAAACATGCAAACATTCATGACTTATTTACTCAAACAATATTCCAGTAAGCAACCCAGCCACTACGACTCAGGTTGACGAACATTATAACAATTTTTTATTAACCATTTCCCTTCAATACAAAAAAGGGAATGGAAGAGATAAACCACATAATATTATAAGGCCGCTCACAAGTAGGGGACTCGATGAACTGACAACAGGAGCTTATTGCTCTGCCTTATATAGCCTTTGACCCTTCCAGAATATTCTGAGGGGTCATGTGATCTAAAGTTTCTGGAATATTCCTAAAGGTCAGCTGACCTTTCCAGTGGTCAGCTGACCTGCACCTATGCTATCTGACCTTTTATTGGTTACCTGACTTAACCTTTTTATTCACCTTAAATTGCATGAAACAAGGCCCGCCCAACTGACCTAACTGATCAATTAAGTAACTGGGAACCTTGAAACTCTTCTTCTGTCACATTCCCATGTGCAGGGGGGACTTAAGACTGCCTCCCCCTGCTCTCATTCCTTTCTAACATGTGTACTTTATGACCACCTCTATAGAAAATGAATTACCTGTGCCAGAGCAACCTAAGACCCCTTTCACACCACACCGCCCATAGCGTCGGCGGTAAAACGCAGCTATTTTTAGCTGCGTTTTACCGTCGGATTTGCGGCACATTTCGGCTGCTAGCGGGGCGCTTTTACCCCCCGCTGGCGGCCGAGAAAGGGTTAAAACCCCCGGCAAAACACTGCAATAGCGGCGTTTTGCCGGCGGTATTACAGCACTGCCCCATTGATTTCAATGGGGAGCAGTGCTGGAGGAGCGGTGGAGGAGCGGTGAGTTCCTTCACCGCTCCAAAGAAGCTGCTGGCAGGACTTTTCCTGCTGTCCTGCCAGCGCACCGCTGCAGTGTGAAAGCCCTGCGGGCTTTCACACTGCAGACAATGGTGCAGCTGTTTTAGGGCGGATTGCAGGCGCTATTTCTAACACTATAGCACCTGCAAAATGCCCTTGGTGTGAAAGGGGCCTTAATGTAGTGAAGTACAATAAAATTACTCCTATGCTCATAGTCCAGAGATTCTTAAAGCGAAGTTCCGCTTAAAAAAAAAAAATAATTAAAATTGTTTTCAAATCTAAATAGCTGATGGGAACTGATTTTCTTGAGATTTCCTGAACTCATACTGAAAAAAAGGAAAATTTATTATCAAATACTTACCGTAATTTTCCTTTCCTGATGGACTCCATGGCAGCCTACGTGTGGGTTAACCCCGCCTCCTCTCCAATGCTATAGGACCCCATTCAAATAAAAGAGAGCTCACCGCTAGGCACTGTGTTCCGTAACTAGCCTACTCAATGACTGATGGGTGGGAACTCCGTCTGCCATGGAGTCCATCAGGAAAGGAAAATTACGGTAAGTATTTGATAATAAATTTTCCTTTTTCCTGACAGACTCCATGGCAGCCTACGTGTGGGAAATAACTAGCCAATCCACACGGGTGGGTATGCTGAACAGCACTAAATTCCAATTTGACCCGTCAACCGACACGATCTATTACTGAAGTTTCAAAGAAGATAGCGAAGCGGACTCAGCATTATGACGATAACATTTTAATAGAGGCCCATGAGGCCGCTTTGTAGATCACGTCTGGAGCCCCGTGCTGGGCTGCTGCCCATGAAACCGCTATATCCCTGGCATAACGTGCCATACTTCTTCCAGAGGGACCAGGCCCCTATTTATAAAAAGGCTGAAAGATGAACTAGATGATCCAAGTCGCAGTTGTTTCTAGTCGAAGCTGGAAACCACTCACAGTTATACCTTCCGAATTCCGCCTATATCCAGAGAATTAACTTTAGTGGACTTTTGGACCTAAATGTAACTAGGAGAATCCCCCGGCTCTTATAGAACTTGAGGCAATTTCCAGAATTGAGCCAGACATAGGAATAAGGACCACCTGGATTGGAAAGAAGGACAGAAGAGGACCCTCGTAACTTAGGGACACAACTTCCAAGACTCTCCTGGCGAGGGTAATGGCCACAAAGAAAGTGGTCTCGAGATAGCAAGCGTGGAGGACCCCGTATTACTGAACCCTGACAGTGAGTTGAGGACAAGGGAAAGAATCCAAATGGGGAATCTTGGTCTTCCTTGAGGGCTGAGTTTAAACACCTTATAGAACCATCAGATTAAAAAGGTGAACAACCCGCCGAGCTCCGGAGAAGGCCGACAAGGCTGAGACTCGGACTCTAAAGAGCTGATGGACAGAGATAAATCTAGGCCCGAATAAATAAATCTGAACCTCTGGATCTCCACCTGAAGAATAAGAGAACGCCACAGACTTGGCCCACCTTCTATCGACCTAATTCGTACTCGTCCTCATAGAACTCATGAAAGTGGAAATCACCCTTGAAGTACACCTGAGGTGGACAAGGATGCCGGACTGCTCCTTGAGTGTAATACCCCACCAGCTTAAAGTTACCTGGGAAGAGAATATATCTACCCCAGGATTGACTCCCAGGGACATAATCTACTTGAATGATTGCACACGAAGAGACCACTCGTTAGTGACTTAACCAAATGCGTGACAGGAAATCCACCCGGATGTTCTGGACTCTGAGGAAGTATGCCAATAAAACATCGCCTGGACCCAGGACATGATGGGTTCGATCTTCCGGAATAATGTGGTGCTTTGAGAACCTCTATGATTCTTCACATGAGAATGGATAACACAGCGATGAACACCTGATAAGGCCGACTCTCCCTTCCACAGATAGGAGAATGACTGAAAGCACACCAGGCTGCCGGAAGTTCCAAGACGTACTAGCTCAGGCTGGGAAGACTCGTATCCTTGAACAAGGTCCGGTGTGCAGCAGACTCCCGAACCGGTACTGCTTGGCATAGGTCATGACCTTAACTCGCGACATGGGACCAGGGAGTGGCAGTCTGAGCCAGTTCTGTGCTGCAGTCACCAGAAGTGGCTGCTCCTCATTATTGATGACATGTGAACAGGTTGACTAATGCCCCTTGATATCCGTTACTTGCATAAACCTGACAAGACAGGGTAAAACTTCTGCAGGGACTGCTTGACTGTAATCTTCCCCACTGGAAGAGAGATGGTGCTTTCCACTACAACGAGCTGGGCCCAGAAGAATATCAGCCGGACTGGTTCTAGGTGGCTTTTTCCCAAAGGGCCACCCAAAGTTAGACACGATGGAGAAACCTATTCCATGCGAACTCGCAGCTGAACTTTGTCCTAAGACAGCAACAGAAGGTCGTTGGAACAGCGATACCGACATAGCCTTCTCGTTCCGATGAGGGCCATTATGGGCAGAAGAATCTTTACAAAGAATTCAGATGGAACCGGAGGTATTTGAGAAACTCCTTTGCTACCTGAACATTGAGGTAAGCATCTTTAAGTCGATTGAGAATAGCGAAATCGCCTGAATGTACTTTATAAACTGTTCTCTTACTGTGCCAAGAAGAGGGGAAATATACCCCCTGGAATTTATCGTCCTGGGGACGGTGTAACTATAAGGCCCGTTGAACCGTGACCGAAGACCACCAAGCCAACCGGAGGAACAGATTGACACCAGCTCCTACACTGCTAAATCTTTGGAGAACTCTTCTGAGTACGAGAATCTGTACTCTGTTCGGGTTTCCATATCTCTAGACCTAGCTGCTAGAGCCAGTGCAGGTTTACTAGCCATATCGGCAGAGCCATACGCTTATCCTGAAGTTTTGAAACATTTTCTCACATGCCCGTCCAGGACACTGCATCTTCTTAAAGAAAGCATAATCACATACATAAGGGGAAGTTTCCCAGACACTTCACCTCTCCTGCCTTGAAAGGATATAGCCTGGAGGTCTTTGCTTGACATAGGAGTTTTCTTGTCCATCTTGCTCCACTCGTCATCATTTCAAACCGTAATGGGCAAAAGAGAGACAGAGAGAGATTCCTTTTTCCCGGATGCCTAAGAACTACTTTGCTTATCCGGGGAGTGGAATGGTCTACCCAAATAAGGGCTTCCGCAACTGCTTTGACTCGTGGAGGAACCAGAGAACGACAAGGCCTTAGCCTTCTAACTTGCTGACCGAGGAATCCCGAGAAACAGCGTAGGGCTGGGAAGAGCCTGAATATAAAAACAGGCTCCATGTGTGGTATATACTCCACATTCATATTATTCGTCTCCTAATTTTTGGCCCCAATCGCCTGGGCGTAACCCGGATCATATATTGACTTGCCTTCCTGGACTCATGTCCATCATCTTCGGCAGGCTCTGCGATCCAAGCGGCTGACCTGGCAGCAGATGCAATGATTTAGAGGAGGAATGGCAACATCTCCTCTATACAAAGGAGGAATGGCAACATCTCCTCTAGTCGGAGGAGGAATGGCAGCATCTCCTCTAGTCGGAGGAGGAATGGCAACATCTCCTCTAGTCGGAGGAGGAATGGCAACATCTCCTCTAGTCGGAGGAGGAATGGCAACATCTCCTCTAGTCGGAGGAGGAATGGCAACATCTCCTCTAGTCGGAGGAGGAATGGCAACATCTCCTCTAGTCGGAGGAGGAATGGCAACATCTCCTCTAGTCGGAGGAGGAATGGCAACATCTCCTCTAGTCGGAGGAGGAATGGCAACATCTCCTCTAGTCGGAGGAGGAATGGCAACATCTCCTCTAGTCGGAGGAGGAATGGCAACGTCTCCTCTAGTCTGAGGAGGAATGGCAACGTCTCCTCTAGTCTGAGGAGGAATGGCAACGTCTCCTCTAGTCGGAGGAGGAATGGCAACGTCTCCTCTAGTCGGAGGAGGAATGGCAACGTCTCCTCTTGTCGGAGGAGGAATGGCAACGTCTCCTCTAGTCGGAGGAGGAATGGCAACGTCTCCTCTAGTCGGAGGAGGAATGGCAACGTCTCCTCTAGTCGGAGGAGGAATGGCAACGTCTCCTCTAGTCGGAGGAGGAATGGCAACGTCTCCTCTAGTCGGAGGAGGAATGGCAACGTCTCCTCTAGTCGGAGGAGGAATGGCAACGTCTCCTCTAGTCGGAGGAGGAATGGCAACGTCTCCTCTAGTCGGAGGAGGAATGGCAACGTCTCCTCTAGTCGGAGGAGGAATGGCAACGTCTCCTCTAGTCGGAGGAGGAATGGCAACGTCTCCTCTAGTCGGAGGAGGAATGGCAACGTCTCCTCTAGTCGGAGGAGGAATGGCAACGTCTCCTCTAGTCGGAGGAGGAATGGCAACATCTCCTCTAGTCGGAGGAGGAATGGCAACGTCTCTAGTCGGAGGAGGAATGGCAACATCTCCTCTAGTCTGAGGAGGAATGGCAACATCTCCTCTAGTCGGAGGAGGAATGGCAACATCTCCTCTAGTCGGAGGAGGAATGGCAACATCTCCTCTAGTCGTCGGAGGAGGAATGGCAACGTCTCCTCTAGTCGGAGGAGGAATGGCAACGTCTCCTCTAGTCGGAGGAGGAATGGCAACGTCTCCTCTAGTCGGAGGAGGAATTGCACCATCTCCTCTTGAAATGTTGTGGCCTGGCAAGGTCTCTGGCATTCTGGACCACCATTTTCAGGGTCCAATCAGGAGGGGCTGAAAAAGAAGGGGGGGGGGGGGGGGGACATCAAATGCAAACCTCAACCCCTCCCCTCACCTGCACGTACCTTGTGCGTGAGGGCTGGCCATATAAAAGCAGTGACCTGTCCATAACCTCAGGACAGGACGTCAACACATGCACGGAGGGTCTGCAGTTGACCCGGAAAAAATCACACAAAAAAACAAGCCAACGCGAAAGACCATGAAATTGTCATACGTACATCCGTACGTACACACATGTATACACACATTTTCCCTTTTTTTATTTTTTTTTTTTTTTTATTTTTTTTTTTAAAGTATAGACAATAATACTGATGATATCATCCTAAAAGAGTTGCAGCATGGTAATACCAAAACAAAAGCTTGAATCTGTATATTATAGACAGAAATTTTTTTTTTTTTTTTTTTTAACTAATTATTTTTTATTTTTATTTTTTTTTTTTATTTAATTATTTATTTTTTTATTTTTATTTATAACAACACACACTTCGCCCCTTTAAGGGGAGAGACCCAGTCAAACTGCAGACCAGGCGGGGGAAGACTGCCGCACACTGCCTGTGGAATCCCATTCCGACAGGAGATGGCAGATCTTTGAATTCCCCCGCCTGAGTGACGTCACCGCCTTCCCCCACACCGTGCCTGCGCCGTGGGGAACAGCCGAATGGCGCCTGCGCGGCCGCCGGACCATTCGACCCTCCGCGCACGCGCGAGCCAAGCCTCGCTTTCACGGAGGCCTCGCGCATGCGCAGAACGATGTCGGCGGCCGCGACCCGGAAGCGCCACGGCTGCCTGGAACGCAGAAGCGTTCCAGGCGCCATGAGGAGCAAAACAGAGGTACCGAGAGTACCGGGAAGTACCAGAGGAAAGCAGGGACACATATAACAAGCATAAACAAAGAAATGGCTGCCATGGAGATAAACATGAGGAATTGCAGACCTTGCCAGCCGTTGAAGCGTCCACCTGCAGGTACACCGAGACCACCTTCCGCCCACTACTGGGGAATCCAGTGCCATTTGAAAAGATATTCGCCCGCTCGTAGCTGGGCTCCTGGTTGCACCGCATGAAGGGAACGATCCATCCTTAATATTCCGACCGGACGCCAACAGGAACAAACGTGATGTAGGTCCATGAGGAGGACAAAAAAGGAACACAGTGCCTAGCGGTGAGCTCTCTTTTATTTGAATGGGGTCCTATAGCATTGGAGAGGAGGCGGGGTTAACCCACACGTAGGCTGCCATGGAGTCTGTCAGGAAATTTTATTTTTTTATTTTTTTTAGGCTCTGTTTGTTTCTTTGATGAAATCTCCTGTTTTTTACCCAGTTCAAAGACTCATCAGTCACTCATCCCAGTGACTCATGCCTTATTGAATTTTATATTAAGGTAGAATTACAGTCAAATACTAACTGTACTTAACCTGCTCTCATCCCAATTCTAAGCCTATTCTAACTACCCTGTAAAGAAAAATGTTATACTTACCTATTATTAGAATAGGGCCACTCCCCCACTGGGCAGGTTTATGTATATAAATACATTTTATGTTTTTAAGCCAGCAGCTAGAGCATCGGGTAATTATATTTTTTTATTTTTTAGGCTCTCAGTTTGCTTCTTTGATGAAGGCTCCCTGTTTTCTTACCCAGTTCAAAGACTTATCAACAGCCACCTATCCCAGTGACTTACCCCCTATTGAACTTCATATTAATATTTCACTTGATGCATTTGAGCCAGCAGGTAGAGCTTCTGGTAGTTTTCTTACATCTTTTAAGCTCTCAGTTTGTTTCTTTTATGAAAGCTGCGGTTTGTCTACCCAATTCAATAACTCATCAACATTAATTTATCCCAGTGAGTCACCCCTTATTAAATTGTTCCTCAAAGCAAGCTGCTCTGCTGTGCTGTGTTTGTTTGTAAAGCAATGATTGTACGTGTGTTATATTTTAAAGTATGGGCTCCATTCACAGAGTCAGATCGCATGTGGTATATACAGCATCTCACAGAAGTGAGTAAACCCCTCATATTTTTGTAAATATTTTATGATACCTTTTCATGTGACAACACTGAAGAAATTACACTTTGCTACAACGTAAAGTAGTGAGTGTACAGAATTTATAACAGTGTAAATTTGCAGCCTCCTCAAAATAACTCAACACACAGGCATTGTCTAAACCACTGGCAAAAAAAAGTGAGTACACCCCTAAGTGAAAATGTCCAAATTGGGCCCAATTAGCCATTTTCCCTCCCCGGTGTCATGTGACTCATTAGTGTTACAAGGTCTCAGGTGTAAATGGGGAGCAGGTGTGTTAAATTTGGGCTGCCGACAGACATCGAGTCCGCGGGACCCGCAGGCACACTCCTTTAGCGCGTGAGCCCGCTATCCTGCTTTTGCGGACTGACTTACAGGTACGTCAGTTTGCACAGGTGTGCCATTCTGCCGACGTATATCAGCGTGAGCTGGTCTGCAAGCGGTTAAAAGAGATATGACATCTGTTTTAAGCGCTATTGCCTACTCATGAGAATGGGTGGCAAATTTCACACTGGCGTGTGACACTCATACTCAGACTTACTTTTTTCTGGATTTATTTTGTTTGGACTTATTCATTATGTGTTGTTTATATACAGATTTTTTGCTCCAACAACTAATTTTGTGCACATATATTTAAAAATGTTTCTTCATTATTGAAAATTACCATTTCACTCTAATTTATATGGTTTATGTAGTAAGCAACGGCACAACTATTATTACCATATCTAGTCATTAAGGCCTGTGCACAGTGGAACACATTTATTTCATTTTTTTAATATTTAAAGGTCCCCCAGTGTAGATCCATCATCACGATGCCCGCTGCCACCACTGTCCCGCAAAAAAAAAAAAAATTCACTAGGGAAAGGTTAGACCCTTTGTCAGCTTTAATTTCTTTTTGCCCCATTGGGGCTGTCAGGACACTCAGCACTGACACAAACAACAATAAAAAGATAATTTTTATTAATGCTGGGAAGGTCAGAACTATTATTAGCTTTTAAATCTTCCTAGCTTGGTCACTAAGTCGTCACAGAGACAGGAAGTGAGGTGAAATCCCCCCCAGTAAATCTCCTGACAGAAATAATAACCTGAGAGAGTTCAAAACTACAAAAAAAAGGGGATTAGATGAGCAGCTGCATAACAGACATAATTCTCAAATGTATGTCTACTGTTGTTATTTTTGATACAGGAGTTTCTGAACACTTTACCAAACGAAACTGGCTACACATACGAACAATTAAATGGACCCAAAGGACCCTACAATTTGTGGACACTCTACGATGCACTATTTTGTGAGGTAAATAAAAATACATTGTTCTTTAACAAACTAAAGCTGGCCTTACATTGATCGAAATTCATCCGGTTTAGCAGGGACCTGTCAAATTTGATCAGTGTGTGACAGTCCCCCCGCTCAAATGATCGACTTCTGACAAATGGCCTAGTTGGAAAAATTTTCTTTATTAGAATGCAATGTCCCAGCTAGGGGGTTGGGATTCCATCATTCGCCTAATTTTTGTGGATTGTGCCAACAGGCAAAACAAAAGAGAACTACCATGTTTCCCCGAACCCAGCACTGCAGAAGGGGGGGGGGGCAAGATCCCTGCTGGCAGCCAGGAGAAGAGAATGGGAGAGCAGTGGGAGATCAACTGAGCAGCGTTTCCATGTTCCGCTCCAAGCACTGCAGAGGGAGGGGGGCTGAGTTCCGACTGACAGCAAGAAAAAGAGAAGGGGAGAGCAGCTGGTTATCAGCCAAGCTCTGAGCGGCGCTATAAGAAGGCGCCTGATTAAACCAGACCACAGAAACACACACCTTCCACGCTCTTCAACACCACAATAGTGAGATTCTACCAGTAGACTTTTTTCAGGACTGGCACAGATTTTCATCCACAGAACCTACACATTTTCTCCCTTGCCCACATTAGGGACTAGTAATGAGCTTGGATTTGCTGTGAACCCATGTTTGTCCAAACCTGGAGATCAGTGGTCATTTGTTGGGCCAATGAGCAGTGAGTGGAAGATTTCCCACTCCGCAGCTAACTTGTTCAGATGCACAGATGCTCATAACATCATTGACCTAATATAGGCTTGTGGCCATATTAGGTCAATGACCCTTTGTATACATGCAGCTGGGAAATGGGGAATCTCTGGCCCACAGCTCACTGGGCCAGCAATGGCAGCCAACTTCCAGGTTTGGACCACATCCATTTCGGAACAAACCCAAGCTTATCCCTATTAGGGATTATGCCAATGGGCTTTGGACAAATGCAGCTTGTTTTCAGATGCTTGTGCTTGCATTTGATATCGAAATGAGACATTTCTGTGATCATTTACAGTTCAACGATAGAAGCAATTGATCTGCAGCTGACCTCCTTCTAAGCTGCATTGACTTGCACTTAACAGAACCACAAGGTGGTGGGGCTTGTCCCCACAGTCCGAGGGTGTGAGTATAAGACTGCCTCATGCTTAAAGTGTATCCAAACCCAAAAAGAAAAAATGGATACAAAGCTCCTATTATGCTATGGCACATATAATATCACTGATATTGACTATTTTTGTACACAGGACAATAATAGTGATGTTTGTCATTGTATTGTTGTACAAAATGCTGCCTATACTTTTCACTCCTGTTTGGGAGAACTATTTATAAAGCTTGGAGAAAATATACAGTTCGTCCAAGGATAAGAGAACTTTTTACATGCCCTGCCTCCTCATAGTAATTATAACAAAATATAAAGCTTGAATAAAAAGATTGAAATATAAATCCAAAAACAAAAATGTATTATAGTGCAGCTTACAAATTTTTAAAGTGATTTTAAAGCCATTTTCTAATTAAAATAATAAACATGTTGTACTTACTTTCTCTGTGCAGAGCTGTCCTGAACCTCCTATTCTGGTGTCCCCCACTGGCACTGTCCGCTCTCTCTTCTCGGAGTGATCCCATAGCAAGTCGCTTGCTATGGGGGAACTTGTATAGGCTCGCTTCCAAGCAGGGCTGTGTTCGTTAATAGACACACGCAGAGCGGGACTCGGCTCAGCCCTGACCCCCCCCCCCCCCCAGCGGCCTTTCAAAAAATAAAAAAGATTTTTTTTTTTTTTTTTCACAGATATGTGATAGTGAAATTTGCACCCCAAAATACATTTTTGAAACCAAGTGCTCCCACTGCTCTCAGAGCCTCCTGTGAAAAAAAAAATTTTTTTTCTTTTTTCAATTTTCAAACTTTGTGACAAAAAGAGAGAGAGGTGAGAAGAGCTGTTGCAGTGGGGCACAGTGCTGGATCCAGATTGGCTGAGGTAAAAGTTTGGATGGGCGGGGGGGGCGACAGAAAAAAAAAAATTTTGAAAGGCTGCATTAGGTTTTTTGTTTTTTTCCATTATTTTGGTGATCCATGCAGCTACACACTGCTTGTAAAAGCAGTCTAGAGGCTAATCTGCTCTTAAGCCCCATACACACGGTCGGATTTTCGCCTATTTATGAACCTATATAAACTTGGCTGTTACCTAAAAAAAAAAATGGTTACCTAGCGACAGCAGTGACACTAATACAGCGATCGGAAAAACGATCGCTTTGTGACACTGGCAAAAGGGGGTGAAAAGGTTACCTGGGGGGCAATCAAGGGGTTTAAACCTTTATTTAGGGGGGGGTAGGGGGATACCTTGGACCTAAAACTAACTGCCCTGACAGTTATTACAGTCACACTGACACTAAATGCAGTGATCAGATAAATAAATGATCACTGCAATTAGTGACACTGTGACTGGGGGGGGAGGGGGTGATCTGGGGGGGTGACAGTGGTGACAGGGGGGTGGAATTGTTGCCTAACTGTACGGGTGTCAGTGTAGTGTTGTGCACTAACCTGTACATGTTCTATCTCCTGCTGGATAGATTTTTGGACAACAAGGTCCGATCACACCAAATTCCGATCGTGTGTATGGTAGTCCGACGGACAAAGTGCTACGCATAGATTTTTGGACAAAGTGCTACGCATGCTCAGATCACATTACAAGACCAAAGCTATTGGCTACTAGCCTCTACGTAGTCCCGTCGTAGGCAACAAACGTCACCACGTTCAGAATGATCGGATTTTCCGACAACTTTGTCCGACCGTGTGTATGCAAAACCAACATCGGACAAAGTACGACGGACAGGATCCGACGGACCTGGTCCTCGGATAATCCGCGCGTGTGTATGGGGCTTTAGGGTGGCTCCACTCTATAGAAGAGCAACAGTGCCATAGGGTGACCACATTTCCACACTGCCATTCAGGGACACCCCCACTCACTAGTTGGGGGGGAGGGTCACATCTTCAGCTATGATCCGTCACATTTCGCAAAAGTAAAGGACTACAAGTCCCAGCATGAACCCACGAGCTCTAAGGATGTGACTCCCCCCCCCCCCAAAATTGAAGGACTACAAGACCCAGCATGAACCCCTGAGATCTAAGGGTATGACCTCAAAGATTTCATGGGTTCATGCAGGGACCTGTAGTTCTCCACTAGTTGGGTGGACGGGGGGTAGGGTAACCATATTTACAAACTGCCATTCAGGGACACCCCTCCTCACTAGTTGGGAGGGGGGGGGTCACGTCTTCAGCTCTGAGGGGTTCATGATGGGACCTGTAGTCCTTCTCTTTTGGGGAGGTCTCTTCCCCCAAAAGTGAAGGACTACAAATCTTTGCATGAAGCCCTGAGATCTAAAGATGTGTCCTCCTCCCCTCTGACCCTCTGAGGGTGTCATCTGTCCTCTGCTGCCAGCTTATCTGCCACCCTCTCTGCAGTCAGTGCCCGTATTGAGAGTTGCCCTCAAATCCTGGCAGTTCCCTTCCCTCTGAGCATATCACCGGAGAAGAATGAGGAGGAGGTGGGTGGAGCTAAAGCACAAGGCGCGGAAGAGGAGGAAGTTAAATCCTCCTCTGCTCTGAATGTTGGGGCCTCGCACTGTGGTGATGTGAGGTCACTGGTTGCTACACACCAGGCAACAACCAGTTCGGGCAGTGTAGAGCCAGCGGTGGAACAAAGTAAAATGGGTCTCGGCTGGCCAGGACAGGTACTGTCAGTGAGTAAAGTGACAATGCAGCGGCCTAACCCCCCCGCCCAGTTTAGGATTAAGGTTTTACATAAATAAAAGCTAACCATTGTAATCTACCCTATTAGTTGTAAATGTTTTTTCTCAACCCTCTAACTGACACTTTTGCTGGACAGCTTTGTCTGTTAAAAGAAGGTGAAAAGTAATAGACTTACTGTCTGGTAGAAATAAACTAAACATTTCTAAAAATAGAAAAAAAATGCAGCCATCGCATTTAGAACTGAACTAAAGTCACAAATACCTAACAGTTTGACTCCCATTAGGTCCCTCACCAGCACTGGGATCTTATGCCCTGTTTCTTCCAGGTGCCAGCCATTTTAATTGGCCAGCTTGAGATGACATTATTCTTCACATGTGCGGGGCTGTCTTAATAGCATCATGGCCCCCTTGGTAGAGTAATGCACTGGGGCCCCTATCAGCCTGCCCCAAGTTATGCGTCTACTCTCAATAATTAAAGTAAATAGTAGATAAAATTAAACATATATTTATTAGTGCTTTCAATGAATTTGATCTTAAACAATAAGAAAACATGCCATAAATCAAAGAGTAATCAACACAAAGAACACAGTATGGGGGGGGGGGGGGACAAAAGGGCACAGTACAGGAGGAGCCAGGAGGGCACAATCCTGGGATCAGAAAGGCACAGTACAGGTTCGGGACGCTACCTGGGACATTGCTATCATGGGACAGCTTAGTAAAAATCATGACTGTCCTGTCAAATCCGGGACAGTTGGCAAGTATGATGTAATGCAAGATCATTATGAGGCCCCTGGGTACAACCTAAGGGTGACCATGCATTAAGCCCTGGGGATTATAATCATCCCGGCACACTGCTAGTGTACATTTTGCAGGAGATTGCAAACAGATAGATAAGTGTATTTTATTGCAAAGGAGATTGCATATCTCTTCTGCAATAAGGAGCCTGCCTGTTTACATTTTTTGGGGTTCAGTTCCACTTTTATAATTGTAAAGTGAAATATTAAAAATTTTTGCTTTTGGGTTTAGATACACGTTAAACAATACCAAAAATTAAGTTATGTTAGTTTATTTGTGTATATTTATTTTACTCTAAAACTAGGCAAGTGGCTAAAACACAAATCCAGAATTGGCTTGACCTGGTGTGGAATTCCATTTACCAATGTATTTGATCAAGAACGCATCCCAAGTTTGCTGAATGGACAGTGAAGGGGCAGCAGCACACTGATGAGGTCATCCTTCTGATTCTTTTTCCTGTCAATATGTGCAGTGCAGGAGAGCCCAATTGGCTGAGATGGTTGAGCCTACCTCTAAAACTGGGTACAGGAGGCAATTTACAGCGCACAGTAATTTTGGCAGCATAATTAATAATGTGGAATGTATGTTCTTTTGTTAAACAACATTATTGTTATCAAAGTGTTGGGTAAAGTTCTGATTTAAAACATCTTAAATTTTTATTTCAGAAAATTCACAATTTCACTTTGCCTAATTGGGCAACAGATACTGTACTGGAAAATCTTCTTCACCTGTCAGAAATATCCATGGCTGCCCTTTTTGGCATATACAAACAACATGAAAAGTCTAAACTAATGGGAGGTAAATTAACCTGCTAATAAATAGGTACTGAGTTGATGACTAGGGCTGCGCCTCAAGTACAAATGTCATAGCAACCAGGACAGATCCAAATATATGGAGTGGTCAACCTGCCCCTGCTATAAGCAACTATCAATTTTTGTTTGGTAGGTACTCTGTCTATGCAACCAATCTGTGCTATTATGTATATATAATACACTGAAGTTAGATGGCGGTTATTATTGGTCTTTCTTTTATGTTAGTACTCATCAGAATGTGCCACTTGCTGTCCATTCTATCACAGCGCGGTTGACCGCTCCATATATTTGGATCTGTCCTTGTCTGCTATGACATTTGTACTTGAGGCGCAGCCCATTTGAAGGTATTTTCACATCTTCTCTATTTCTCCATCGTTTTTGATTATGCTTGCCTCCCAGCTTTCTGAATATTTGAGCACATGCTTTTTAAATGTGACATACAATGCAAAGTTTATGTATATATGCGTTGTTTTGAATTTTAACTCTGATATATCTCATTTCAGATAGTGAGATTTATTGTTGCTCTCTCTTGTTACGTATTTGAACCTTTTTCCATGTCCAGAGGAAGCCTTTATGGCAAAACGCGTAGACGCGATGCACAAGGGCTCAATGTACAAATTATATAATTTCACATATTTTTTATATTGTTTTGAACACTGTTATGATATTGTATTTTTCAATAAAATACATTTTTTTTTTCTACTTTTCCTATTTGCTTCCATGCCTTAAAAGTTCGACCTTTTCATATGTATTTGATGCATTAATAACCCCCAGCATTGACGTCAATGGATACATTAATAACCCCTAGCACAGGGGTCAGTATTATTAACCCCCTCCCTCACATTAGTGGTCAGTGGCAGTCAGTTCAGACAGGCAGGTTGGATCTCCAAACCTGGCCGCATCCCGATCCCGCCCACACAACAAGCAGCCTACACCAGAGCCTGAAGCTGCCAAAGGTAGGCAAAGGAGATCCAGTTCCGCAGCTGGAGGGAGGGGGGAGCAAAATCTTCCCCACAGAAGCTATCGCAGCCCAGCACTGTGCTCTGCTCTGAAAGACAGGAGTGTCACTGGATCGCTCATCTTCTTTTAGCACCCCCTCTACGCATAGCGATTCCATGCCCAGGGCATGTGCTCCTTCTGCCCACCCATTGTCCTGTCCCTGCTCCTGACAGCAGTTTAGCTATATTATTGGATGCCACACTTTGGTGGTGGGGGTAAAGGATGGAGGAAGAAGAAGAATCAGCAGCCTTGCGTCTTCACAGACGGTTTCCTACTGCGCATGCGCGAAGCACGCTGCGTTTTGTGGGCTGGCTGTGGGGGACAGGGGCCGAACTTCTGGATCAGTTTGCTGTGATGAACTGAGCCGGAAGTTGGAGTGGGTACCTGTTAAAACCAGGTAACCGCTCCCCCCCCCCCCCCCCCCCAAAAGTTGCCAACTGTGGCAGCAGGGCTAACAAATGGAACTTACCCTTTTTGGTGGAGCTCTACATTAGGGTTAAGCTGGAATTAGCAGAGAAGGTAGAAAAAGTCCAAATATGTTAGACTATCGGGTACTGCATATATTGTTTTAAGGAAAGTAGAAATGGAAATACCCAATGGGGAAATGTTACCAGGGAAGATTCTCCTCTTAATTAAGAAAGATTGAGTAACAAGGACAGGAAGTGAAAGAAATATCCCCAAGGAGATACAGAGAGAATGAAAAAACAAGGGTTTTAAAAAAAATTACCATTCTTACAATAACTAGAATTTTTTTTAAAGTTTTCTTTAGATACACTTTGGATACGTGTCCCACTGTTACATTAAAACAACATATCTAGTAGTAAGAGTACCCTTTAGACACCAGGTGCATATTTGTAAAGCAGTGAATGTGACTTTCACCAAGCATTCACTGAGGCTGGGTTCACACTATTGTGAATTGGATGCAGTTTTCTCTCAATGGAATCGGTTCACATTACTCCTGGATGGATGCAGAGCAAATTGCACAGGAGTCCTGTGCATCTTCTGGTCTGTTTCAATCGGACCTGAAATGGTGAACAGGGATGCATCGGACCCCTGCTGTCAGCCACTCACGTCAGTGTGAACCCAGCCTTAGGGTGAATCAATCACTGTCATGTAAAACACGTGCAACTAGAAGATTCACCTGCAGTGAATGTTTGGGAAATGTATTGTATATTTTTAAAGACAAGCTAGCTAAACAATTGACAGCTAATGTGAGAACTCATGTAGCCATGAAGTAAACAATCAAAATATATTTATATACTTATTCGGTGAATAAGGTAAAAGGTGTTCAATCCAAAAATTGCACAGTGTTCTTTGACTTTTTACAATTAATTGAAAGCATTTCATCTTGTTTTCAGGTGTCCTTGTGAAAGCCATTTTAGAAAATATCACACAAGCTCTCATGCCATCTAGCAAACAAAAGCTGATAATATACTCTGCGGTATGTATTTGGCTTTCCTAGCAGTATTTCTTCATCATTTTTATTTTTTTTTTGTTTACAAACTTTTTATCAGGTACAAAATAATGGTACAAAACATTATACAGGGGGTCCCCTATTTACAAACATCTGACTTACAAACGACTCCTACTTACAAACGAAGGGAGACAACAGGAAGTGAGAGGAAATCTACCCTAGGAAGGGAAATTCACTCCTGTAAGAGTTATTATGGGAAAAAGGTACCTCCACTGATGCTTTTTTATCAAGGCTTGTTTCCACAACAACCCAAAATTTTCAAAATCCAATTGTCATTGGGACAGGAAGTGAGGTGAAATCTTCTGAACAGGGGCACAGATAGCAAAACAAACATTACAGGGGTGATAACCCTTCCCTATGCTATCCAAAAAGCTTAAAAATATTTTTTTTCTGGCTGGAACTACACTTAAAAAATGTACCTGTTCCGACTTACAAACAGATCCTTCTACCACTGTGTGGTCATTATTGCTGTGTGCTTTGGGTCATTGTCATGTTGGAAGATAAACCTTCTTTCCTTTGACAACTTTCTGGCAGAGGGCAGCAGATTTTCCTTTAGAATTTTATGGTATTTTGCCCCATCTATTTTGCCTTCTATCCTGACAAGTGCTCCAGTCCCTGCTGCAGAGAAAAAAACCCATAACAGGATATTACCACCTCCATGCTTTACTGTAGGAATGGTGTTATTTGGATGGTAAGCTGTATTGGACTTCCGCCAGACATATTGTTTGGTGTTGAGGCCAAATAATTCAAATTTTTGTCTCATCTGACCACCTTAAACGCACCTTGCAGATTCTGAGGCCACGTGGAAAAAGGTGTTATGGTCAGATGAGACTAAAATGGAATGATCAGGGCGGGGAATGTCCTGATCTCTTGGCCCAGTACAGTGACAGCTTTCTGGCACGCTTGCTCAGGTAAGTTCATACTAGGATCCAAATATGCCTGAGCTCATCACTAGCCCCTACTAATCTCTCCACTTGTTTTCTCTGGGAAAAAAATATTACTGATGTAGCTTGGCATAGTATTTTTTATTCCAGAGAAAAATTCCTGGAATGCAATGACCATATGCAGTTGCATTGACTAACACGGTTAATTACTAAATCTGGAGACATTGTAACTACTGGCATCAAACCATGGCTGTGAGCACTGATCAGTGTGTTCTGGCAGGAAGGGGGGGGGGGAGTCCCCTGAGTTCCCCCACCAGAACACAAAGACACAGCAGGGGAGATTGCCACACTAACATCAGAAAGATGCAAATGTAACAATCTGTTTGTGGAGCAGTGTTCTTTATAAACACTGATTAAAGTGGTTGTAAACCCAAGAAAAAAAAAAAACCTGCAAGACAAAGGCATAATAAGCTAGTATGCATAGCATATATATGAATACATATGAATTACTTACCTGAGATCGAAGCCCCTGCAGCCATCCTCGTTCACCGCTCCAGCAGCCGACATCGCTCCCGGAGTTACTTCCGGGTATCGCGGCCTCCGGCTCTGTGACTGGCCAGAACCGCGATGACGTCACTCCCAGTAATGGCACACTCACTGAATCAACGGCAAGTACATGCCATTGCTTCAGTGTGCATGTGCCGATGACATGAATGTGCCCTTTCTAAAGTGTGCATGTGCCGTAGACATCGGCGATCAGCTTTTTTGTAAATATCTCCTAAACTGTGGAGGTTTAGGAGATATTTCAAGCACCTACAGGTAAGCCTTAATATAGGCTTACCCATAGGTAAACGTGGTTTACAGGGTGTACAACCACTTTAATAATGTCAGTTTGTTAATTTGTCACATGGTGATAATGGTGTGAGGGATTATAGTGTGTTTACTCTGGCATGCACCAACATTTTGTTGCAAATCTGATATATTCTTCTGGTGGGATCATCCTCAATCTTCTCCTCTCCTTCCTTCCTTCCTTCCTTTGTTTATACACATCCCCATATCCTTGCTGCAGTGTTGATTGTTTCTGTTCACCCCTCCTCACCCTCCTATTTATGCCACTCTGGCAGTTGTGTGCATTTTAGAACATTGGCACAAGTGTTTCATTAATTAATGGAAGGCCGGCCATTGTATTGCACAATGGCCCTTTTGCACTGTCTCCACTTTCCTTCCCCCCACTTATATTTGTGTGTTTGTCACTTTTAGTTTTTTTGTTTATTGGTGTACAAGTTTGGTCACGTTTGACTGGTAGGGTGTAGGTCCTCGGCCTGCCCTGAAAGTCTTGGGAGGGAGTGGACATGGCCTTCTGGCTTGGTTCACCCTCTCCCATGGGGTCTACCTTCGGTCTGTTTCGGCAGACCTCCCAGAGAATGGGTCCATCTGGTTTCGGCCAGATGGACCAGTGAAGTACCCCAGTTCCCGTCTGGAGCCTAACGCCCCGGGGGACCAGGGCTAGGGTCCTTTCTCTTCGGAGGAGGACCATGTGTACACTCTGTGCACGTTTTTTGTTTCTCTTTTTGGTGTGCACTTTTTTTTGCACCGGGTGGAGTCTGAGTGTGTTCACACACCATGGGCTTTCAAAGAAAAAGTGCTTCATTAATTTGCTGCACAGGGCTGAATATTAATATAAACTGTCACTTTTACCATGGTTTGGCATGTGAAAAAAACACATAAAATGTGTCTGAAAACAATGTTAATTTGGTATACAAAAAAATGCACCAATATTTACACCACAAAACTGATATATTTGTCTTTGTGAATTCCCTCCAATGTTTTGGGAAATTAGCTAATAGACAGCATTTATGAGGAAGACCATTACTTTATCATACTACAGTTAGTCCCCTACATACGAACTTTCAAAGATACAAACATGCGTTTGTATGTCCAATCATGTGAGTTATTTCATATTTCTGGCATACATTCCTATGCGTGCATACTCTACAAGTGGTTGTGTTTCTGCGTACTTTACTGTATACAGTACTGTATCTTTATTTCAACCTTTTTTCCCCATGTATTACTTGCGTAAAATGTGTTATAAAACTATTACAGTAATTTATTGGGACAATTGTGTTGGGTACTTTGTTGGACAAACAAACTGGACTTATAAACGTACTCTTAAAACAGAACTCATTCGAATGTAGGGGACTTACTCTTTTAGGGGGCTAAACCTGATCTGTAACAGTTGCTGGTCTGTTTATCTCTTGCAGCACGATACAACTATAGCTGCTCTGCAAACAGCTCTAAATGTGACTAATGGAATGCTCCCTCCTTATGCCTCTTGTCAATTTTTTGAGATTTACCAGCTTGCCAATGGCACTGAGTAAGTATCTAAAACAATAGATTACTGTAGAATTATAGTTTTCTCTTTTATAATCTCATTATATATATATATATATATATATATATATATATATATATATATATATATATATATATATATATATATATATATATATATGTACTTATTTTTTACATAAACATTCCATATTACATGTTTACTGTATAATAGTTCTTACAGCACACAGATGGCCATGCCAGTGCACTTTAAAATCACTTAAGCTGGCCATAAACCAGTAGGATTTGATTTTTTTTTATTTAAATTTTCTGAATGTTTGTTGATTTTCTTATAATTTGTGATAATTGGGAAATTCTGTTCATTCTAAAATTTTAAACACTAACAACATTTTAAAAATACTTTAGAATGTAATTCGCCAAGTTTCTGGTGCCATTGTCAAAAGTACTGACAAGATTTTTTCAAATGAACACTTTTTTGAAAATCTACCAGTGTATGGTCAGCTTTAGCTTTACTAACTATTCGTGATAGCCTGTAGGTCACCTTATTGGTGTAAGAATGATTGATTAGCTATTAACAAAAACCTTGCAGTCTATGTATCAAATGCTTATACAAATTTGCTGGTTTATCCTATTCAATGTAAAGTGGGCCAGGAGACAATTTTTTTCCTATTTATCGTGATTTTCACAAGCAGTGGCAGACACTGAGATTGCCAATAGTGCCTCCTTCAGTCCTGGACCTACACCACTGGCCACACATATTAATGAATGGTCAGACCAGCAGGCATAATCCAGCTGTCTGTAAATGTCTTCTGGGTCATTCCCCCCCCCCCCTTAACAGGAATGTCCTAGCCGGAACAATTATGTTTAGAGCAAAGGAGGAGGCAGGATGACCTGGGTGCAGATAATCACAGCACCAAGGAAAACAATAATCTGGCAGGGTTTTCTAACTTCCTGGATCACATTCATGATAAATGCTTATTTGGGCTGCTTTAATGCTGCCTTGTAGATATTGGATTCTCCTCTGATCCAACTAAAATAGGCCAGATCAGAGAGTATATGGGCTGCAAAAATTGGTACCTTAAATTAAAGGATAACTTGGGGTTTTTGGTTGTCGTTGGTTCATAATAAACTTTGTGCCAAGGATATGGGCATTTAGTTATCCACACATTCTTAGGAAAGAGTATATGAGCTTTAAAAGAAGTCCCTCTCTGACCTCTGTAGCTACAAGCACTTTGGAGCAATTCATCCTCCAAGGTAAAAGCAAAAGCACTGAAGTTGTTAAGGTCATTGTCTAAGATAGCTCAACTTCCACTAAACTGTATTTCTGGTCAGAACCTTTATTTGTGGTTTTGGATCAAGCAATGAATGGTTAAAAGACTTTTTTGCTGTCTGTTTCCTTTTTGGAATACTTCCCTTTACTTCCTGTTTTGGAGACACAGCAGTTAGGAGGCTGAGTCCACCTTTGAAAACAGACTGAGGCTTTTTTAGGCTATGAGCAAAGCCTGTAGATGATTTTACTTTCTTTCCTTCCAAAATAGCTTGATTTCCCCATCAGCACAGTCAGTGTAGATTGGGGAATGTCTGCCTCATCGCAATGGTTTTCTGCTGGTGGGCGGGTAGGGAGCCTTACCGGCTGGCAGAACCCAATGATTACTGCTAGCGGCTCTAGCCACCGGCAGTAATCGCATGTAAACAATCCAACAGGCTGGTTGTACCCAAGTCAATCGATGGATCAACTTGGGCATGATCAGCCAGCCTATAGATGGATTGAATCTTTGCCAGTCCCTGCTGAACCGGTCAAATTTGGATCCATGTATGGCTGGCTTTAGAGGTGGTAAAATCTAGGACAGGAAGTGGTAGTGTTAGGGACTGTTTTCATGGCATGACAGATGGATGTCAAATTGATGCCATCAGCACAAGCCCATAGCCTATTGACACAGACATTAACTTCGATTGGCTGCTACAGTATATGCAACAGTTCCTCATACCTTTGCTACAGCCCTTAGACCCCTTTCACACTTTCAGACATTTTTCAGGCGCTTTAGCGCTAAAAATAGCACCTGTAAAGTGCCTGAAAAAAGCCTCAGCTGCAATCCCAGTGTGAAAGCCCGAGTGCTTTCACAATGGGGCGCTGCGCTGGCAGAGCGTTACAAAAAGTCATGCCAGCAGCTTCTTTGCAGCGGTGAAGGAGCGTTGAATACACCACTCCTGCCCATTGAAATCAATGGGGCAGCTCTGCCATACCGCCGGCAAAACGCCGCTGCAGCAGTGTTTTGCGGGTGGATTTAATCCTTGTTGGCCACTAGCGCGGGTTAAAAAACGCCCCGCTAGTGGCCGAATAGTGCCGCTAAAACGATGGTAAATCGGCTCATTAAAAATAGCGCAGTTTCTAATACAGTGAAGGCGGTGTACACAGTATCTAATACAGTGTGTACAGTTTCTAATACACTTCTGGTGGTGTACACAGTATACAATACAGTGCAGCCGTTGTACAGTTTCTAATACAGTGCAGGCGATGTACACAGTATCTAATACAGTGTGTACAGTTTCTAATACACTTCAGGCGGGGTATTAATATATATATATATATATATATATACACAGTCTAGAATATATATATACTCTGCATTCAGTGTAGCCTATATATCCAGTGCATTTGGTGGTGTGTAGTTTATAAAACACTTCATGCGGTGTACACATTATATAATACAGTGTAGTGTTGTGTTGTAAAACAAAAAATACATCATGTCCGGAAGGCCACCAAGGAGAGGCAGACGCTCACAGGCTACTAAAAGAGGGCAAGCAGCCTGTGCCTCTGTGTCTACAGTCAACAGTGTGGACGTGGACATGGTGCATCCTCTGCAGGTGGCCATGGGACACGCTTGTCCTTTTTTTCTGCTGCTGGCCGTGTTATTGAGCCACAACATGCAGAAGAGTGGGTGGAGTGGATAACAAAGCCGTCCTCATCCTCCTCATCCTCTGTCACCCAGGCTCAGAGTAGGCTCACCCAGGCTCAGAGTAGTTTGCCTTCCAACGCAGCTGAAAAAGCAGCCTATTTCACCATCTCCTTGTCCACAGTCACTCCTTCCGTATCCCCACCATCATACACGGAGGAGTCCCCAGAATTATTCAACCACAGTGTCGGTTATATACTGCTGGAGGGTGCGCAGTGATTTGAAGGCTCTGATGTTGGTTCACAGGTTGAGGAAAGGAGTAACGTGAGCCTAGAGAGAAGAGGTGCCACACCACATGCTTGACCTGACATATGACAACCTGCCATGCAGTCCGTTGGCAACAGCACTTCAAATATCCACATCAAAGAAAAAGACTCCTCATCTGGGATCTCCTACTATACCTCCAGTCCTCTCAAAAACCGGCACTCAGGCTAAAAGATTGCATGCAGTGCTTGAGTTGGTCTGCCTAGGGGACAGGAGCCACACTGGGGCAGAGATTCTGTCAGCTCTGTAGGTGTAGGCTCAGAGGTGGTTGACGCCACACCAGCTTCAGCCAGGAATGGTTGTATGCGACAATGGCACTGACCTTCTCTCCGCCCTCCGACTTGACCCATGTTCCATGTTTGGCATATGTCCTGAATTTGGTGGCGCAGCGGTCCTTGACCAGGTACCCAGGCTTACAAGATCTCCTGAAGCAGGCCAGAAAAGTGGTAATTTCCGCCGGTCATACAATGCCGGTGCTTGGCTGGCTGACATTCAAAGGGAATGCACCTTATTGTGACATGCATACCAGGTGGAACTCAACGTTGGCAATGCTACAGCAGCTGCACACACAGCAGAATGCCATCAAAAAGTGGCTGTGTGAGTATGGCACCAGGGCAGGGTCAGGAGAGCTTGGCTTCTTTTTGCCATGCCAGTGGCTACTGATCAAGTATGCATGCACTGTCCTGTCACCATTTGAGCAGGCCACAAGGATGGTGAGCTGCAACAATGCATGCGTCTGTGACACTGTCCCTCTAGTCTTTCTGCTGGAGCATGCGCTTCGTGGAATCATGTACAGGGCGCTTGACACAGAACAGTGGGAGGAAGAGAAGGAGGAGGCCCCCTTTATCCAGATAGCATTCCTGCGGGCCCGCCAAACACACAGGAAGAAGAGGGGGAGGAGGATTGTGTCAGCATGGATATAGAGGATAACACTCAGCAGCAGTCTTCAAGGGATGGGTTTCAGTCCCCAAAAACCCAAGGAGTTGTACGTGGCTGGGAGGAGGTAGTTACGGATAATGTGATCCTTCGTTACCCAGAGGACTCAGAATCTAATGCTGCATGGCCTCCCTGATTCTGCAAAGCCTGCGATAGGACCCTAGGATTTGTGGTATCAAGGTGAGGGATCATTACTGGCTGGCAACCCTTCTTGATTCACGTTACAAGGGTAAAGTTGCAGAACTCACTCTGCCTTTGTAGAGGGAGCAGAGGATGAAACATCTCCTGGAGGCCTTGAAGAAAGGTTTGTGTAATGCATTTACAGACTCTGGGAGTTTTCCATTTCCTGGTGCTGGACAACGTGTTGCTGAGGCTTCGTTCAGTCAGAGGAAGAGCAGCGGGGAAGGTGGCCGGCTGACCGATGCCTTTAAACAATTTTTCAGTCCTCAGCGCCAGGGTCTGATCGGTTCAAGCAGCGTCTGCATTATATGGTGCAGAAATATCTAGGGGCAAGAGCATACTTGGAGGCCTTTCCAACAGAGCATCCACTGGGTTACTGGGTCTTGAGAATGGACCACTGGCCAGAACTTACTCAATATGCAATCGAACTACTGGCCTGTCCTGCATCCACCATCCTGCATTTTGATATAATATTCCACAGCAGGGCCTGTTCCTGCGCCCAACAAGAGTAACTGTGAGGGCTTACAGTGTTCTGGCGCCACCACAACCAAAGGCACAATTTTTCTGCCCCTGTTTAATAGGGCCATGGAATTGCAATTTTTGATATTATATTTTACAGCAGGTCCTGTTCCTGCGCCCAACACGAGTAGCTGTGAGGGGTTACAGTGTTCTGGCACCACCAACACCTAAGGCCCAATTCTTTTGCAGAGTATATAGGGCAGGCCGTATAGTGTACATATACTGCTGTTCAGAGTATATAGTGCCTGGGGGACCCCCACAAATTTTTTTGGGGTATTTTTGGCACCCCTTAATACTCATACCAAACCCAAAGGGCCTGGTAATGGACTGGGGGGGGGGGGGGGGGGGACACACACCGTTTTTTTCAATGATTTTTATTTATATTGCCGGGATCTGACAATACATTACAGCTGCAAGCAGTTTTAAATGAAATTTTTTCCGTTAGAAATGTCATTTTGCTGTGGTACTGTTGTAAACTTTGGAAAGATGCGCTACTTTACAGGCAGACTAAGGAGACCCCCCAGGCACAATATTTACAGTTACATATAATTTTTATTGTTTTACTTTTAAGCATTATTAAAATCACCGGTCCCCAAACACTTTTTATGGCAATAACTTGCATATAAGCCTTTAAAATTATCACTTTTGATTTTTCACGTTTGCGTTACATAGACTTTAACAGTGTTTGTGTGTTCGCACACATTTTTTGCCTCTTCGCATGTTCTGCTGCAAACCGAACGGGGGGGTGTTCAGCTCATCCCCAATGTCTATGCAAGTCGCACCCAAAAACGGCAAAAGTAGTGAAGGAATTACTTTTTTCAAATTGATGCAGCACCGCAAAGTTGGCGTTGCGCAGATTTGAACAGTGCAATTGCCAACGATAGGGTGCAATTTGTCATGCAATTTGACTTGTCAAATCGCATGACAAGTTGCTACAATGTGTACTAGGGCTTACACACACACTACCTAAAAAAAAAATAAAATTAAATATCACATATTTACTATTTATTGAGCTACATATCAAAAATGATACATGTAATTTTACATAATATGATTAAAAAAATATTTTAACTATTCTATATTCACATAATAGGAGCTATACTATTGAGATGTACTACAGGAATGATTCTTCGGCTGAGCCGCACCCAATTGCTTTACCAGAATGTTCCCAGTCTTGTAGTCTGAAGCGTTTTACTGACCTGACATCCTCAATCATTTCGGGAGACTGGAGAAAAGAATGTGGATTTAAAGATGAGAATAATAGCTCAGGTATGGTTACAGTTATATCTTTATATAACCAAGGTATCAAATGTTATACTGAAAGGATTGAACCCTTTACAATTAGACAATATGTTTTATTTCACATTGTTCACATTTTCATTAAACAAACTTTTATTGCCAAACATATACATACTATGACCAACCTAAAGTAGAATTCCAGCCTAACACCAACTAGTCTTAAACATGTCCCCTTCCCCCTCCTGCTACCTATACCTATACTATCGCATGTAAAAAAAAAGTGTGTATACTTACCTATTTTTAGTCCTCTCACGTGATCCCTGTGTCAGTGAGCACCGGCTGCAGGGGAGACAAGGGAACGTTCAACAATGGCTGGGAATTCCAGGGGCCGTGACGTTGCTCGTAGGTATGTCCCAGCCATTGCCAATATGCCATCCTCTCCCCTGCAGCCGCTGCTGACTGACACGGGGAAGCCAAAGTTGCGGATCATGTGGGGCCCGAAGCAGACTAAAAAAAGGTATGTGTGCAAATCTTTTTTTACAGAGGTTAGTCAGCATATAGCAGGAGGTGGGAGGGAACATATTTAAGACTAGTTGTTTTAAGCTTGAATTCTACATTAATGTGGAACACTGGGCAAACAATTAAAGTGGTTGTAAACCCTAGGATAGGGTGACCAGACATCCCCAGTTTCCGGGGACAGTCCCCGGATTGAGGACACTGTCCCCGGACCAAGTATGTCCCCGGTTTTGTCCCCGGATTGGAATTTGAACAGGGGCTGGGGCAATTTCAAAGACAACCCGTGCAGAATAAAAAAAAAAACTGAATTGCACCTCCCCCCCTCCTCTACCGCTCCTACTAGCTTATGGGGGTTTATTTTTTTTACATTAATTGTGCCCCTTTCTGACGATCATGTTCTGGTCGGAGCGGAGGGAATATTTCTTCAGCTCCGCTCGCATGTTCTTCTGCCTTGGCTCAAGTCCCGGCCAGCCGCCTGCCTGTTTATTTCCTTGCCTTCCCTGGTGGAGTGATCTTCCTCTGCTCCCCACCCAGTAGTACCTGGGGCCCGGAGAGTAAGACTTGACAGGCTGTGAGGCGGGCAGCGGCAGCGGAGATGGGCAAAGAGTCGCCGATTGCTGCAATTACTAGTAAAAAAAAAAAAAATGTCCCCGGATTTCATTTTAAAAATCTGGTCACCTTACCCTAGGACAAAAAAAAAAAAAACCTGCAGGACAAAGGCATAATGAGCTAGTATGCATAGCATACTAGCTCATTATGAATTACCTGAGATCGAAGCCCCTGCAGCTGTCCTCGTACACCGCTCTGGCGGCCAAAAACGCTCCCAGAGTTACTTCCGGGTAACTCTTTCTTCTGCCCAGTCACAGTGGAGGGTCCAGGACAACATGGGCTCAGAGGAAGTGGGTTGAATAATACTGGCCATCAGACTGAGATCATTATTTTTGTCTGGAAGCCTGCTTTAAATACATCTCTGTTTAACCTTCCAAATAAATAATAATTTTAGCCAGCAGTTCTTGTGATATACACACACCATTCCTTGTCAGCTACATTCTGGATTAGCATTACTCTTTCTTAGGTCAGCTTGGTCATCGGATATAAGTGTCGATACTGATTCATTGTACAGTGATCAGATGAGGAGGTAACATAGGAAGCTGCATTGCTGACACTGGAAATAAGTGTTTAATCAAACAGGCAGTGCAGTCAGTGTGGCAATCACACTACTGGCTGTGCAGAATTACAAACCTTTTGGCAAGTAGAACAATAAACATACAGCATGTGCATTGTTTCTTCGGCTACATGCCTGTTCCTCTTTAATCAAAATAAAATATAACTTATGCTTGTTTTTTGACCAAGCCCAGGTTCACACTGCTGCGTGACTAAAATCGTGCAAGTTCAGCTGAACTCGCACGAGTTCATTCCCGCATGTCAGTCTGATGATTTCAGACATCTGTGCGGTTCCCTGCACAGATGCCTATTAAAATCGCACCTGAAATCGCCAAAAGTAATACAGAATTTTTTTTGCAATTGGTATGGTGCCGCAAAGTCGGCATAGCACTGATTCGGATGGTTCCAATGCAGGCAATGGCCGCCGATTTGCCATGCGATCTGATATGTCAAATCACATGCAAAATCACATCAGTGAACCAGTGCTTAGGCCCCTTTCACACTACCACAACTTTAAAGTCACACGATTTTGCCTCGATTATGTGGCCGAGATTTTTCTGCAATCTTTGCAGAGATTTCAGGGAATGCCTGTGTAACGCTCATCAAAGTCAGACCAAAGTAGTGCAGGGACTACTTTGAAGTCGGCACGACTTGAAGTCGTACTAATATGAATGGTTGTCATTGGAAATCATGGGGAACGACTTGTCATGTGACTTTGCTGCCCCAAATCATAGGACAAGTCGTACAAGTGTAAAAGGGGCCTTAAGGAGATTTTAGTGGTAGCGCTGAATTTGAAATGGTGGGAAGTAAGCTCATAGCTGGGCTATAGAGTTAGCAAAGTTGTACCCAGCTGTACCACTTTTCTGCATTATAAAGCAGCCCAAATCTGTACATAGATCAAATCTCATAGCAGGGACTATGTACATTGGCTGACTGACTATCTTACCTTATAAATCTTTGAACATCATATCAATACAGATAACATTACAACAAACTTATACTATCCCTTTTAGCAGATGAAGCTGTCTTAGAACACTAGCTACTGTATATAGAGGACTGCTTTCCAAATAGGGCTCATGCACAGGGGCAGATTTCTCCTTACAGCATAAACATGCTACATATTTTGGTGCCCCATGCTGGATACAGTGACCTAAATAGATGTAGGTGACAGTATGCTGGTATGAACCACTACTTGAGATCCATCACCCGATTGGCTGAAAGGACAGGCGATCCTATTGGACGTCTAGGAGGAGGAGAGGACCCATTAGCCGCTGCCCGCCACCCAGATGGGTAAGTGCCGGACCGACCGGCAGACAGCCAGCGGAGGAAGGTGGGGGAGGAGCCACCAGCTGCCCGAGGGGGGATGGTTGTTTGCCCCCCCCCCCCTACTGGTTATACTGTAAGGAGGAATGCACCCATGTGTATGAGCCCATAAAGTTGAAACTATTTTTCATTGTCCGTTTCTGTTTTCTGCGCCATATCATTTGGCTGTTGGTTCTGTAAACAGACTTCCTCACTAATAATTACTATGATATATATTATTGCAATTATAGATTTTACTAATTTTCACATATTTTTCTGGTTTAAAAGGCATGCCAAAACTTGTTTAAATTAAAGTTACATTTGTTTAGTAGTAGGCCCCTTTCACACTACTGCGACTTCAAAGTCGCCCAATTTTACTGTGATTACTGTGATTTTATGGCTGTGATTACTGTGATTTTGCGGCTGTGATTTTTTCGCAATTTTTGCAGTGATTTCAAGGAATGCCTGTGTAACGCTCATTAAAGTCGGACCAAAGTAGTGCAGGGACTACTTTGAAGTCGGAACTTAAACAATTAACATTTGTTGTACTCAGCACTAAAATTGTCTAAAAACAAATGAGAGAAGGAAGAGAATTTTGACTTTGACAGAATTTCTTTTATTAAGGCAAAAAAAGGTCCAAACAAAATGCCTTCCACACTCAATCGTCTCACATTTTTTAACAAAAGAAAAAAACATAAAACTGCAGTACAGTATAAACCAAAAATAAAAAAGACAAACTCCTTGAGGCCTGGTTCACACCTATGCATTTTTTTAGTGCATTTTCTGTTTTGCAGAAACACACTACAGTCCATTTAATATGGTTTCCTATGGGTCATGTTCACATCTGTGCATTTTATGGAAAGGGCCAGGGACATATTTCTGTTTTTTGGTTCCATAGACTTCAATGGATCAAAAATGTGTATTGAAAAACACAAAATGCACCTGGAATATGCAAACTGCAACCTGCATAGGTGTGAACCAGGCCTAAAGCCCAACTCTGGGCACAACAAAAAAACACTAGCTGTATTTACAACTACTAAGTACTAAGTACATAGGGTATATATAGTTAAAGCGGGACGGTACTGGGGAAAAAAAAATAAAAGCCAGCAGCTACAAATACTGCAGCTGCTGACTTTTAGTAAATGGACACTTACCCGTCCCTGGTTCCAGCGATGTGGGCAGCAGAGGCCGATCAATCGATCGGCTCTCTGCTGCTGCCCGCGCCATTCTCAGTGAGGGGATCAGGAAGTGGCTTCGCTTCCCGGTTCCCTACTGCGCATGCGCGAGTCGCGCAGCGCAATGAGAATCGTCAGCGCTGTCTGCCGGGACAGCGCGCCAGGACAGGAAGTGGCGTAAACTCCCGTGGGAGTTTTATGCCCGGAAGTGGGTGCAGATACCTGTCTTAGACAGGTATCTGCACCCCCCTCCCCCTGAAAGGTGCCAAATGTGACACCGGAGGGGGGGGGAGGGTTCCGAAAAGCGGGAGTTCCACTTTAGGGTGGAATCCCGCTTTAAAATGTGATTTTTTTTTTGGGGGGGGGGTATTTTTGTTGAACTAAAAGCAAACAATTTTTTTCATTTTGGATAGCGTAAGGGATGCTTATAACCCAAGTCAGGTATTTTTTGCCTTCTGTGTCCCATTGGGGAGATTCCCTTTCATTTCCTGTCCCATATTAAAAACAGGAAGTGTAAAGTCTCTCCAAAGTGAGGGAATCAACTGGTAGTCACTAGGGGTGCGCATCTGATGTGCACTGATCTCATGATTTGATTACAATTATCCTGTCCACGATTCGATTTGATTCAGCGATGCATCACGATTATTGCACAAGTGTGCATAGTTTCTTTTTATCCAAAAATTCAAGCAGTCAGAAAAACGAAATGTTATTCCAGTGGCAGAGGGATGGTGGGATTAGAAGCAGAGGGAAGGTGGAATTAGAGGCAGAGGGAAGGTGGAATTAGAGGCAGAGGGATGGTGGGATTAGACGCAGAGGGATGGTGGGATTAGAGGCAGAGGGATTGTGGGATCAGGGGCAGAGGGATGGTGGAATTAGAGGGATGGTGGGATCAGGGGCAGAGGGATGGTGGGATCAGAGCTAGAGGGATGGTGGGATCAGAGCTAGAGGGATGGTGGGATCAGAGCTAGAGGGATGGTGGGATCAGAGGCAGAGGGATGGTGGGATCAGAGCTAGAGGGATGGTGGGATCAGAGCTAGAGGGATGGTGGGATCAGGGGCAGAGTGATGGTGGGATCAGAGATAGAGGGATGGTGGGATCAGAGGCAGAGGGATGGTGGGATCATAGGCAGAGGGATGGTGGGATCAGAGGCAGAGGGATGGTGGGATCAGAGGCAGAGGGATGGTGGGATCAGAGGCTGAGGGATGGTGGGATCAGAGGCCGAGGGATGGTGGGAACAGAGGCCGAGGGATGGTGGGATCAGGGACAGAGGGATGGTGGGATCAGAGGCATGGTGGGATCAGGTGCAGAGGGATAGATGGGAACATGCATAGAGGTGATGGTAGTGGAGGGATGAGACCAGTGACACTGGCACTCACCTGCTCTGTGTCAGTCAATTCCCCCTCCTCCATGCTGCTCAGTGTGTTTTCTCCTTCCCTTGCCTCCAGTAAAGCCTCTCCTGATGTTGGGTCTCCTCAAGCTCCTCCCCCCTGCACTGTATTGGCTGTCACCTCATCAGCTGACTTTCTGCTGCAGTGAAGGGGAGGGGGCTTTAGCCATCATGCAGGCTCTGTCTGTCTGTGTTTCTCCCAGGGAGCGATGGATGACATCATCATAGATCGATTCGACCAAATCGCAGCATCTGTGCAGCATCGTGAACGTCTAAATCATGATGTATCGATACTGCGATTATATTCAACACCCCTAGTAGTCAACAGGGTTACCAGAACTAGTGTCTCCATTGGAAAATGTCCCCTCTGTTCCTTTTCTGGTAACCACTTAAAATTTGTGATTTTCCTTCACTTTACCTGTCGGTAATATCAGTCACTATAACAAATAGAGAGGGTGAAGGTCCCTAAAGGGGGTACAGACAGGAAAAACAACTGACAGGTGTTCTAGTCCCTTTCCAAGTCTATCCAAAGCTAAAAAAAAAATTTTTGCCTTCAGTTATACTTTAAACCAAACCGGTTTCTAAGATCTTTTACAGAATGTTTGATTTTACCTTGAACATAGTGTTACTCATATACGTAGGCCTTTGATCCAAACTCAGCATATGCATTTCTGAAGCCTTTAGTCTGTTAACTCAAGGTGCAAGAGCAGGGGCTATGTTTTATCTGTCTTTGGTTGAGTAACTTTTGAAGCAGAATGAATACATATAAATAGATGTGCCCAAAGAAACACTTGAAGAAATGCAGCCACAGGCTGGACATCCACACTACACAATTATAATAAATTCAAATCTGCAACTTGGGTTTAAGGCACGCTACGAATGAAAGTCAAATGCAGAAAATCAATGCTCTTTTACGCAAGAGCCAAACTGAGCATATGGTGAAAAAAATATTTAAGCAGAGGTTACCCTGAAAAATATGTAAGCGGAGGTTACCTTGAGAAAACCACGTCAAAATAATTCTTATATCCAGAGATGTGGATAGCTAATGACAAGCAACTCCTTGCCTAAAAGAATCAATGCTTAGGCTCCGAAGGTAGAAATTAGGCTAAAACAAACTTTTAAGGTCAAGATTTCCACATCAGATGCTTGGATGAGTGGGTCTGCTGATCATTTCAAAATGTGATATACAGTATGTGAAGGTAACCTTTTTTTCATCACATGCTTCGAATTTCCTAGGATTGTGGCAGGTCAGGTCAGGTCATGATCAGCGATAAAACTTTGCTGCTAGATTGCAACTGACCTTTGACAAGTAAAGAGAGGTAAATCTGCTCACTGCTGGTATAGTTTACCTAACCTAAAGGATATTTCTTTTGCTCCATTAAAGCGGAACATCTGAGCACCACAAACCAAAAACCCAATTGAATTCATTTTTAGTATTCAAAACAAATTTGCCCACCCATCCATGTCTCCATGCTTTATTTTGTTCATAAATTAATTTGAAAAACAACCCCCTAGCGCCTAGCATTTCTGGCTGTGGCCATCTTGAGTAAGGGCAGATGATTCATTTAACATTTACTTTGTGGAATCCATCTGCCGCATGCAGCCAAGAAGGTGTGCTTAGCTGAAAAAAGCCCCCCTGCCAGATAGCAAGGATAACTTGCCAAAATTTGTGACAGTGTTGAATTGTAAGTCATGTTAACTTGCTGCACATTTTCACTGGCAAGTTGTACACTTGCAGAGTACCTGAAACACAAGTTCTAGTTGACGCTTTTCCAATTTGTAGCACATTTGCTTGTCAAGTCTCACAGTGTGCCGAAAAAGGTTTTCAAAGAAATTGAGCATGCTGCTTTTACAACAAAAAAATATCAACTTCACACTCTCAATCACGAAAAGGATTTTTTATAAAGTAAATTATGTAAACTATTTTAGTAGTGAGAAATTAACATCCTGCAATATCACGCCTCAGATGAGCCCCAATTCATGCAACTCTACACCTCAGATCACTGCCCCCCCTGCAAATCTGTTTCACCACTGTATCCCCCTGCTCATCTGCCCCACCACTGTAACCCCCGGCGCATCTGCCCCACCACTGTACATCTGCCCCACCACTGTACATCTGCCCCACCACTGTACTACCCTGCACATGTGCCCTGACAAGTCTCGCAATAGCTTAGCAAGTCATTTTTAGCAGCACAATTCCTTTATATCTGGGCTCCTGAAGACTCCTGGGATGTATGACATCATTTGCCTAGGCCTGGAAACCAGGAAGCAACTGAAGAAATGTAAAAGAAAGAAAAAAAAGGAAAACAAGTAAATATGATATCCTTTCCTATCTATTTACTAATGCAAGCAAGGATTAAAAATAGTCAATGTTGATTGAGAGAGTGAAGTTCTGCTTTAAAAGGGACAGAGGAAAAAAAAATATTTTCACGGCAGGTTAAAGCACTTAGCCATTCTATAATAACAGGGGAAAACATACAAAAATAAATGTATAAACTGCGCTAGCGAATGAAGTGCTTACTATGTGATTAATGATATAAATCACCAAGAAATATCAGTGCAATTAATCAATTATGATACCTCATAAAGTGACAAATATTATAAAGCAAAATCAAATAAAGTGCTGAGTGCTAAGTGGAGTATAATATATGGGTGCATAAATCACATAAGTGCATAAATACATCACATAAGTGAATACATTGCATGAGTTTCTTAAATAGATCACATGACAAGAAGGTGCTCAATATGTAAGAAGCAGGATCCTTGTGAAGAAAATCCCCTCCGGTAACCCCACTCACCACAAACGATGGACCCGCGGCTTTTCAGTCCTGGGGTCAGATAAAGCTTAGTGTGGGGATTGAATGGTGGGTGAAAGAATTCCTTTCCTAGGTGCTCCCAAAAAATATATTTATTTCCAGAGGATACTCATTTCCAGGCGATGATTTGGCCGAAAATAGAAGAAAGAGAAGAACATGTGAAGTACTGCTAATGATAAGCTGTCACACTGCTGTTATATGGATCACTCACACAAAAACAAACTGGTATCAGCGTGTTTCCGGGTGCACGCATATGGCGTGCGTTCCACGGTAACCGGAAACAGCGTCACTGGCTCTCAACACCGGAATTACTTCTATTTTCAGCCAAATCATTGCCTGGAAATGAGTATCCTCTGGAAATAAATATATTTTTTGGGAGTTTTTGTTAAGCCACTAACTGATAATTTTACCATCCCCTCTGTCACATAAAAAGCTGTATCCTCGTGCCTGTGCTTTATAAAAAACAAGCATGTGATATCTCCAGTGGGCGGGGCCGAGATTCCCCTGCTGACGTCAGCCAGGGAGGTGAGGAGGAGAGGCGAAGAGATCCTGGATTCATGTGATCACTGGAAGATACTGTTAAAACAGATAGAAATCTGTTTTTTTTTTTATAAAGCACAGGCACTAGGACTCAGCTTTTTAACGGACAGAGGGGATGATATAAAGATGCGATCGTTTTGAAGCAGCAGAGAGAGGAGCAGAGCAGCGCTAGTGAGAGCTGACAGGCAGGTAGGGGAGGGGGGAGGAGGACAGAGGGAGACACAGGGAGAGCTGCAGATAGCAGCGTATGACGGAGGCACGTACACTGACCACGGTGTCAGGGCTCAGCAGCCCTGATATATCGTGGTCAGTGTACAGAGGGGAGGGTAGAAACTAGCAGGATCAGCTAGGTATTTCAGGTGATATAGGGGGCCAAATTACACAGCACAAGCACTGTGCTCTATAACATGTTTTAAGGGAACAGGATGCTTTTTTTGGGGTTAACAAACTCTTTAAACTGCTTTTTAGAGTAAAGTCAAATCTAAACAATGAGAAATGAATATGTGATCTCATAATTCACCAACAGGTGGTTCTGTGAGCAAAATATCTGAGATGACAGCTAATACCTGCTCAGAATAGAGGAAATTATAGAGTGTAGGGATCTGAAATAGCTGCAAAATTTTCCTGCAATAAATATATTGTATGTTGATGGTAATTTTTGTATGGTGTTTAATTTAAAAATGTTTTTTTTTTTTCATCAGGCAAGGTTACTGGATTGACCATTGCTGTGGTTATCCTGGCTATAGCATTACTTGGTCTTGTGGTCGTGTTTTTTATCTGTAGAAAACGGTTGGTGGAATATTATGAGGCAGTATGAGAAAATCATTGGAGAAACGCTCAGTTGTATGCCATTAAAAATGATGTTATATTAAAATGACCGTGTGTAAAACAAGAGAACTGGCTACTAAACATCTGGCACAAAGGCAGATGAAAAATAAATATCACCGCTGTTATCTCATCAAGAGGTCACACAAATCTGCAACAAAAAACATTATGAAGTGGAATCAGAGGATGCGCTTGTATCTGAGTTTTTGGATGATGCTTTAGAGAGAAAAAGGGACCGCTATGCTTTGCTAAGTGTACAGATTACAAAAATCACGTCAGTTCTGGAATATAAAGTAGGAAATACACAAGGTAAATGAAACAGATTTGCTCTGATGAGATTTCTTGGTAAGAAAGTTCTCAATACATATAAATATTACATAGCAATAATAAAACTTTTATATATTTTAGCAATTTTTACATTCTTTGTTGATGGAATGGCCCTCCTCATCACAGCTAGCAATAGAAATGAAGCCTTTGATGCAGCCAAACTTCACTTGTTTATGGCCCTAGCTTTAGTGTTCTCTGTAGTGTGTGCAAGGGTTGGGTGCTGCCATAAGGAAATGGGCATGCTGAGCACAGGAGTAGAACAGCTGACACCTACATGAGTATGCACAGCAGATTACGCCTGATCCAGGTCTTGTATACAAAGTTCACCACTGGGCTGTCTGGACAGTGTGCCCTATTGAAGGTATGTGTTTTAAAGCTCAGGGCCGGTGCAAGGATTTTTTTCTACTTAGGTGAAGGTGCATTTTGCCCCAACCGTCCTCCCCCTAAATACAGCTCTCCCAACCTGCCCCAAAGATGCTGCTTGCAGGACTTTTCATAACGCCCCTCAAAGCGCACCGCCCCAGTGTGAAAAGACACACTGCAATTAATGGGAGGCGGTTTTCAGGCGCTTTGCAGAGGCTATTTCTAGCACTAAAGTGCCTGAAATCCGCCCCAGTGTGAAAGTAGTCTAAAGTTCATTTCTGGACACATATATGCAATTTATTACCTAATTTTTTTGGTAAGATATAAAAGATGAGGTTGTGTTGAGTAAATACCCATGTCAAACTTACAGGTCATCAGTTTAGAGTTACACTGGAGCACTGGTGCTAAAATTATTGCTCTCACTCTGGTGTGCGCGCTGATATATAGCTGATATATAGCATAGTAGGACAATCGCTGTTTTCATACATAGGTGCCCCAACGCATGCAATTTTTTTAGGTGGGGGGCTCTAAAAAATGCTTTATTTTTATTTTTTTTATATGTCTCCTTTACTGTATATACTTAAAACATTTTTGATATAATTCTTATCTATTTTTTTACATAACTTCTATTGCTATCACATAGGGGACCAATAGCCCCCTATGTGATAGCATATAGGTGACATGTTATCTTTATGGAGACACCCAGGTCTCTAGATCCTGGATGTCTCCTCTCTAAAGCCCCATACACACGGACAATCCGCGGACCAGGTCGGTCGGATCCTGTCCGTCATACTTTGTCTGATGTTGGTTTTGCGTACACACGGTCGGACAAAGTTGTCGGAAAATCCGATCATTCTGAACGTGGTGACGTTTGTTGCCTACGACGGGACTACTTAGACTAGTAGCCAATAGCTTTGGTCTTGTAATGTGATCTGAGCATGCGTAGCACTTTGTCCGGTCGGACAACCGTACACACGATCGGATTTGGTGTGATCGGACCGGGTTGTCGGCAAATCTATCCAGCAGGAGATAAGACTTTGTCCGTCGGACAATCCGACGTACACTGTCCGATGGTGCAAACACGGTCTGATTTTTCAACAACATTGTCCGATCACACCAAGTCCGACCGTGTGTATGGGGCTTAATACACTGCAGCTGATGGAACACAGACCGTGCACATGTCTGCAGCACTATAAAAATCCAAATTCCCAACAAGTTGCTGGAGATTCCGATTTTACGGCCCCCTCATCCTGGCACCCTAAGGCAGTTGCTTAAGCCGCCTTATGGTAGCACCGGCTCTGTTAAAGCTATCTTTTTAGGGTTTTGAACCTGGTGGGATTTTTTATTGAACGTAGGCCTCATGGACACTGGATATTTTTGCAGCTGCTTTGACAGGAGCGTCGGGCGTTTTTTTTTTTTCTGCCTCTAACGTACCCGGCATGTTAGCCTATGAGTTCATGCACAGACATTTTTGTTTGAGAGTTTGAGCGTTTTTAGAAATTACAAGCTTTTTATAGTCTCAGGCATTTTTGTTTAGTCAATAGAAAGTACTAGGGGTGAAGAGCTGCTGTTTGAGCAGAAAAAGCGCAACAAAACGCTCATGTCGCGAATTTCCAGGCATTCCCATTGAGTTCTAGGAGGGCAATCTACCGTTAATCTGCCAAAAAGAAACTCATGTACTTTTTTGAGCGACAGGCATTTTGCTTTAGGCGACAGAACACTTAGGTGTGAAGAAGGTCCATTGAAATGAATGGGATTTGGCTTGTTGTGCGTTTTTAGAGCTACAAGCTTTAAGCGGAAAATTGTTCACAGTCTCTTGCATTTGTGTACATGAATTCAGTATGGGGTAGGTCTTCATAATCTGTGTGTTAAAATAAAATGTTCCTAATATAAAGGCTCCCAATAGTGACCCTTGGATTTCAATGCTTTCTGAGTCACTGACCCCAAACAAGTGCACATAACAGGAAGTCAGTAAAGTGTAAAAAAAAAGTGTAGCTGCTGACTTTTTATAATCCGACACTCACCTGTCCCACGGTCCAGCGATGCGATGGCATGAAGCCTCGCTCCTCTCCCCCTCCTCTCTGCGGCACCGGCATTGTAAATGTGGGTGCCCAGCTGTGACGGCTTCACAGCCGGGCATGCACTGTGCATGCCACGAGCCGCGCTGCACGCTGTGAATGGCCGGGCAATCTTCTGGGACCTGTGACATGTTCCAGAAGATTGCAGGGAGGGAGGGGGAGAGGTGATCTTCCTTCCGGCGCTGTGGAGCCCTGGGAGGAAGTGGGAGCTGGATGCCTCTAAAAAGAGGGTATTCGCGCCCCCCCCAAGAAAAATGACATGCCAAATGTGGCATGTCAGGGGTCACCATCACTTCCATTTTTGGGTGGAACTCCGCTTTAATACTTTTTTAAACTGTGTTCAGATATTCAATTGTGTTAAACTATAAAACAAAAACAATGTTAAAAGCTACAGCAAATGTATAATTGTATTATATATTATGTATAGTATATTTTAAAATTACATGGGGCTTGTGTGTAAGCAAGGTATTACTTATGTCAAAATCTGTACTTTTTGGTGCTGCTTTTCTTTTTGTAAAATGTGATAATAAAAATATTATTGTGAATTGGTTCTGTCTATAATTTCATTGATGTATCTATGCATTGGATTAAACATTTCGTTTCAGAACTTTTTCATTTAAAAATGGCATCATATTCACAAACCAGTACAGCTACTTATACCTTTGTTTTATTTTTAATACTCTTTGATATAAAACTTAAGGTGATTGTAAAGGTTTGTGTTTTTTTTGTAAATAACAAACGTTATACTTACCTGTTCTGTGCAAGGGTTTTGATCCTCCTCTTCTGGGGTCCCCCGTGGCGCTCCTGGCTCCTCCTATTCATCAAGTGCCCTCACGGAGAGCTGCTTTCCATGGGGGCACTCGTGCGGGCACGCTCCCGAGTCCTGCGTCCATTGACACAGACAGCAGGACTCGGCCCCGCCCCCGGCTCCCGTGTCATTGGATTTGATTGACAGCAGCGGGAGCCAAAGACTGCTGCTATTAATCTATCCAATGAGAACCCGAGACAGTGGCTGGAGCTGCTGTGCTCATCCCTATCGCTGTAACGATCAGGTTCAGGTAAGAAAAAGGGGGGCTCTGGGGGACAGCTGCAGCACAGAAGGATTTTCACCCTAATGCATAGAATGCATTAAGGTGAACAACAATGAGGGTTTACAACTCCTTTAATGATTGGACCTTTTAGTAACTTTGCAAGTCTGCATCAATAAATTCCTGACATGTCAAAGGAAACTTAGAGCCCTTCATTGCAATGCATAGCAGTAACACACTGTGACGGACCTCGTACCCAAGATGTCCGCCGTAAAGACCCCCTTAGCTTACCCAGTCACCAGACAACACCAGTGTAGGGTACATCAGGAATCCTTTATTTGACCTGTCACACTTATATACAGTTGACAGATGACTCAAGCCTAACCTAATTAGCATGAGCTAATGACTAAGCCTAACCTAATTAGCATGAGCTCAAAGAGCACTGTTCCCCCAAATGCCAGGGCCCATAATCACAAGGCAACAGGCTCGCACTCAGTCCCCTCCAACAGCCCGTGTCCCGGCTAGGTCCGTCACATTTCTCCCCTTTCGGCAGGAGACTAACACAGGAGGAGACCCCAGACGGGTTGACTCCGAAGTTAGTCAGTGGTTCCAGTGCTCTAATGCCTGTACCCACACAGTACCCCAAACAAATTGTTCTAAACAGAGCACGACTCACTCCATCATGCTGTTGGGGATCTGGGCCGACAGCCCAGCATCCCTGGGTTATACTGGTGGAGACTGCATTCCCATCCACCTTTACAGGGAATCTGTCCTGTTTTAGTTGCGGGCAGAGGCCAGCAGCGCTCTGTTCCGTTGCCAGCAGTTCAGGTGGGTGTAGGAGCTTCCCTACATCATCTTCTCCAGCTAACTGTTGGGGAGAGAGGCCGACTGCCTCAGCTCCCTGGAACTCCGCAGCTGTTGCTGGTGCTGGACAGAGGTGGGTAGCACTCTGCCCTGTTGCCAGCACTTCTGCTGGGGACTCCACATCCTCCACTCTGGTTAACCGTTGGGGCAGGAGGCTGGCTTCCTCCACTCCCACATCTGGCTGCTGGGACAACATGTCTCTGGTACTGTCTCCCAGGTGCACAAATCTTTGCTGGGGAGGAAAGATCGCTTTCTCCACCCTGGCCAACTGTTGGGGAGGGACGACAAACACCTCCTCTCCCTTCTCCCCCTGTATCTGCTGCTGGGAAGTGATCGCCACCTTCTCACCCTGAGCCTCCAAAACTGACACAGGTGTGGGGCAGAGGTCTTGGACCCTCTGTCCGGTGACCAGCGCTTCAGCTGGGGAAGTTCCTTGTAACTCCACGGATACTGCCGTTGGTGCTGGGCAGAGCTCAGTGAAGTTTGGCCCTAATACCAGCTCTTCTGATGGAGGCTCATGAGGTTGTTTTTCCTCAGCAGAAAAGTCTATTAAATCCCCAGTCTCTACAACTGATGGCTGGGGATAGAGGTTCCCCACCTGTCCGTGGAACCTAGAAGATGCCATCGGTGCTGGGCAGAGGTTAGCAGAGCTCTGCCCTGTTGTCAGCACTTCCTGCATCCGCCATAAGACCTCCGCGTCCATAGCTGCGGGGGCAGGTGGGCAAAGCACTCTGTTACTATGCCACATCGCCGACTCTTCAGCCAGGGTTTCAGAGCTGTCTGCTGGTATTTCCTCATAGTCCCAGGCAAAGGGAGCCCCACCCTGCTGCTGAGCAGTGTCTAGCAGCTGTATGTAGGCGATCTCAAGCTCCCATTCCTGAGCGGCCAGGAACTCCAAATCTTCCTGTGCCCAGAGCACTTCCGAGACGTTCAATCTTTGCTCTCTGTGCTCCATTATTTCCTCCAAACGCCACTCCAGATCACTCCCAAAGTCGGGGTCCTCGGACAGCCTCCAGTACAACAATCCCAGGCCATTATAATCAAAGCCTTCCGTGGGCCTGTCATCCGCTGTCCACGGGCACACTTGTGCTACATACCACCGGAGGGCTCTGTAGCTCTCGTCCAAACGCATTTCTGCCCGGATCAGCCTGCTTAACTCCGCTGTCCACTCCTGCTTCGGTTGTTCCCCCAATAACAGCAATCGTACTTCATACTGCGACCAGTACCTTACATGGATGGAGGGGAGAACTTTTCCCTGGTGTCGCTGCTCACAGGCTAGCGCTTCTTTCCAGAGTTGTAGGCGAACAGAATCATACCATCCCAGCAGGACCTGCACCGATACTGGTCCTCTGTGCTGTATCCGCATCTCTCGCAACCTCCTTCCGAATTCCTCTTCCATGATGACGTATCTGTACCTCTGCTATGCGGGCCTTGGATCCAGGTGATGGTTTGGATGTGTTCACGACAAGGAAGCACGATCCCACCGCTGCCAGCCAATTGTGACGGACCTCGTACCCAAGATGTCCGCCGTAACTGCTTCCTCTGTCCGGTACCACACAATCCAAGACCCCCTTAGCTTACCCAGTCACCAGACAACACCAGTGTAGGGTACATCAGGAATGACTCTTTATTTGACCTGTCACACTTATATACAGTTGACAGATGACTCATGGCATCCCTACACACCTGCATTGCAGCAAAACACAACAAATGACAATGCACTAACATGGTGCAGGAATCATATGTGTTTACAAATGAACAGTCTGCCTTAACATAGCGTGGCACACAAACCGTGTTAATCCACCAAAAAATGAAGGTGTAAATGGGCCCCATTTGGGGGGAGGGGGGCTGGGGTCCCCCTTATTGGGTAGCTGACTAATTCGGTCAATGGGTTTGTACTGTTTTTGTAATTTTGATGTCCAATAAATTATATTTATACTACGATAGTAGCTTTTTGAGGTTCTCTATCCTGGTGGGGTTCTTTTATATATGCATGGCTTTTTAGATGCACTTCCTCTAATGAGTGGTGTAGCACTAAGCAAGTATTTTCAGTCCCAGGACTCTGCTTTGGTTGGGTTTTTTATAACAAATTCAAGCTGACCTTCAGGCAGCTCGCACTATACTTTGCCATCTGAATGAAAGAGTGTGCTATGGTGGGAGACCCAGGAGGACCCTACTCTGACACAGAAACATAAAAAAGCCAGATTGGAGTTTGCCAAAACTTACCTGAGGAACATGAGCATCCGCAAAGGGGGGGGGGGCAAGTGCCCTCCCTGGAATCGGCAAGGTGTCTGCACATGGACACTGGTGTCTGAGTGATCCTTGCAGGCAGGGGCTGGGAGGAGGGGTGGGCGGAAGGGGCTACTGCCAGGGCCGGTGCTACCACTAGGCAAACTAGGCGGCCGCCTAGGGCGCCCGGCCACTGTTTTTTCTACTCTCTTCTCTCTGCAGCAAGCAACTAACTCTCAGCATCAGCAGGCAGCCGCCTCTCCGTTCACACATAGTGTCAGAGGCGCAGCAGTGGTGGAGGACTATGTCTGTGTCCCGACTCCCGCAGCAAGCAAACATTCATTGATGGGCACTGGTAGGCTGCATTTGATGGGTGTTGGTGAGGCTACATTTGATGGGCGCTGGTGAGGCTGCATTTGATGGGTGCTGGTGAGGCTGCATTTGATGGGTGTTGGTGAGGCTACATTTGATGGGCGCTGGTGAGGCTGCATTTGATGAGCGCTGGTGAGGCTGCATTTGATGGGTGCTGGTGAGGCTGCATTTGATGGGTGCTGGTGAGGCTGCATTTGATGGGCACTGGTGAGGCTGCATTTGATGGGCACTGGTGAGGCTGCATTTGATGGGTTCTGGTGAGGCTACATTTGATGGGCGCTGGTGAGGCTACATTTGATGTGCGCTGGTGAGGCTGCATTTGATGTGCGCTGGTGAGGCTGCATTTGATGGGTGCTGGTGAGGCTGCATTTGATGGGCGCTGGTGAGGCTGCATTTGATGGGCGCTGGTGAGGCTGCATTTGATGGGCGCTTTATTAAAAAGGTGGGATTTACATGGGCAGGGAAAAGGGGGCGGAGTCAGCCAGGGGGGGGCGGCAAAATTAGGTTTCGCCTAGGGTGTCAAAAATCCTTGCACCAGCCCTGGCTACTGCCCTGGGCATTATCTTGTGAGGAGGGAAGGGGACGCCAGATTGCGAGCTGCACTATGCTCATTATACGCAGGAGAAGCTCTTCAGCATCTTGCCCAGCTGTCGCACTACCCCATGCCCTGAACTCTGATAAGGCCCGCACACTGAACTGAGGCTGTGCTTGCCTCCTTCTCTGTAGCTGCAGCCATACCAGTGTCCAGACAGGAGAAGGACGATCCTCCCAGGTTTGGCTGCTGTCAAAGTCATCCTGGCTGGAAACAGAGTGATCACAGTCAGAGCAGAAATGAAGGTGGGTGGAGCAGGCACCATGAATCAGACAGAGACAGACAATTCAGTAAAAATACCATTTTAATAAAATGGTACAAATAGTAAATGTAGTCAAAATATAGCCAGGTGAGCAGTACAAATCTGGAGCGTCTGTAACGCTATAGCAAACTGATCCATGCGGTGACCCTGCTCATTCAACCTGGAAAAAATATTACCACTAGGTGGATTGCCTGCATCTTCTGAATTAATGGCCTTCGCCTACTGTCAGGAACCATGATTAAGACAGAGACAGAAAATGCAGTAAAAATCACACCTTTTAATAAAATGGTAAGAATGGTACAAATGGTAAACGTAGTCAAAACAAAGCCAGGGTTCGGTAGCCAAAGCGGATAGTCAGAACAAGCCAGTAAATCAGGAAGCCAGAGATCAGCATAGTCAGAGGCAGCAGACAGGATCAAGAACCAGAAGGGACATCAGCCAGGCAAGTCTTCAACAGGAACACAGCAGAGAGTCTACAGGGCCAAGGTGAAGGCATCGAAGGAATGAACCAGGCAGTTTAAATAGCCAGAAGGGGCTGGCTGATGAGCAGGAAATGATCTCTAAGTGAGCGACTGTGGAACGATGAGTGCTGGCACTTAGCCGACAGCTAAGCACTGAGAAGGGAGGGCTGAAGACAGCCCTGACAGTACCCCCTCCTCAACGGCCCCTCCCCCTCAGAGGGCCACCAAGTTTGAGGAGAAAACGTCTATGGAAAGTGCGGAGGAGGACAGGAGCATGTACGTCCGACCGTACCCCCTGGACCGTACCCTTTCCAATGAACCAGGCACTGTATGCACCCACGAAACCTATGGGAGTCAATGATTGATTGTATCTTATACTCCTCATGGTTCTCAACCTGCATCGGGCGATGACGTGGTACCGAGGTGGTGAAGCGGTTGCATAGCAAAAATTTTAATAAGGAGACATGAAAAACATTCAAAATACGCATATTAGAAGGAAGGTCTAATGCGCAAGCCACTGGGTTGATTCTACGGAGAATACAGAAAGGCCCAATAAACCGTGGTGCCAGTTTCAGTGAGGCGAGTGGGAGGTTACGAGACAGCCAGACCCTCTCTCAAACCTGGTAGGAAGGCGCAGGCAGGCGTCGGCAGTCATCATGGAATCTGTACCTCTCACTGGCACATTGCAAGGACTCTTGGATCTGCACCCAAGTGGATCGAAGATCACGGAGATGCTCCTCTAATGCATGAATTCTTTGAGGAACAAATGAGTCAGGCAACATGGTTGGAAACCATAATTTGCCATAAACAGAGACAATCAGGAAGCAGTACTGATGGCACTATTGTGAGCAAACTCTGCCCAAGGTAGGAGGTCTGACCAGTTGTAATGGTGGTCAGAAATATAGCAGCGTAGGAACTGCTCAAAGGCTGGGTTGGCTCGTTCTGTGGCCCCATTGGACTGTAGGTGATACGCAGAGAATGAAAGCGGAATTCCTATCTGTGCACAAAAAGCTTGCCAAAACCTGGAGACAAACTGGCTAGCCCTGTCAGCGATGATAACCTTGGGTAGCCCATGTAACCAAAAGATCTCTCGAAGAAAAATGGATGCCAGTTCTTAGGATGTGGGCAACTTCTTTAGTGGAATTAAATGTAATATTTTCGAGAACCGGTCAACCACCATAAAAATAACTGTGTTGCCCTGGGAGTTGGGTAACTCCACAATAAAATCCATAGACAAGTAGGTCCAAGGTCTCTCTCCATTGGGTATGGATTGTAGAAGGCCCACTGGAAGGTGTTGTGGTGTCTTACAATGTGCACACACAGAACAAGTGGCTACAAATCCGGTTACATCAGCGCGGAGACTAGGCCACCAGAATTGTTGAGAAATAGCCCAAATGAGTTGATTCTTCCCTAGGTGGCCAGCCACCTTGGGAGAATGGTAAGTCTGGAGCAAAGCAGTGCAGAGATTCTCAGGGACAAAGCAGTAGTCACCAGGTTTCTCGGGGAAGAATTCTGTCACCCAAAGGTGAAGTGAGACTGGTACATATAGTAGCCAGAATGCGATCGGGAGGTATCACAGGAACAGGCACGACTCAATCTTGGAAGCAGAGGAAAACTGCCGCGACAATGCTTCAGCCCTTACATTTTTAGTACCAGGTAAGAATGAGACTATGTAATTGAAGCTTGACAGAAAAAGAGCTTCTGGGAGATAAACGTTTTGCCTCCGTCAAGAAAGTGAGATTCTAATGGTCAGTCAAAATGAGGACCGGCACAGTGGTACCTTCGAGGAGATGCTTCCATTCTTTAAGAGCTAAAATGATTATAGATAACAATTCTCTGTCCCCAATCTCGTAATTGCATTCTGCAGGAGACAATTTCTTTGTAAAGTAGCCACAAGGATGCATAGCACTCTCAGAGGTAGGACGTTGAGACAGAAGGGCGACTACTCCAGTCTCAGATGCATCAACCTCAAGAATAAAGGGTAGCGTAGGATCAGGATGTGCCAGCACAGGAGCTGAAACAAAGAGACTAAAAGGCTTTAATGGAATCTGGAGACCAATTCTGTGGATTACCGTCCTTTCTGGTCATATCAGTCAGGGGTTTGACCAGAGAAAAGAAGTTCTGAATAAATTTCTGATATTGGCAAAGCCAAGAAAACATTGCAGCGGATGTAGACATACGGTTCGAGGCCACTGTAGAACTGCAGATAATTTCTCTAATTTAACTGTTATACCTCCCTTACAGGTGGTGGACCCTACGAAGTTATCCCCTCTACCGAAACTAAAGTTGAAGCACACTTGTGGGCTACCTAGTTGTCCCGATACCCATACTGGTTTTGTGAGGGAGGGGCAAAAGCCAGAGCTAATGTTAAAACTATAACATATTTTACCCTTCAGAAATGTTTCATTAAGTTCTATTGACAAGGTCTGGAGTTTTTACTAGTTTTTCAAAATTCCTCATACCAATATGAACTTCATATATAGCATGTACCGCTGTCATCACTTAGCTCTGAAAGTTGGAAGGTCAACAGATACACAGAACCATCAGCAATACTAGTTGCACTCACACTCCCCCCCCCAGCCACATGGTCAATTGCATATTATTTTATTTAAAACACGGTGTCAGCCTGAAAACTCATGCACACAACATACAGTTACTTATCAGCCTGCAAACTCATACACACAGCATACACTTTAGGTTTGTATTAAATGGGACCTATAGAGGATTTAAATATAGGTTCCTTCCCAATTAATAGACCTATCTACAATGACAAAAATATAACCTACAATTAAAGTCCCGCCATTATACAGAAAGAGACAAAAATAAATAATTGTTTATTTGCCTAGCAGAATTTACCTTATACAGCGGACAGAGAATCAAGATCCCGAATACAGAACAGCAAAAATAAAAAATAAAAGGTTGAAGTATGTTTGTGTTACCATAGGCTAGCTTTTTGCTGATCTGGTTATAGATAATATTTCCCCCTCAAGGTCTGCTGGATTAGGAAGTTATGTTGGCTTCTGTCTGGCTCGCCATCTGTAGTGGATTTCAGCAAGCCATCATTTTGTACGGTTATGCTATTGTTCCCATGTACACAGATTTGTTTTGCTAGGAGTGTAGATGCAGTTGCCAAGAGGTGGCCAGTCTCTTGGTGAGGCATAAGCGGACATCCCTTAAAGGGCAAACTGATCTGCCGTGTTTCTACGTGTATGTGCGAATACGCTCGCATGAGCATATTGCAGCAAAACTGACACTGGGGGACATCTGACAATAATAAATGTACATTAATAAAAATTTCCACAACAGGCATGAAAAAACAGCATATTCAGGAGAGGAGTTTCTGGGCAGAAAAAAACACTACACACATTTAGCACTTGAGTATTTATTAATTCGAGTGGCCAGAATAAATAAATATTCTGGCCAATTGAATTCATTAACGCTTAAACGCATGTGCAAAACACCACTCCAGGTGTGTTTTTAAGCAGCTTTTCTACTGCCAGAAGAAAAGGAGTTCAGGGGAACTGTGCATGCTCAGTGTGCATGAAGCTTTAATCCTCCCTTACTCTATCCAAATAAAATAAAAATTGTTTTGCATTCAGTTCTACTTTAAGTTTCTATTATAAAGTAATTTGTTGTATTTACTGCACTGTTTTATTGTTTATTTCTCCACAAAGTGGAAATTAAAATGTTTTAATAAAGTTACACATTATCAACCAGCCTCAAAACAATATATTTCTTTGTCCTTTCAGCCGAGCATTCTACATGAGGTGCATGTCTAAACATTTATAGTGTTAACTTTTATTTTCATTTGGTAATAGAACGCTTTGCTCCACCCTACCACTTATACATAGGCAGTGCATTGTCTAAAGGTTGCCAGGTGAACTTGCTCTACAAGACTGATAACAATGTCTTCCGCTCTCCTAGCTGCAAGACGCTCATTGTATTTTTCATTAAATTGTTTTATTTTCCTGAATGTATGCTTTTCTATTCTGGGGCAGTCTGCTGCGGAGAAGAAACTTAAACTTGTGATTGTGGTGAGTGATTTGCATTACAGATGTTTGTAGAGGAACAGATTTTACTTGTGCTATTCTACATTTACTACTTGTAGGTAACTTTCAGTACATAGCATAATGCATTTCTTATTGTTCAAGTTTCCACATAGTATGTTCATAGATGCTTTACATCCACTTGTGAATGTTTCAGGATTTTCAGGTTTCATGTACTGTAAGATGTGTTGATGTTTGAGGTATGCGTACACTAGCAGTTTCCGGTTATGGTAATTTCGGATGCCTGAGACACATGTTTGAGGGTCTGCACTATGACTGCTGTTTTTTAACATTGCTCTGTTTCCTGCTTTCCTGGCTGCTTTATTGTCCTGTGATCTAGGGGCTCATTTACACCGAAATGTAGTACAGAAAACCTGCGTTCTGTTCTCAAAACACACTGGGTGTGCGATCTGCTGCGGATGTCAATATACTCCTAACATAATGTCAATATTTCCATAGCACACGTTCTTGGATCAGACTCAAAGGTAGCTGGGGTTGCAGCAATATCCAGCTTCCTGGAACAATCATAGATCAACGTTCATATTTGTCAGTGTTCCGGCAGAATCTGCGACCTGTCAGATTGGGTTCCATCAGCTGAATACTTACTGCACTTGCGCAGCAAGGTTTGCTAATCTGACAAAACACCTGCAGTCAGAAGGCAGAAGCAGACATCTTACTACATCCAGCTATGTCTTGAATTTCACAGTAATTTTAACCTCGTCAGCCCCGGAAGATTTGCCTGCTTAATGACAAGGCCATTTTTTCAATACAGCACTGCTTAGCTTTAACTGACAATTGCGCGGTCGTACGACATTGTACCAAAGCAAAATTGATGTCCTTTTTTTTCCCACAAATAGAGCTTTCTTTTGGTGGTATTTGATCACCTCTGCGGTTTTTATTTTTTGCGCTGTAAACAAAAAAAGAGCGCCAATTTTGAAAAAAACACAATATTTTGTACTTTAGCTATAATAAATATCCCCAATTTTTTTTAAAAGAGCAATTTTTTTCCTCAGTTTAGGCTTATATGTATTCTTCTACATATTTTTGATAATAAAAATCGCAATAAGCGTATATTGATTGGTTTGCGCAAAAGTTATAGCGTCTACAAACTATGGGAAAGATTTATGGCATTTTTTATTATTATTATATTTATTTTTTACTAGTAATGGCAGTGATCTGCGATTTTTATCGGGACTGCGACATCATGGCGTACAGATCAAACACTTTTGACACATTTTTGGGACCATTGAAATTTATACAGCGATCAGTGCTATAAAAATGCACTGATTACTGTGTAAATGTCACTGGCAGGGAAGGGGTTACCACTAGGGGGTGATCAAGGGGTTAACTGTGTTCTAACTGTAGGGGGATGGGAGTGACTAGAGGAGATGACAGATCATTGTTCATAGCTAGTAGGAACACACAATCTATTTCTCCTCTCTTCACAGAACAGGGAGCAGAGTACCTACCTCTAATGAACCATATCTCACATCCTGCTGATTGCTCCTTATGCCGCGTACACACGATCGGACAATCCACCCCTGTGTGGGCTCCGGCGGACTTTTTCTTCCCAAAAGTCCGGCGGAGTTAGAAAGAAGTCTTGACTCAAAATTATCCGCCGACTCGGCAGTCCGGACAATCCGGCCGTCTGTGTGCTAGTCCGCGGGACTTTTGAAATGAAATGAACGGACTTGCCCACACACGGAGTAAAGTCCGTTCATTTTGAACGTGACTCCAGGTGGACGGGACTAGCAAAGGAAGCCAATGTCGCCGACCTCGATCGGCGAGATTGACACCTTGCTAGCCCCGTCACCTGGTATAGATTTAAAGGGGAATCCCTATGCCTACGGCGTGGGGTCCCCCCCCCCAAAGTCCATAGCAGACCCTTATCCGAGCACACAGCCGGCCGGTCAGGAAAGGGGGTGGGGATTGTCCGCCGGACCTAGTCTGTTGGAAAAGTCCGGTCGTGTGTGGGCTTGTGTGAGCAAGTCCGCTCGTTCGGAAAGTCCGGCGGACCTCCTCTGGAAAGTCCGGCGGTTTGTCCCGCGGGACTAAGTCCGATAGTCAGATCGTGTGTACGCGACATTAGTGTAGAAATGTTACAATGATGACAGGCCCTCTTCACAGTGCTGAATCTTCTGTGCTGCAGGGGCTAACTTCTTCTGCCTTTGCAGTGCATTTCTAAAAGTCCCGATGGCCACCTGCCTCTTTCTGTCCTCCTCTCCATTCAGAAAAGTCCTTATATTGTTTTCACAGAATGCAACCTGACCGGGGGGATTCTGTCCCCCCACCCCAAAAAAAATATATACCACCAGCCGCCACTGATTGCAGGTAGCATTTCTACACTAAGGAGCAATTGGCAGCATGTGGGATATGGTTAATTAGAAATGGGTTATGTTAGTGAAACTTTATCCCAGAAAGACAATTTAACTTGGTGGCTTATTATAGCTCTTGCTTTTTTTTCGGAAGCAGTCATTTTAATGATGCATTGAAAAAAAAAAAGTGACATTTTCCTTTAAATATGGTACCTGGGGGGTGTCCAAAGTATGCCTGTGAAGTGGCATGTGTTTCCCGTGTTTAGAACTGGCACAAAATGACATTTGTAAAGGAAAAAAAAGAAGCCATTTAAAACCACTTGCGGCTTTAGGTTTCATCTTAAGTAGAATCTGAACAGGTACATTATGAAGTGGAGCTCCATCCCAAAAAAATCTATTTTTAAGCTTTTTGGAGAACATAGGGAGGGGTTATCACCCCTGTAACATTTGCTGTCTTTGCACACCTGTTCAGAACATGTCACCTCACTTTCCGTCCCAATGACAAATGTTTTTGGAAAAGTGTTATTATTACTGAACACAAAGAAGCCATTTCAAATTAAATCTAACAGGATAGAAATTCCCTTCCTAGGGGTAGATTTCCTCTCACTTCCTGTTTTCTCTTTCCATTTGCAAGTAGGAGTCGTTTGTAAGTTGGATGTTTGAAAGTAGGGGCCTGGCGTATATACTCTGCAGAAATTTGCCCTATTAGATGTTGGTGTAGCCACAAGACTGGTGGGCACAGGAATGGGCCCTGCTGTGAGTTAATAGATCAAGATTTGTAATTGCATGCACCTGTTGAACAGGGCAGAAAAATTGGGGGTGGTGGTGGTGGTGGTGGTGGTGGATGGTTTTGCCACAAGACTGTAAGCTCTCACAGTTACTCTTGGTGGGCGCAGGAATGGGCCCTGCTGTGAGTTATTAGATCAAGATTTGTAATTGCAAGCACCTGATGAACAGGGCAGAAAAATTGGGCCTTTGGCGGTGGTGGTGGACGGTGTTGCCACAAGACTGTAGGCCCTCATAGTTACTCTTGGTGGGCGCAGGAATGGGCCCTGCTGTGAGTTATTAGATCAAGATTTGTAATTGCAAGCACCTGATGAACAGGGCAGAAAAATTGGGCCTTTGGCGGTGGTGGTGGACGGTGTTGCCACAAGACTGCAGGCCCTCATAGTTACTCTTGGTGGGCGCAGGAATGGGCCCTGCTGTGAACTATTAGATCAAGATTTGTAATTACCCGCCCCTGTTAAACAGGGGCTGAAAAATTGTGCCTTAGGCACTGGTGCTGGTGCCACAACACTGCAACCCCTCACAGAGACTGTACTTGGAGCACAGCAGTCACACGTGTTGCGAAGCATTTTTTTAAAAAATTGTAAGTACACGCCCCTGTTAAACAGGGGCTGAAAAATTGTGCCTTAGGCACTGGTGCTGGTGCCACAACACTGCAACACGGCCCTCACAGAGACTGTACTTGGAGCACAGCAGTCACACGTGTTGCGAAGCATTTTTTTAAAAAATTGTAAGTACACGCCCCTGTTAAACAGGGGCTGAAAAATTGTGCCTTAGGCACTGGTGCTGGTGCCACAACACTGCAACACGGCCCTCACAGAGACTGTACTTGGAGCACAGCAGTCACACGTGTTGCGAAGCATTTTTTTAAAAAATTGTAAGTACACGCCCCTGTTAAACAGGGGCTGAAAAATTGTGCCTTAGGCACTGGTGCTGGTGCCACAACACTGCAACACGGCCCTCACAGAGACTGTACTTGGAGCACAGCAGTCACACGTGTTGCGAAGCATTTTTTTAAAAAATTGTAAGTACACGCCCCTGTTAAACAGGGGCTGAAAAATTGTGCCTTAGGCACTGGTGCTGTGGCATGGATCATTGAGGAGGAGGAAGAGGATAGTCAGTGAACATAAGAGGACAGTCACTCAGCATCAGCATAGGCAGTCTTGAAGGGATGTGACATTAAAAATTATTCGGTTATATCCGCCTCAGGTGCCTGGTAGCTGGTGGTGATCCAAGACTGATTCATTTTGATGAATGTCAGTCGATCAACCGAGGCGGTGGACAGGCGCACCCTATGATCAGTCACAAATCCTCCAGCAGCACTGAATGTGCGTTCGGAAAGAACGCTGGAGGCAGGACAGGCCAGTAGCTCAATTGCATACTGTGCAAGCTCTGGCCAGTGATCCATCCTCAGGACCCAGTAAGCCAGAGGATTTTCGGTGGGAAAGGTGTCCAAGTCTGACCTTGCCCCAAGGTATTCCTGCACCATGTATATCAGACGCTGGCGATGGTTGCTGGAACCGATCATACCTTGGGGCTGCGGACTAAAAAATTGTCTGAACGCATCGGTCAGACGTCCACCTTCCCCACCGCTCCTTCTGCCACTGACCGAAGCCTCAGCAACTCGTCGCCCAGGACCAGGAGTTTGTAGCCTCCCAGTTTCTGGGAACGCGTTGCACAGACCTTTCTGCAAGGCCTCCCTGAGATGTCTCATCCTCTGCTCCCTCTGCGACGGCAAGATAAGGTCCGCAACCTTACCCTTGTACCGCGGATCAAGGAGAGTGGCCAGCCAGTAATGGTCCCTCTCCTTGATCCGAAGAACACGAGGATCCTTCCGCAGGCTTTGCAGGATCAGGGAGGCCATGCAGCGTAGGTTAGCTGAGGCATTCGGTCCGGAGTCTTCTGGGTCACTGAGGATGACATGATCGCCAGCCACCTCCTCCCAGCCACGTACAAGTCCACTGGCTTGTTGGGACTGTACATCATCCCTAAAAGACTGCTGCTGCTGATGCTGATGCTGAGTGCCAGGCTCCACCTCCATGCTCACACAATCCTCCTCCTCCTCCTCCTCCTCCTCATCCTCTTCCTGTGTGATGGGTGGGACAGAAGGAACACTGTCCGGATAAAGGGGGCCTTGAGAGGCAAGGAAGTCCTCCTCTTCCTGCCTCTGTTCTGCCTCAAGTGCCCTGTCCATTATCCCACGCAGCGTATGCTCCAACAGGTGGACAAGAGGGACAGTGTCACTGATGCATGCACTGTCACTGCTCACCATCCTCGTGGCCTCCTCAAATGGTGAGAGGACAGTGCATGCATCCCTGATCATGCTCCACTGACGTGGGGAAAAAAACCCAAGCTCCCCTGACCCTGTCCTGGTGCCGTAGTCGCAAAGGTACTCATTGATGGCCTCTGCTGCGTGTGCAGTCGCTGCAGCATGGCCAACGTTGAGTTCCACCTGGTGGGCATGTCAGATATTAGGCGGTTCTTGGGCAGGTTCAGCTCCTTTTGCAGCTCAGTCAGCCGAGCACTGGCATTATAAGATCGGCGGAAATGCACACAGACTTTCCTGGCCTGCCTCAGGACATCCTGTAAGCCTGGGAACCTGCCCAAGAACCGCTGCACCACCAGGTTGAGGACGTGAGCCATGCAGGGCACATGGGTGAGCTGCCCCTGTCGCAGGGCGGAGAGGAGGTTGGTGCCATTGTCAGAAACGACCATTCCTGGCTTAAGCTGACGTGGCGTCAACCACCTCTCGGCCTGCCCCTGCAGAGCTGCCAGAACCTCTGGCCCAGTGTGGCTCCTGTCCCCCAAACACACCAGCGCAAGCACGGCATGGCATCTTTTTGCCTGCGTACTTGCGTAGCCCCTTGTACGCCTACGGAGCACCGCTGGTTCCAAGGACAGAGCACTGGAGGAAGAAGAAGAGGAGGGGGTGGAGGAGAGAGGTGTGTCACAACCAGTAGCAGTAGTCGCGTTTTGGAGGCGTGGTGGCGGAACAACCTCCAACACTACTGCACCTTGTCCTGCATCCCTCCCAGCTGCCAATAGAGTGACCCAATGGGCCGTGAAAGAAAGGTACCGTCCCTGTCCATGCCTGCTGGACCATGAGTCAGCGGTAATATGCACCTTACCGCTGACCGCCCTGTCCAGCGAGGCATGGACATTGCCCTCCACATGCCGGTAGAGAGACGGAATCGCCTTCCGCGAGAAAAAGTGGCGTTTGGGAACCTGCCACTGAGGAACCGCACATTGAACAAACTCACGGAAGGGGCCGAGTCTACCAACTGAAAAGGCAGCAGTTGAAGTGCTAGCAATTTAGCAAGGCTAGCATTCAACCGCTGGGCATGTGGATGGCTGGGAGTGTACTTCTTTCTACGGTCCAGCAGCTGGGGCAGGGAAATTTGCCTGCTGCATTCGGACGTCGGTGTACTGCAAGTACTTGGTTGTGACACACCGAATTCTACACCTTCAGTCCTCTCAGAGCAGCTTTCAGAGAGGACTGAAGGTGTAGTGGGGATGGAGATCCCAGCTGAGGAGGAGCAAGGAGAGGTCCGCTTAGTTCTTTGGTGTGGGTCTTTTATGTGTGCCTGCCAACGAGCTGCATGGCAGGTCGCCATATGTCTGGTCATGCTTGTCGTGCCCAAGCGGCTGATGTTTTGGCCACGCGAGATACGCTTGAGACAAATATTGCAAATAGCAGTGGTGCGATCTGCTGCACTCGTCTCAAAAAAGGCCCACACCAAAGAACTTTTCTGATAACGTGCAGAGGCAGCGCCCTGCACAGGCGGAGCTCTGCGGTGTTGTACAGTTGCTGTGCTGGCCTCTACCTGGCCTCCAGGGGGCATCCTGCCTCGTTGGACATGTGACGCCGCATCCTCCTCCTCCTCGTCCTCCTCCTCATCCTCTCTCCCTTGAGGCACCCACGTGGAGTCAGTGACCTCATCATCCCCTCCCTCTTCACCACTAGAGCAAACCTGGCAGTAAGCTGCAGCTGGTGGAACTGTACTGCCAGATTCCTCAAGCTGGGTATCGTCATCCGAGCCTTCGAATCGTTGGGCATCCTCCTGGAGCATGTACCCAACACTGTGCTCAAAGAGTTCGGGGGACTCCTCAGGAGGACATGGTGGGTCTAGGGAAGGGGTGGCTGATGATGCTCTGTCAGTACCCTGAGCCTGGGTGAGAGAGGATGAGGAGGATGAGGAGGGCTTGGTCATCCATTCTACCAAGCCTTCAGCATGATGCGGCTCCACATGTCCAGCTGCCGAAAAACAAAGACGCGCGTGTCCCATGGCCACGTGCTGATGACGATGCACGACCACGTCCACGTCCACGGCCACGTCCACTAGAAACAGAGACTGTCTGCCCTGTGTTCTTGGCTCTGCACGCTCTGCCTCCCCTTGGCGGTCTTCCAGCCATTGTAGTCGGTAGTCCTGTGGGTGCTGCTGAGAAGAAAATATAGGAGCTCTGTGTGATGCCACTAACACACTAGAAGTCCTATAGGTGCTTCTGCAAAGAAAATATAGGAGCTCTGTGTGATGCCACTAACACACTAGAAGTCCTGTGGGTGCTGCTGAGAAGAAAATATAGGAGCTCTGTGTGATGCCACTAACACACTAGAAGTCCTATGGGTGCTTCTGCAAAGAAAATATAGGAGCTCTGTGTGATGCCACTAACACACTAGAAGTCCTGTGGGTGCTGCTGAGAAGAATATATAGGAGCTCTGTGTGATGCCACTAACACACTAGAAGTCCTGTGGGTGCTGCTGAGAAGAAAATATAGGAGCTCTGTGTGATGCCACTAACACACTAGAAGTCCTATGGGTGCTTCTGCAAAGAAAATATAGGAGCTCTGTGTGATGCCACTAACACACTAGAAGTCCTGTGGGTGCTGCTGAGAAGAAAATATAGGAGCTCTGTGTGATGCCACTAACACACTAGAAGTCCTATGGGTGCTTCTGCAAAGAAAATATAGGAGCTCTGTGTGATGCCACTAACACACTAGAAGTCCTATAGGTGCTTCTGCAAAGAAAATATAGGAGCTCTGTGTGATGCCACTAACACACTAGAAGTCCTGTGGGTGCTGCTGAGAAGAAAATATAGGAGCTCTGTGTGATGCCACTAACACACTAGAAGTCCTGTGGGTGCTTCTGCAAAGAAAATAGAGGAGCTCTGTGTGATGCCACTAACACACTAGAAGTCCTATAGGTGCTTCTGCAAAGAAAATATAGGAGCTCTGTGTGATGCCACTAACACACTAGAAGTCCTGTGGGTGCTGCTGAGAAGAATATATAGGAGCTCTGTGTGATGCCACTAACACACTAGAAGTCCTATGGGTGCTTCTGCAAAGAAAATAGAGGAGCTCTGTGTGATGCCACTAACACACTAGAAGTCCTGTGGGTGCTTCTGCAAAGAAAATAGAGGAGCTCTGTGTGATGCCACTAACACACTAGAAGTCCTATAGGTGCTTCTGCAAAGAAAATATAGGAGCTCTGTGTGATGCCACTAACACACTAGAAGTCCTGTGGGTGCTGCTGAGAAGAATATATAGGAGCTCTGTGTGATGCCACTAACACACTAGAAGTCCTATGGGTGCTTCTGCAAAGAAAATAGAGGAGCTCTGTGTGATGCCACTAACACACTAGAAGTCCTGTGGGTGCTTCTGCAAAGAAAATAGAGGAGCTCTGTGTGATGCCACTAACACACTAGAAGTCCTGTGGGTGCTTCTGCAAAGAAAATAGAGGAGCTCTGTGTGATGCCACTAACACACTAGAAGTCCTATGGGTGCTTCTGCAAAGAAAATAGAGGAGCTCTGTGTGATGCCACTAACACACTAGAAGTCCTGTGGGTGCTTCTGCAAAGAAAATAGAGGAGCTCTGTGTGATGCCACTAACACACTAGAAGTCCTGTGGGTGCTTCTGCAAAGAAAATAGAGGAGCTCTGTGTGATGCCACTAACACACTAGAAGTCCTGTGGGTGCTTCTGCAAAGAAAATAGAGGAGCTCTGTGTGATGCCACTAACACACTAGAAGTCCTGTGGGTGCTGCTGAGAAGAATATATAGGAGCTCTGTGTGATGCCACTAACACACTAGAAGTCCTGTGGGTGCTTATGCAAAGAAAATAGAGGAGCTCTGTGTGATGGGACTAACACACTTCAAGTCCTATAGGTGCTTCTGGGAAGAAAATATAGCTCTGTGTGTGTGATGGGACTAACACACTTCAAGTCCTATAGGTGCTTCTGGGAAGAAAATATAGCTCTGTGTGTGTAATGGGACTAACACACTTCAAGTCCTATAGGTGCTTCTGGGAAGAAAATATAGCTCTGTGTGTGTAATGGGACTAACACACTTCAAGTCCTATAGGTGCTTCTGGGAACAAAATATAGCTCTGTGTGTGTAATGGGACTAACACACTTCAAGTCCTATAGGTGCTTCTGGGAAGAAAATATAGCTCTGTGTGTGTGATGGGACTAACACACTTCAAGTCCTATAGGTGCTTCTGGGAACAAAATATAGCTCTGTGTGTGTAATGGGACTAACACACTTCAAGTCCTATAGGTGCTTCTGGGAACAAAATATAGCTCTGTGTGTGTGATGGGACTAACACACTTCAAGTCCTATAGGTGCTTCTGGGAAGAAAATATAGCTCTGTGTGTGTAATGGGACTAACACACTTCAAGTCCTATAGGTGCTTCTGGGAAGAAAATATAGCTCTGTGTGTGTAATGGGACTAACACACTTCAAGTCCTATAGGTGCTTCTGGGAAGAAAATATAGCTCTGTGTGTGTGATGGGACTAACACACTTCAAGTCCTATAGGTGCTTCTGGGAAGAAAATATAGCTCTGTGTGTGTAATGGGACTAACACACTTCAAGTCCTATAGGTGCTTCTGGGAAGAAAATATAGCTCTGTGTGTGTAATGGGACTAACACACTTCAAGTCCTATAGGTGCTTCTGGGAAAAAAAATATAGCTCTGTGTGTGTAATGGGACTAACACACTTCAAGTCCTATAGGTGCTTCTGGGAAGAAAATATAGCTCTGTGTGTGTAATGGGACTAACACACTTCAAGTCCTATAGGTGCTTCTGGGAACAAAGTATAGCTCTTTGTGTGTAATGGGACTAACACACTTCAAGTCCTATAGGTGCTTCTGGGAAGAAAATATAGCTCTGTGTGTGTGATGGGACTAACACACTTCAAGTCCTATAGGTGCTTCTGGGAACAAAATATAGCTCTGTGTGTGTAATGGGACTAACACACTTCAAGTCCTATAGGTGCTTCTGGGAACAAAATATAGCTCTGTGTGTGTGATGGGACTAACACACTTCAAGTCCTATAGGTGCTTCTGGGAAGAAAATATAGCTCTGTGTGTGTAATGGGACTAACACACTTCAAGTCCTATAGGTGCTTCTGGGAAGAAAATATAGCTCTGTGTGTGTAATGGGACTAACACACTTCAAGTCCTATAGGTGCTTCTGGGAACAAAGTATAGCTCTTTGTGTGTAATGGGACTAACACACTTCAAGTCCTATAGGTGCTTCTGGGAAGAAAATATAGCTCTGTGTGTGTGATGGGACTAACACACTTCAAGTCCTATAGGTGCTTCTGGGAACAAAATATAGCTCTGTGTGTGTAATGGGACTAACACACTTCAAGTCCTATAGGTGCTTCTGGGAACAAAATATAGCTCTGTGTGTGTAATGGGACTAACACACTTCAAGTCCTATAGGTGCTTCTGGGAAGAAAATATAGCTCTGTGTGTGTAATGGGACTAACACACTTCAAGTCCTATAGGTTCTTCTGGGAAGAAAATATAGCTCTGTGTGTGTAATGGGACTAACACACTTCAAGTCCTATAGGTGCTTCTGGGAAGAAAATATAGCTCTGTGTGTGTGATGGGACTAACACACTTCAAGTCCTATAGGTGCTTCTGGGAAGAAAATATTGCTCTGTGTGTGTAATGGGACTAACACACTTCAAGTCCTATAGGTGCTTCTGGGAAGAAAATATAGCTCTGTGTGTGTGATGGGACTAACACACTTCAAGTCCTATAGGTGCTTCTGGGAACAAAATATAGGAGCTCTGCCTGCCTGCCACGAACACACTACAAGTCCTATAGGTGCTTCTGGTAACAAAATATAGGAGCTCTGCCTGCCTGCCACTAACACACTACAAGTCCTATAGGTGCTTCTGGTAACAAAATATAGGAGCTCTGCCTGCCTGTCACTAACACACTACAAGTCCTATAGGTGCTTCTGGTAACAAATATAGGAGCTCTGCCTGCCTGCCACTAACACACTACAAGTCCTATAGGTGCTTCTGGTAACAAAATATAGGAGCTCTGCCTGCCTGTCACTAACACACTACAAGTCCTATAGGTGCTTCTGGTAACAAAATATAGGAGCTCTGCCTGCCTGCCACTAACACACTACAAGTCCTATAGGTGCTTCTGGTAACAAAATATAGGAGCTCTGCCTGCCTGCCACGAACACACTACAAGTCCTATAGGTGCTTCTGGTAACAAAATATAGGAGCTCTGCCTGCCTGCCACGAGCACACTACAAGCCCCTCTTTGTCAATCAATCTTTGTAACTGAATCTATCTAACTCAATCTCTGCAAGTGAATCTCTCTCTCTATCTATCTAAATGCAGCAGAGTGTCACAGGAACAGCCTGCTCAATCTGCGCCGGAACAGCATGTGACCGGCGCAGACGGCGTGGCGGCGTTTTATAGGGGGGGGCGTGTACTACAGCCCCTGAGCTGTAATTGGCTACAGGCGTCCTGCCTGTAGCCAATTATGGCTCTTCGAGTTTCCGGGGCTGTGATTGGCCAAGCATGCGGGGTCACAGTGCATGCTTGGCCAATCATCAGCCAGCAATGCACTGCGTCGGCCGCGCCGGCCGCAATGCATTGCGGGGCCGCTCGCATCACACGAACGTGATGCGAGCGGCCAAAATAGTTCTGGGCTCGCCGAGCGAGCGAACGCCCGGTGCTCGATGCGAACGTGGGTTCGCATCGAGCACCGGGCCCATCCTTACTGAACACATTTAAGCCAGTGACTGACATGGCTGACAAAACATCCTCCTACTGTTCAACTTAAATATCCCTTTTGGGTGTGTTTACCCCGTGGACCTTTGACTGGATTACCATTTAAAATGCCATATTACAGGCAGGGACTATAGTAATTTTTAGAAGAGGCTGTTCATGCAAAAAAAAAAGTTGACTGGGTGAGAATGAAAGACAAAAATCCATAGGCTTTTAACCATCTGTATGTAATAAAGATGATTCCTAAAGAGCTAAAATCAACTTTATTTTTCCAGCACAACAGAGAACACTCTACCCTACTCTTAAAGTGATTGTAAAGGCTAATTTTTCTATAAAAATAACAAACATGTTATAGTTACCTGCTGTATGTAATGGTTTTGCACAAGGCAGCCCCAATCCTCCTCTTCTCGGGTCCCTCTTCCGGTGCTCCTGGCCCCTCCCTCCTGTTGAGTGCCCCCACAGCAAGCAGCTTGCTATGGGGGCACCCGAGCCAAGCTGCAGCTCCGTGTATCCACTGAGCCGTGGTTCGCCCCCGCCCCCTCTCTCTTTATTGGCTAACTGACTTTGAAAGCAGCAGGCACCAATGGCGCCGCTGCTGTGTCTCAGCTAATCAGGAGGGAGAGTCCTGGATGGCCGGGGCACTCGTGGATATCGCTGGATTGAGAAGGGGCTCAGTTAAGTATTAGGGGGGCTGCTGCACACAGAAGGGTTTTTATCTTCATGCATAGAATGCATGAAGATAAAAAAACCTTCTGCCTTTACAACCACTTTAACATTAGTTCACTTTTACCAAAAAAAAAACTGCCTGTGCAGATAAGGGGTGCCTGTTGACAAAAACAAGCTGAGCAGCTTTGATCAAAGTTAAATAATGCCCTTGATATAAATGTAGGCTGTTTTAGTACTTCCCGAAGCGTGGACAAAACAAACTCCCATATATGGCATCATCCTATCATGACTTGTTGCTAGGATGTTGCTTAAACACTAGTAGGTAGTTCAAACCCTTTTGCATGCATTCTTTCTCCCCTGTTGCCGTAGCTCTGAGTTCAGTGATACTGTGATGGAGGAGATAGTGGACTACACATGTGCAGGGGTTTGATAGCTTTGATAGCTCACTCCTATGTGGGTGTGGGTGAGCAGTAAGATAGTTTTACAAAGTCCTAGCAACAAGGCAGGACGGGATGATTTTTAGTTTGTGGAGACTTGTGGAATGTCCTGTTCTCCTCCTAGAGCAGATAGTGCCAGGCACCAAACTCCACCAGCTAGAAAAGACCTGTAAGGCTGCATTCACGCATTCGTCTTCAATACGATTTCGCCTCACGAATTCAAATGGCTGCAAAACACGGGACACGTTTGCAATGCCAGTACTCCTAATGGCACCCCAATTGTGCCACGATTGTCACACAGTAAATTGCGCTGCAATCGCGGCAAATTGCAATGCGTGACACTGTCGCTCCAAAGAAATTCCTTTCTGAGCGACAAGCCCATGATCATGTGTGAATGCAGCCTCAGTATTTAAAAGTTTTATGGTACAAAACGATCACTTCCAGCGCTCAGAGATCCTCCACTGTTGAAGTGGACTGTGTGACCATTTCAAATGCTAAGCAGATGCGGACTTCCATGTATAGGGGAATCCAATGTGGAACCACAAAAACAAGAAGACAGGAAGGGGCAAGCATCTATTGCATTACCTCAAAAAAATAATTATTTGAGCAAATAAAATGGATAAAGATTGGATACTCACAAAAGTACAACTGGTAAAAACACATAGACCACAAGATGCCATAGAGTGTAAGGTATGGGTGCTCCAATTGTATCCCACTGTAAAGCAAGCTGACATGTTTTTTGGGGCGCACCCCCTTCCTGTCTTCTTGTTTTTTGTAGTTCCAATTTAAATGTTTTAACCCTTTTAATGTAAACATTTTAAAGATGTTTACGCTTAGGGGAGGACCTTTGGCCTGGGATATAAATACAAACAAGTAGCCTTTACATGGTAGGAACAGATTTATTTGGGGGTTAAAAAAAAAGTATGTTGCGCAGTGTGCCATAGTGCCACAGCGATTGGTGGGCACTGTGAAAGTTTGATGTTTTTAAAAAAGGACATAGCTTATTATGATACATATTTAAAAATCTTCCAGCAAGACTCTTTAGTGGCTACCAGCATTAGGTCACATACTGTCTATATAATACCCACCAGGAGTCACTGACTGGGGGTCCTGCTTTAATTAAAGTGGAGTTCCACCCAAAAGTGAAACTTTTGCTTATTTGCTCTTCCCTCTCCGGTGCCACATTTGGCACCTTTCAGGGGGGAAGGGGGACCAGTTTTTGACAGATCCCACTTCCGGAGATGGCACCGCAGCGTCGCCCCCTCGGAAGTTCGGCCCCCCTCCTCCTTCCTTGCTGGGCCAATTAGAAATCGCAGAGCGCTTCGTGCATGGGCAGAAGGGGGCCGTCTGTGAAGCTGAGAGGCTTCACTGCCGGTTTCCCTTAGTGGAGATGGCGACGGCAGCACCCGACAGCCAATCTGAAGATCAGCTGGGCTCCCTGGACAGGTAAGTGTCCATATATTAAAAGTCAGCAGCTACAGTATTTGTAGCTGCTGAATTTAATTTTTTTTCCCCCCAGGCTGGAACACCTCTTTAATGTCTGCATGGTGACATGGGGCCACCACCTAGAGGAAATCTGCCCTTCTTCCCCCAGCCAAGTCTACCCCAGTTTATGCTCTCATTATAGTAGACTCATCCATAGACTGCCATACCTAATACTCCCGTATAACAAATGTAAAATTAAAAACTAGCTATCAGCGCAATCACACTTGTGACTAGAAAAGATTCTCTAGCAGACAATAGGTGAGTTAATTAACACAAGCGCTTACCATGTATGGTGGACCAACTCACCAGAAGTGGAAGGTCAAAACGGCTTATTCGGCTACCTCCAGGTGCCAGAAGTGTGGAATAAATCCGTGGGAGTGTGATATCTCGAGGTCCTTAGAGGATACTCACCGACCAAATAGATGGCAGCAATGTTGTTGTAGTCAGGTCAGTGATCCTCGGTCCAAATCACCGTAGATAGGGAAAAAAGAATAAAAGAGGGACTCCTCATCGTGTAAAAACCCAAAGACAAGGGTTCGCATTTATTTAAAAGAACATGCATCCAACAAAAAGTGAAATAAAATGAATGGAGCTGTTCAATAAAATCAAATACAAGAGAACGCAGTAGGCAGTAAAGCTGAGAGATCCGACGCGTTTCGTCTGATAAGACTTCTGCAGCAGAAGTCTTATCAGACGAAACGCGTCGGGTCTCTCAGCTTTACTGCCTACTGCGTTCTCTTGTATTTGATTTTATTGAACAGCTCCATTCATTTTATTTCACTTTTTGTTGGATGCATGTTCTTTTAAATAAATGCGAACCCTTGTCTTTGGGTTTTTACACGATGAGGAGTCCCTCTTTTATTCTTTTTTCCCTATCTACGGTGATTTGGACCGAGGATCACTGACCTGACTACAACAACATTGCTGCCATCTATTTGGTCGGTGAGTATCCTCTAAGGACCTCGAGATATCACACTCCCACGGATTTATTCCACACTTCTGGCACCTGGAGGTAGCCGAATAAGCCGTTTTGACCTTCCACTTCTGGTGAGTTGGTCCACCATACATGGTAAGCGCTTAAGATATTCTTTCTTCTTGGTCGCAGTGTTGCCCTTACATGAGAGGATCCAGCATCTGAACCACATTACCACTTCCATTTTGGTTTACATTATTATTTTCTACCTGGATTTTATGAAATAATTTGAAATATCCAATCAGGAACATCAGGACTTTGAATCACAAATTCCCTGATCATAGACTCTATATATGCCCACCACAATTTGTGATAATTAAGACTTTTACTTTCATACTGTTTGGTATCTCATCGTGAACCATTTTTTAGATACTACACGTTACTCTATGTTAAGTGTACTGTGACTTTTGTACTGCGACACTGAGATTCATGTGTCAGTGTCCCATTTCTTATCAGTTAAGTGGCTGTTATGATATGAACTTTGGTGATACTTGGTTTACTTAAACGCACCCACTCTATACAGCTTTCTACTACAGCTTATTTACCCTTTACTTTTCAGCACCTATATATATTAAGATTTCAGTATCGAATGTATAACACTATTGTTTAGAGTCACGTTTTATACATTACCAATCTATGTTTGTTCATTCAACAACATATCACGTTTTGCGATAATCGTTCTCACTGACACCCTCACGTGGGTATTGGGGTCTTCTTGGTTGTGTACCCACAACATTAGTCTACATGGTTTGTTAGAACATCATGCCTTCATCTACCTAGAAGACTGGATGCTCACCACCCATGGGCACTCATTTGATTCTTATGTTATTTTTATTTATAGAATAACATTCTGAACAGTAATTTTGTGGTTATTGAGTTTCCTATTCAGTACCCATTACTGCACAGAGACATATCTAGCGCTACACTGTTATTCACTTTCACTTTTTGCAATCTGTCATATTGTAGTGTTAGCAGCTTTGTTACTTTTATTTTTTGTTTGGGCGCTGCTTTTTCCCTTCACCTTTTTGAGTTAATTAACACAATTAACATAACAAACAGTGACCTCACACTAGTAGACAACAGGAGATCCAGGGCTTTCCAGATCTCCTTAACCAGCTTTCTTTTCACATACATCTGTCCACTGAGTCCCAAGCTGGCAGAGACCATCATGGCCTCTTTAATATTGCCATTTTGCATTACATAACAGGACATCTTCCTAAATGCTTGCAGCTCCCTCAAATGCCAAGGCCCATAGTGGGTAGGCAAGAGGCTAGCATTCAGTCCCCTCTAAAAGCCTCTGTCCTGGGTTAGTTTATCACAATTCTCCCCTTTTCGGCAGGAGACTGACACAGAAGGAGTCCCCAGACGGGTTGACTTTAAAGTTAGTCAGTAGTTTCAGTCCCCCTATGCCCATACCCAAACAAATTGTCCTGAGCAGAGCATTACTCACCCAGCCAACCTTTATTGTAGAACATACCCGCCACTGGGGAGAAGTGTGGACTGGCCCATCTCCCTGGAGTCCTTTCAGCCACTGAAGAGAAGACCGGGTGGCTGGGCTCACTCAGTCATGCTGTTGGGGATCTGGGCCGACTGCCCAGCATCCCTGGGGTATACAGGTGGAGACTGTAGTCCCATCCACTTTTACTAGATGAAAGTCCCTCAGTGCTTGCAGAGCACGGCCGATATCCTCCTGTCTCAATACCAGACATTTAAACACTGTAAACAGACAGATTATGAATTTACTGAAGGGGTATATGAATGGTTTCAGTAAAACCCTGAAGTATGCAAACTGTTGTTGCAATTGAGTTATGGCTAATGTTGTTATATTTTGTGTTGACTTTGCTGCCAATTACTAGTTAAGACAATACCGTGGTTTACCTCTTTGGAGGACCAAAAATTTCAAGTGGGGCTAGGATGTAGCCAGGTGTTGGCTGAATTGCCTGTGTCACCGTGGGACATTCCGGAAATAACTCCGGGAAACATGTCGCCGGTCACAGCGGTATGCTGGGACCACTGCAACAGCTTCGTTCTAAGGTAAGTATTTCATAATGAGCTAGTATGCAATGCATACTAACTCATTATAGCTTTATCTTGCAAGTTGTTTGTATAAAAAATAAAAGAAAGGAGTTTACAACCACTTTATCTCTTTGTTAATTCCCCCTGTTATGTCTGGGAGTCGAGCACCTAATACTTTATGTTCATAAGGCTCCATTCACACTTGGGGTCTCAGGCAGAATTGCTGTGATTCTGCCAGTAATCTCAAAACTCACTACAATCTCAAAACGCAGGTTCGGGTGTCATTATCATGGCACCTAAAATACGATTTAGACGCTCCTACTCCTTTTGGGCCACAAGCTTCACATGATGCAATTTGCCACTTGATAAATCGGGGGGGAAAACCACACTGCGTTTTAGGTGCTATTGAAAATAATGGCACCTGAACCTGCGTTTTGCAATTGTAGTGCGTTTTGAATTGAAGTGTGAAAAAAGCCTTATGTCCTGTACACACGGTCGGATATTCCGATGGAAAAAGTCCGATTGGATTATGTTGTCGGAAAATCCGATTGTGTATGGGCTCTAGCGGGCTTTTTCCGTTGAAATTTCCGATGGAAAAAATTTGAGAGCAGGATCTCAAAAATCCGATGGGACTTTTTCCAATCGTGTGTCGAGAATTCCGACGGACAAAGTGCCACGCATGCTCAGATCAAATTACGAGACCAAAGATATTGGCTACTAGCCTCTACGTAGTCGTCGTACGCAACAAATGTCACCACGTTCGGAATGATCGGATTTTCCGACAACTTTGTCCAACCGTGTGTATGCAACACCAGTTTGACGGATTTTGTGGTCGGAATTTCCGACCGTGTGTACGGGGGCTTAGAGAAACCTATTAAACTTATACCAGGTTTATACCAGGTTTACCCAGAAAAGTATTTATTTATTCATTTCAGTAAAGCTAACAAAACTGGCAGCAGGAAACAATGGGTTGCATTAAAGAACATCGCTCGATTCCAATCAGTGTTTATAGGGTAATCCCTCCTGCGGAGCTACTGTGTTCTCCTGGCGAGAGCCATCTTGGCTGGGAGAACATAAAATGATTATTGCTAGCCGCTGGCAATAATTGCAAGAAAAATTTGACAGGCTGGTTATGCCCAAGTTGATCGATCGATCAACTTGGGTGCAAGCAGCCTGCCCATACATGGTTCGAATTTTGGCCAGTCCCTGCTGAACCAGCCGAGATTTGAACAGTTTATGGCCGTCTTAAGTGCTTTATTGAATTCCTCCTGACATTTATTTACCAACCCAGAAGTAAGTCTGTAGACCTTAGTGCTGAGTTTTTTTATTTTACATTTTCTCTTTGTTAGGTGTTCCGACATGGTGATAGAAGTTCAGGTGAAACTTATCCTAATGACAAGTATAAGGAAGATTCTTGGCCTGATGGATATGGACAACTTACACAGGTATGACCCAAACACATTATTTTGTCATTTGTTTTATATGAAATACTTCCCCTACACTATATATTGGAATAATGTACTAAAAACTGTAAAGTAGTCCAAACAATTGTCTATTCTATAGCAGGTTTAACCACTTTGAAACAATAAAAGCAACCAAATGAATCATGAACACCTACCATCATAACTAAAATGTAAATAAACATGTAACTATATAATATACTGCATATGGTGGCATGTTGCCTTGATCTGTTCCATAATTTTTGTAAAAAGCTGGTTAAAACTGCTTGCAAAAATATGAGTATGGCTAGCATAACTGCAGTTCTTTCAGGAATTCTATCCTATGCTATGTACAGTACCTAATGGAAATGACTTTTCTGGGAAGTCCATGTGGGTACTAGTTCTAGGAAGGTAAAGTATGTGATATACAGTTGGATGCCAACTGCGTGAACCCTGCGACACCAGTGGAAAAATATATATATATCTGCCTATCTATTATTAACGCTGCTCCCTAGAAAATAAATATGATTCCCTAGTGATATGTAATAGTGTAGGGGCGCTAGTTATCTCTAAACAATAATAAAATTAATATT